>VXBL01006518.1:269733-285114 GCA_013400195.1 Aramus guarauna | reverse complement strand
AAAGGGGGGGGGGGTGTTCTGGCTGGGGAGGAGGACTCGAGATGGGCTGGGCGTCTGGTCCCTGGCAGTGATCAAATTGCATTGTATATCACCCCTATGTATATTCTTTTATAATTACTGTTGTTATTTCCCTCTCTCTTTGCTGTCCCAGTAAATTGTCCTTATCCCAACCCATGAGTTTTACCACCTTCTTCCCATTGTCCTCCCCTTCTGGCAGCAGGGGAAGGGGTGAACAAGGGGCCACCTGGTGGTCAGCTGCTGGTAGGGCTGAACCACGACACCCAAAAAAAAAAAAAAAAGTGCAAAGCTGCACTTCTCTCTTTCAGCTTCCTGTGCCACGCAGCATGTCTCCATAGGGAGCCCTGGAAAAGGAGAAGACATGGAAAAGGTTTATCAAGGTTTTCAGGCATAATTGATTTCTACTTTTGGCACTGAGCTGAGTAAGTCCAAATCAAAGCTGAGCTTTGGTTCTTCCTTCCACTTGCATTTACATCCTCTAGTAGGGAGGGAATCACTGGCAGTGTCCTGAGAAGCACATGCTTTTTGCTGCTCTCAACTCCTTTGACTGGGTGACTTACCAATGCTCCTGAAGCTTAGTAGCATTTGCATTTGAAGCCTCATTTGGAGCTCCCCGTTAAGAGCTGGGGAGTCTCTGGAAGGGTTTATGTGGTCCAGGCCACTTTCTTTTTCGAGAACCTCTGTGCTGTTTTTTGCTGGGACAGAGTTAGTTTTTTTCATAGTAGCTAGTATGAGGCTCTCATTTGGTTTTGTGCTGAAAACAGTGTTGACAGTATGAAGATGTTTTCGTTACTGCTGAGCAGTGCTTACACAGCGTCAAGGCCTTTTCTGCTCCTCATACCACCCCACCAGTGAGTAGGCTGGAGGTGCTCAAGAAGTTGGGAGGAGACACAGCTGGGACAGCTGACCCCAGCTGACCAAAGGGATATTCCATAGTATATGATGTCATGCTCAGCATATAAAGCTGGGGGAAGAAGAAGGAAGGGGGGGATATTCAGAGTGACGGCATTTGTATTCTCTTCCCAAGTCACTGTTACGTGTGATGGAGCCCTGCTTTCCTGGAGATGGCTGAACACCTTCCCACTGATGGGAAGTGGGGAATGAATCCCTTGTTTTGTTTTGCTTGCGCATGTGGATTTTGCTTTACCTATTAAACTGCCTTTATCTGAACACATGAATTTTCTCACTTTTACTCTTTCAATTCCCTCCCTCATTTCTCGGGGAGGTGGGGAGGGGAGGGTGAGCAAGCAGCTGCATGGTGCTCAGCTGCTGGCTGGGGTTAAACCATGACAACCTCAAATCACTCTTCTGAGTGTCTATTAAGAAAGCAAGTGAGAGACACCCACACACACTTTTCATATTTGACTTCAGTGCAGATCCCTTTCTGTTATGCTGGCTTTGGGAACAGGTCATGTTCAGTAGCACTAAGGGAGCTTTGCATTTTGGAAAGAGCAGGTTTGCTTTTCTATTTTTAGCATCCTCTTTAAGGATTGATTTGAAGCATCTCAGTGCCTAGTGTCCCTTCCCTATTGATGAGCTGCCAGTCTCATGGCTTGGAGCAATGCTTGGATAAACCTACACTGTCATGTTAGCTGTTTTTATAGCTGATAGCCTTGGGGCACTTTTGAAATTCATGTCATAAAGTATAACACATCAGCACAAGGCATCAAACGTGCTGTTGCAGCACAAGGGGTTCTCTTGGCCGTAAGGTTACAGGCAGGTATTCAGAAGCAAAACAGTTACTGATGTCAGCTGAGCTTCAGTGGGAGATGGGGAACTTTTGTTTGTGTGTATCTGCTTGGTTTCTCATTATAGACAGTGGACATGTTGGGGAGACAAGGCTGTACAGCAGAAAAGCAAGGTGAAATTGAAGACTCGCAGAATGCAAATGTCATTTTGAATGCTGGCCCTGATGGTTATACCTTCTCCCCTCCCAAATGGATGTGGGCTGACCCCACCAGATGCAGAGAATAAAGCCATTGAAGGGAGTTATCACAGACAGGTGGAAGAGCTCTACTTTCCTTTAGCCAAGGCTGTGACAAACCAAGCTCTTGCTTTGAGCAGCTGTACAACATGCTTTGTGGTGTGTTGTGGGCTGGCTGCCGGAAAACTCAGAGTGAACCCTTAGCTCTTCTCTGTGTCCTTCAGCAAGTCACAGGAGTGGGTTATTATGTCTCATTTTCAGCAGCTGAATTACTGAGCGGTGCTGTCTCCACAAGGATGCTGGGAGGGCAACATCACTGGCATTTGTGCCTCAGGTACCTGAACTTAAGCATGGATATTCAATGGGTCTCAGTTTGATTCAAGTTAATACAGCCTTTGGGATTTTATAGTGGGTAAAATGACAACTGTAGAAATGGAAAGCATAAGTACTTGAAAAAAAGGTATCATCAGGTATCAAATTCTGTATGATTGTCCTGTACCCTGGGTGTAAATACAGGTTGCATGGTGCAGAAAGGACCAAAACATGGCACCAAGTCAGCCTTTCTCCTTTGGGGATCATGGATGCCATCTGTTTAAAGACTTATGATGTTACTGAAATAATGCTGTCCCAGATGAAACTGGGCCTTGTGTTGCAAGCAAAAAAAGAATGTGTATAGGCAAGGGAGCTGCCATTGGGAAATCTTGCTCAAGAGCTATGTTATTCTGGCTGCAGTTTTGCTCTTTTTTTCCTCACAAGAGTCTTGGACACCAACACAAATGATGCTGTGTCAATACAATAAAAAGGGCTGGAAGGTATGTGGCTGTAACATGCACTGGAGTGAGTTAGAGCAGCTTAACAAACAAAAAGTGCTTCCTGGAAGGTCTATAACTAATGTTTAAGGACCAGTTTCTCTGATTAGTTAGTGCTTTGGGAAAAGTCTCACTGGCAGGAGACAAGCTGACATGGACTTGTCAGCAGCTGACCCAGTCAATCGGTGGTGGTGGTGTGCTAGGCAAAGCACAGGGAGGCTGCCTCACCCCATGCTCCTAGCACTGCTCCTTGTGGTCTTGCCCTTCTCAGCATCCACTTAATAGCCTGCTAAAAATAATTTGTTTACTTTAACTTCTGCATCCAGGAGTGTAGCTCTTCTTTTAAATCTTACTTTCCTGGCTTGTTACCCTTTTATGGTGCTTCTATTAGGGCAAGGCAATGGAAAACTGCCTTGAGTTCTTCTGATTTAATTTCTTCCTCCCTCCTCCTCCTCTCTGCATTTGTTTGCGTAGAGCATTGGGAAATCTAATAAAAGTAATGGAGACATATCAGGGAAAATAAAACCTTTTTGGGGTGGTGAGGCAGGATTTGTACAAGGCATCTAAAAATCTCTGTAGAGAAGAGTTGCCGTCAGGCAGTGCAGGGAGATGATGTCACAGCAGAAGCTCTGAAGTACTGTTTGTTTTTGCCTATGCAGAGACAGAAGTTCTAGGAGAGCTGAGGATCACTGGCTCTGTTGGAAATGGCCAGTACAGACCCTGTGGCATCACTTCTGTGCCACATACCAGCAGGTCAGCTTGCACACAGTGTTGGGCAAAGCATGCTCAAGAAGGAGGTGGGTGCTGTGTCCTAGCTGTTGTCCCCAGATGAATTAACTCTTCTCCCCAGGGCTAGCAGATGAATTTTGTTGTGTTACTTCAAAAAGCTTGGTGTTTAGCTTCTGTGAGTGGTTGGAGCCTTTCCTCCCAACCGAGTGAAGGCTGTGGCATAGCTTTGCTCACCAGATCACTACTGACTGGCAAAGTCAAGCTGGGATGTGGATTCCCATTGCTCTAAGATGCCCAAGTGTACTTGCTGTTGAAAAACCCATAACTCAGCCCATGTTCTGATATGCTGTTTGGGGCCATTTGGGGATACTGCAGCTGAAGCACCAAAGAATAGGTGAGCTTGTTTTCCAGATAACCCTTTAGAAGACACAGTCACTGGAGTTTTCATTCATTACTCATCAGTAGAAGGCTTCAGCAGGAAGGAAGCAGGCCTGAAGCACATCAATTCTTGCAGCACATTTGGACGCACTCTCATGCTCTGCCTCTAGCAGCCTGTGCTCCCCTCACTGTGGATCTGTTCCCCAAGCAACAGCTGAGCATGAATCCCACATTAGCAACACGCTGTGTCATTTCTGCTCTTGGGAATGAGATTTGAAGAAATCCACAGCTAAGACAATGCAACACGTGGTTAATTTAAGACACCGCAGAAGAATCTCAGCATAAAAAAGGACAGCCCAACATGGCTCCTCATCCCTTGCTTTTTACCCAGGTTCTTGGGAAGATCACACTGCTGTGCTGCCAGTGCTGAGAGGCAGCAGCTGACAGTCACATTCATCACCTAGCTGCATCACTCATCTCCTTTCAGTGCACCACAGCTGGGGAAGAACGTGTCTTCCCATTGTTTCCTTCCACCACCCCTTTTACAAATTATGTTCTTGTACCAACTTGCTCTCTCCTTTTGTAAAAAGTGTTGAACATATAACTCCAAATACACTAATATGTTTTATTTGAAAGGCCACAGATCACTGTCCTAAATCAGTATGAGTAGCACTGTTTCAATATGAATAAATACTGGAAATTGAAAGCTTCATCTGCTTTTTGTTCCTTTGTAGGACTGGGGGGACTTGTAGCACTTGTAGGAGTGCTATTTGTTTACAGTATCTCCAAATAACATGATTTAACCCACTCATGTGTGTTCTTACACAGATTTCATCCATTTACACACACAAGCACCAAAACCAGTGCCCATGTGTTTTAACCAGGATCACTTGTATATGACACAGATGAGGATGTCAGTGATGAGACCCCATCACACCCATAAGAGCTTGTTCCCTGTGCTTTCACACATTCTCCTGTTCAACCTGCAGTCATTGCCACCTCGACATTGCTGGCAAGAACGTCGACATTGGGAACAGCTTCTGCCTTTCTCGACTCTGCATCTCCCATGGGATGTGCTAGTAGGTGTTCACTTCATTTGGTTTTCAATACCCTGCTCACTAGCAGTCCTGGTGGGGCAGGACTCAGCTCCCCTCTGCAGTAGCCATGTAGGGCACAGCTGGAACACTGCTGAGGCTTCAGTGTGGCTAAAGGGAACATGTGCTTTTCCCCACCAGCCCCACCCCCAGCAATACCCTGCACAGCTCAGCTGTTGGAGGCTCTCAGTGCTGGAGGATCTCAGGGATCCCAAGCTGAGGAACACTTCCCAGTACTCCTTGGCTCTGGCTGGGAGCGGAGAGCTGTGTGAGAGTTGTGAATCCCCTTTTCCCTCATAGAGGGTTGAGGCAAGGGAGAAAACTCACAACCAATCCTTATTAGAAGATCTTTTTTTCATTAAGCTTCCACTACTAAGGGAATCAAGCTCTTCTCACACACAGTGGTAACCAGCCCTGCATCCTTCTGTCAGCCACACGATGGCAGAAGAACCAAAGATCATTGCAAAATGCTTTCAAAATATCTTTCCTGCAAACAGGAAAGGCACCTGCCTCTAGATCTGCTGGTGAAAAGGATATCACCTCTTACATGGCTAAGCCAGACCCCACCAGGAATGCAGCCCTGTCAAGAGAAAGTGGCAAGGGGAGGCTGGGGCTGTGCTGCCTGTGGGAGGTCACAGTTTCATTTGTCTGTGCAGGAGGTCTCACATCATGCCATCACATCATCCAAACATCACACAAGATCCTCATTAGTCTCCACCCAGTCCAGTGATCACAAGATCATGAAGAAAGAATGTCACCATTTCAAAATATGAGGCAGCTGTAAATTCAATGGCACAAGGCCCCAAGCCACCTGCCAGAACTAGACCTGCTTTGTGCAGACAGTTGGATAGGTTACCTCCAGAGGACGAATTGCTCCATGAACCAACCCATTCCAGGTCAGCCTCTGCAGGCAGTTCTGCTCCAGCATCTCTGCACACTCTTCACACTTTTGGCAATGGGACCTCAAACAAACTGCTTTTGAACTGAAGTGGTCATAAGGATCTAGGAGTAATTGTCTCGCTACAGTAGACCTGCTTTAAATACAAGAGCTATGCTCACAGTTTGCAATGAAAATGTTTTTTCCTGCCCACTTAGCTTACCTCCTATGTAAGACTTCTTATCTGACAGGTAAGAGAGTCAAGAAGCACAAAACCATCTTCAGGTGATGTCTTTACAAGAGACAAGATCCCACATCAGAGACCTAAGCGTTCAGACTGACAAGCCCTACTTCCAGCTGTCATGACATGAAAAGTAAGTATCAGGTAGGAGAAATCCAAAGGAGTGTAAGTGAATACAACTCCACTGACTTCCTGCACCAAAAACCATCATGAAACACAAAAAAATAGTGCCTTACCACGTTTTGGTTCATTCTCATGTTATTCCAAAGACAAGATATTCTTTGGGCAGCCTGTCACCAGCCACATGGCACAGAAGTAGCATAAGCATGTGTCTCCAGGGCTGGGGGTGGAGCTGCTCCTCTCTTTCCTGTTATGCCACAGCCATTTATCTTGAGGAACTGGCTGTGCGAGGGACTGCTGCTTATCACAAAAGCCTGTGTGACTGCCAGCAGTCCAAAACCAGTTAGCTGCAGGACACAGATGCTGTTTTGGAAAAGAATGTGATGAACGCTCCTTAGTTGAGAGCAGTGCCTGTCAATGAAGGTACTCCCTGACATAGCTGTCATTTATGCTCCCATTAGCAGTCTGGCTGCAGTCATGGGGGGATCACACAATGGGATATGCAGGTTTTTCCTGCTTATGCCACTTGGGGTACCTGATCAAGGGAAGCTCTTTTTTTAGGGTGAGGTGTTTTATGACGCACAATTCCCTCCTAAAAATTGCATGAGCTAATGCAGATACTACTAAATCCAAACCCAAAGCTGTCATGGTTTAACCTGGCAGGCAGCTAAAACAACCACACAGCTGTTTGCTCACTCCTTAACCCCAAGGGGAGAGAATTGAAAAGAAAAAAGGTAAAACTCATGGGTTGAGATAAAGACCGTTTAATAGGACAGAAAAGGAAGAGAATAGGAATAATAATGATAAAAATATACAAAACAAGTGATAAATAGCACAATTGCTCACCAACCAAAGCCGATGCTCAGCCAGTTCCTGAGCCACGCCACCTCCCCCGCCAACCCCCTAGTTGCATACTGAGCATGACATCATACAGTATGGAATATCCCTTTGGCCAGTTTGGGTCAGCTGTCCTGGCTGTGTCCCCTCCCAGCTTCTTGGTTGCCCCCTTTGTCAGGGCAGTACAAGAAGCTGAGAAGTCCTTGACTGCTTGGCCGCAGCCAAAAATGTCAATGTGTTATCAACATTATTCTCATCCTGAATCCAAAACACAGTACTATAGATGCTACTAGAAATAAAATTAACCATCCCAGCTGAAACCAGGACAAAAGCCTACAAGCTCTTTCACTATCTAGGAAATTACAATTAGTTTATTTTCCTTCCTCTCTTACAGCTGGATCCTGGCTGAGACAGAGATTTTTCTGCTTTACCAGGGCATTGTCAGCTCTAGAATTACAGGAAGGTGACAACTGCCTCCTTTTTTTAGGTGAAAATAATGGATTTGGCTGGCACTGGGTAAAATAAAGCAGATGCATCAATATAAACACTCCCTCACATGGTGGTACACTTACATTTCTACTGTGATTAAGTGTGTAGGTTAAATCCTGTGCATCCTCCCTGGTTTTCTTCTCTTTATAAGCCCATCCACACAGCCTCTGAAAGATGATCTCAACATGAAACATGGCAAAGCACAGTAGAAAAACACTTACTGGTAGCATGGAGAGCAGCTCTGTTAAGTGTGAGCTAAAGTGAGCTAGTAGGTCATGCCCACATCCAGGTTCCCTTTATAAGGATTTCATTACATCCTCAAAGGTATTTACATGCACCAGTAATGTCACAGCACCCTGAGGCTGATGTGAGCCCTGTGGATGCTAGATGGGTATCATTTGTGCATGCAAGCTTTGGGAGTACAGGGAAGCATGGCTGCCTGCTCAGGCTTGAGGTTTCTTTTGCTTAGTTCTGTTGTGCATGGTTTCCAAGAGGATACCATGCTTCTGTGGGTGCCTGGAAGCAGCACCTCACAGCAAAATGAGATTGTATGAGTACATTTCAAAGCAAAGAATACTTTAGGAGGAGATCTTCAGGAGAAATGTGGGTCTGAAAGGGGGTGTGCTCAGTCTCCAATCCTGCTGTCACTGCAGACTGGAAGTCACCTGCCAAGCACAGCCCCAGCAATTCTGGGTTTTGCTGCTGAGAATAAGCTCCTGTTCCAGTTCTTCCTGGAGCAGGAAAGTATGGGGATGGGAAGAGGAGCAATTCTTCCTAAAGCAATAGAGCACAGAATACAACAATATAGGCATTTTGTCAATGCATTGCACTGGATGTATATGACAGATGGCATCCCAAAGAGGCTGGAATGCCATTTCCCACATCAGTAATGTGCACACCACAATGCTTGGGTTTTCCATAATCCAGTCCTGCTACTCTTACATTTTCACAACATGATGCACTTTTTATATAAACTAACACCCATTCATTATTTTGCAAAGGTGTCCTTGAACAATCATAAAAAGGACAATCCTGGATTTCAGAATGACTCTATACTCTTAGCAGTGATGATCATTTTGCTGCTCATCTTTTCTGCCATGTTGGTCTACCTTTTGGTCCACAAGTGGCTCAATGTCAGGGGAAAAGTGACTTCCAGAATTCACATACCTTGTAAAGCAAAACAGCTTCAAATCTTCCTGGATTTAGGCACTTACAGACATCCATCCAGAGCAACTCCCTTGGCTGACCCACAACTGTACAACTACATTCTGTTCATTAGTTGGTATACAAAAGAAAGATGGGCAGAAAGTGACAGTAAAGATGGGCAATAAAGTGTTGATCTCAGTGTAGTACTCTGCCCTCATTTGAGGCAGAGCTGAACACAGCTAACCAGCACTGGTTTCTGGCTTCCTCTGCGGCAGTTGCGTTTTCATGTTGAAAATTGGTACCAGCATAACTGCAAAGAGAGTAATTACAAAGTTGCTCAGAGTATTTCTATTACTGTTACCTGTACCTCTAAAGCTTCATGGAAATCTTATATTCTAAGGAGAGAAATGCTGAGCTTTTCTAAATGCAGCATCAGAACAAACACTCAAAGTCTTATTTTTCTCTGAGGGGATTTTGTTGGCCAATGGAACAAGTGACAGCTGCTTACCATGATGTGCAAGTGGAACTTCTTTCAGCTTAAGTAAAACCAGCACAGTATGACTCTTGAGTTTAAAAGGACAAGTAAAACATCTCAGTAAAATTTTTAGGTCTCCACAGAAAGACATTGTTGCATCTGCTCCCCAGACTGTTTCCCACTTCAATGAGGTCAGTTTTAGTCTTTTTTCCAGAACAAAAAGCTCCAGCTGAGGTGAGTCCCTTCAAATGAAGTCTCCTCTGCAATATGTGAGCAACACAGAGGTTATCTGGTGATGCATTACACCCCCAGCCTCCTGCAAACCTGCAGTGCCCTTCAGGCATTTCTCTAGGGTCAACAAACACATGCACCTGCAGCACCTGGTGAGACCAGGAAAAAAAAAATCCAACATGGCAATGCTTTTCACTTACTCCTGGCTGCTACACAGGACATAGCTCTGCCCATCAGAGGCTTTTCTGTTGCCAGGTAACAACAATGGCAAAAGCAGAAGAGCCAACAGTTCTGTTAGGTTATACTCCAGCTCTTTCAAGTTGGGGGTTGGGTTTTGGGCATCTTTCTGTGCTCAAATCTTCTCCTGCTACACCTCCTTTGGAGCTGGGCAATCTTTCCTTCAGAAATCTGCTTCAGGCAACTGCTGCTTCCATCTCAGTGCCACAGATTAAAAAGAAGTCAAAGGACGGAGAGGTGTGCTAGACACAGAGAGACACAAACCATCAAAGAGCAACAAGGGCAGAGCTAATGAGATACAGGACTTCACATGGATTGACATGGGATTTTCAGCTATGCAGTGGGAGGTGAGCATCAGGGCCACTGAGATGTGAGTAGAGAAACACTAACTCTGAAAATCACTTCTGACAGGGTCTGGTAGAGCCCAGCAAGCCACTTACTTTCACATCCAGGACTCCACAGGCCAACACAGCTAAGAACCTTCTGCCACTGCTCAACTCTATCACCTCCTCCAGAGTGCTGCAACAAAGCGGCACAACATCCTTCCTTCTACCTAAGTCATACTGGACTCCTCCACTTCTCTTGAGTCTGGAAAATGATCCTGTACAGATACATCTTGTGAGGGGGTGGAGAGAGGAGAATTAGGGTAATAAAACTAAAGAAAGGATCTCATGCAAGGAGGAGGTGCCATTTATTTGAAATACCTCAAAATACAGTGGTGCATCCCACTCAGATGCTTTCTTGCACGGATTTAACCCATTCACACACTCACTACAATCCAGCCAAGCTTTTCAACTACTTTTTGCCACCTTGTTTGAAAAGTCTTCTGACTTGAAATCCAAATAGACTTCTTTACACTAGCTACGGCCAAGAGGTGCAGCGGTTGTAAACATGCTGATTACCAGTTTTCACATTTTCTTGTCCACAGACAAAATGTTAAAAATCTTCAGTGTCTGACTACTTAGAGGTGTCCTTGTAATCTCCTTGCTTGGACCGGGCTTTGTAATTTGTCATTTTCTTTCCACATCACTTTTGCTCTTCAATATGTGGTTGCCCCAGCAAGTCTCCTTTTCTCCTCACACATCCATGTTTTTTCTGAAAAACATCCTAACCTGCAGGCTTTGCTGGACAGGGAAGATAACCCAGGACTCGTAGCACAACTGCTGGCTTCTTATCATTGCACCTCAGAAATATAGTTTCTTCTCCTTCTTCACAATTGTCTGAGATGAGTTCTACAAAAGAATGAAGAGGTATCAGCATTTGTTTTAAAATTGCATCATGTCAACCTGGCCTCCACTCAGATTTGGTAGCAGGTAGTAGCTATAAACTAGTATCTTTTAGCTCATCTGTTAGATTTTCAGGCTGCAGCAAAGGCCAGCTGCTCTCCAAGGGATGGGGATCCAGGATCCAAGGGATAACCCAGCCAGCAGGGCAAGACCTCACCAGCCAGAACTCATCCTGCCACCCCCAGCGAGGGAGCAGGGCAGGCCAGGGGGGCAGTCAGGTTCAGCCAAGATCTTGGCTCACTAGACAAGTCCATGGTGACAAGGCAGGTCCAAGTTCAAGTTTAGGAAGTCAATCCGGAGCTCAGGATCAGGTCCAGCAAAAATATCCAGCGTCACAGTCCTGGGATGGCCAGGCCCTGGTGATGAAACAGATCCAACATCAGTCCAGGACCTGAGTCCATGGATCAGGGTCCAAGGACAGCCAAGGTATAGCTGTCACTGAATCAAAGACCAGATTTCTTGCAGAGCTGCTCAAGCAGATACTGAATGTCCAAGGCTCAGATTAAAACAGGCTCCTGAGCCCATGGGCAGGGTGTGGAAGTGAGGCCCTAGGTGAGGCTGCTCCAGGCCATTAAGGCCTATTAATGCCCTCAGGGCTCTGACAATCATTGATCAAATTGGTCCACAAAACTATATGCTGCAGAGAGGGTCCTGACTCACAGACAGGTAATATTTAAC
This sequence comes from Aramus guarauna, assembly GCA_013400195.1. Taxonomy (NCBI): domain Eukaryota; kingdom Metazoa; phylum Chordata; class Aves; order Gruiformes; family Aramidae; genus Aramus; species Aramus guarauna. The sequence goes on along the minus strand of VXBL01006518.1, from coordinate 273,545 downwards.
AGATTTTTTTGGGGTGGTGGTGGTGCCATTCACCATTTAAAACAGAAAATTAATACCCTCAACTTGAGTAAATTAAGATTTTCTTGGATTAATAGTGGGAATTAGCTGCGCTCTACCTGCTGAAGTGGTCTACTAAAAACTATGAGAATTATATCTTTGGTACTCATTTTATATCATGAGGTTTTGAATGATGTCAGTATTATAGACATCAGAAAGTGTGCTGTTTCTCAAAAAATAGAATAAAATACAAAATCAAATATAAAATAAAATTTTCTTTATGTTTGAAAAATCAAAACAGAAGAGGATTAAAGTAAAATTAATTACTTTTCCTAGACAAACTGCAGTAATCCCATCAGCGCTTCTCCTCCTGTAGCACCCTGGGCATCAGTGACAGCTAAGGCGGGCGTTATCTGATTATTAGTATCTAATAACAATTATCATCATTATTACCTTCGAGTTGAGCAGCTGAACAGAACCCGGAGGCGAGGTTAGAGCGAGACACCGCCGGCAGCTCCTGCCCGCCCGCAAAGCATCGTGCTCAGCGCGCTGCGGCCGGCAGGTGGCGCTCCCTGCTCGCACACGGGGGAGCCCTCGCTGCCTGCTCTTCCTCTGGGAGCCGCCACCCGCACCCAGCTCTCAGCCGGCAGGAGTAAAGGCAGGGTTAGCGGTAGGCTTATGGACACCTAGAGCCTTTCGGAGAGCGAAGTAAGAAGGGTAAGAAGTCCGGGGGGTTGGCAAATACAGCCCACAGATCAGCTATGCTGCCCCCCGTAAACTCAAGAGCCCTCCTAATCCTGCTGCAAAGAGAAAGGAATGAATGCACTGGAGAATAAATAAGAAATGAGGCTACACGTGGGATCATTGTGCTGATGTTAGTAATTATCACCCTAAACACGGCTGCAGACATTCAGCGACAGGAATAGGAGATCTCTGATAACAGAAACCCTTATGCTGACTTCATCAGGTGTGGGCTGGGGTAATTTCTTTAGATGAAGCACATCACAGATAGCAACCAAAAAAATATAGGAGAAATTGAGGTGTGTTTGTTGAGGGACAGGCAATTCATATGTGAAACTTGTCGAGAGAAATCACATGCAATTTCATACAAATACATCCAGCTGATTTTCTAGCACTTTTCCAACTTTCATAGAAGTTTGGGTTCTGAGGGCTATGATGGGCAGCATGAGAGTCATCTAGTCTGACCTCCTGTGTACGTTACAGAATTTTTCCCATAAGTTGAATAAAGTATATCTTGGAGACATATTCCAAACAGTGACACTCTATGAGCTCACCCAAGCGATCCCCTTATTGGTAAGAAATGTCACCTTCACGGAAGGCAGCAAATTACTGCTTCTAGCTGTTAAATATCGCTAGGTCTTTTATAAACACACATTGAAAGGCCTCCTTTCCAGATCTCCTGTTTTATAAGTAACTCAATAGTCAAACTACCTCTCTACTATTTTTTAAATAAACTAAAAAGAGGCAGTTTCTCAAATTTAACCTTAAAGACTTTAAGTTCCTTTTTTCAAGTTCCTTTGAACTTGCTCCAGATGTTCCAGAGCCTCCTACAATCTTATACACCTGAAATGGGCTCCCACTCAAACATCCAGGACTCCATTTTCCCCTTTTACTTGATATACACCCTCCCTTTACTTTATCCCTTTACTTGGGAGAACAATCACCAGATGGATGGATGTGACTTACCCTCTCCAGGCCTGAGAACAGGAGCCCCACTGCAGGACTGAAGCTGCTGCTTCTGCGTTTGCATCACCCACACCGTGTTTGTTCCTCAGATCACACAGGCTGCCAGCAAGGTGGGTCTTCTATATCCTGAGGAAAAAGACATTCAAAGCAAAGTCATAAAGAGAAATGGACATTTGCTGACACTCAGGACAGAAGAAATGGTGGGTGAGGAGAGAGCAGGTGAACTTACTCTACAACTGCTTCTGACTGTGAAGAAGACTGTGCCACTGGCACATTTCATGTTCACACCTCTAGTACTGAGCCGTTTGTGAGACCTCCCTACTATGAATTAATAACAAAGAGTAACAAGTTGTGCTGTCAGTCAGTCACGTCTGGTGAAACCCCAGCCTATAGTCACTTACAAAAAACAAGTGACCTGTCTGGAACCAGAAAATGGAACCAAAGCTGAGAACTGTCTACATTTGAAAATATTTTAGTTACCAATTCTGGACAGATTTACCACTGAGACAATCACAAGCATCACAATCCTCCTAAAGTACATAAGCTTCTATTGGACCCAAAATCGGCCTTATCCACTCTTCATAATTTAAACCATTGAGGATAACAAGAGAACAGTACTTAGTATGTGTCCTTTTCAAGCATGCACTTTTCATTAAGTAACTTTTTTTAGACAAAGAACTTTTTACAGGAATATGAGAGGATTTGCCTGATGAAATATTGACTCTCCCAATTCATATTAGATTCTCAAGCATCACTCAACAGCTCTGAATTGACTAATGGCCATCACGGCAAATGGGTTTCCACCTTAATCTTTAGTTTCTGTCTGAATTATATTAATACACATTGTTTATCACTAATGAGCTCTAGAATATGATGTTAACAGAAGCAATTAACGCCCAGCGTAACTGTCTGCAACACTGTACTGGAGTTGGGTGTACGGCTAATGAATCACTTCCATAGTTCAGTTCCAGTTTCCTTTTGTACTTCAGATGAGTTAAACTCATCTTAGTGTCCAGGCTGTTGCCTTTATTTTTAACTGGTGTGTGCAGGACGTTGCTTATATAAGAAAGAAGTGGATAGGTTTTCTGAAGAGCTAGCCTATTATTATAATAATTAATTATTAATATTTTAATAATATTATTAATAATTAATAATAATCAGTGACAGCAGCTACTTTCAAAGCTACCTTCAAAGAGAGGTGTCATATCTAGACTACATTTTCCTGGGCCTGGCATAGTTTTAATCTTCTCCTAAACTGTTTAAGTTCAGGAGAACAAAGCTTGATTCAGAGCACTGTTTAACCAGGACTGCCAGACCCTGGCTTCTTGTGCAGATAATGACAGAGAGGCCAGGCATGTCAGGTTTCTTTTTCAGATTGCCTGGTCAAGGCAAAAGGGTGTCTCTCTAAAAGCTTTGGTGAATTGCTGGCTCCAGTGAAACATTCGCCTATAAGATCTGCCCATGTTTGTGGCCACAAGAATTTAAAAGCTAAGATTGAGGTCAAGAAGGAAAGCAAAGTATGATGCTACACAGATAATTTTTATTTCGCCCTGTCCCAGCAAAGGTTGGGCATCCCTGTCTTTAATGAACTGTATAAACACCAAATCTTCAAGGTACTTTGGAGCTGACTCAGCCATGAGAAGGAAATAAAAGCTGCTACTTAACAGCAACACTCCCAGAAATGAAGATGAGAATTGCTGTTAAGCGGCCAATTTAATGACTTGGTCCTACACTTGAAGCTAGAGAATTTTTACTATTGACATCAGTAGGAACCGGTTGTAGGTAAAGCTTGACTTGAAACCACTAAGCTTTTCTATGTTCTGATATACTGAATAATCTACTCGTCTAGTCTTGAAGCTGAGAGAAGAAAACTCTAAGTATCAGACAACATGATCGCATACTGTGAGGAATTGTTGAGACAAGCCAATGCCAGTGTGAATTTGCTTTTGTCACATTTTTTGGTAGGAGGCTCAAAATCTCCTTGAAGGTGCTCTGTCAGTCCAAACTGAGAGAAAGTTAACAGCAATGAAACTGTTTCTGAGGGGATGCTCAGCTTCTTTCTTTGCTGCAAGAGAGCTGGCATCCTACAACTGTGCTTTCCCCCCCCC
>VXBL01006518.1:231705-269695 GCA_013400195.1 Aramus guarauna | reverse complement strand
CCCCCAAATAAGCTCAAAACAAACAGTTTTGCCATGAGGCTTATCTGGCTGACTTGGACTGTGCTGCACTGCTGTTTCTCTCAGCCACAGCTCTGGATGGTGTTTTTAAAACATCCACCTGAAACGAAAGTTGAAATGTAGCTCTTCAGCTAGCAAAGTGGAACACACTCAGCTGCTGCAAGAGAAAATTTTTACCTGTCTTCACCTACAGATGTTATCATCACACCTACAAGCAGGCTTTGCACTTTGACATTTTTGATCTCTGACTGATGCTTAGTACCAAATTAGTCAGTAGTTCCTTTTTTATTTTAAAGGAGTTATCTATCTAAGGACCAAGATCAAAGCAGCAAAGGCATCATTTCACTGTGCTGACTGGAATTGCAGTGTCACTTTAATTTGCAATCACTGAAGCAAATCCTCACCAAAAGCGAAGGAAATACTTCCAGCAATTAGCCTGCACCCAACTCAGTGCTGCAGGAATCACACTGCTCTAGTAGCCATGCTACTGAGCTCTGAGATGTCCCCACTGCCCAGCAAAGCCTGCAGGTGAGGGTGCAGCTCTGAAATAATGGGGACATGTCACTGGTGATGAGAAAGGGATACTCACTGGGACGTTTTGTAACAAAATGATCTGGCAAGGAACTTAAAGAAGTCAAGTTTGTGCTGTTATTTTTTGTTTGCTTGCTTGTTTGTTTTTGATATATATAGATGGGACTCAAAAGAAACTTCATGCAAATTTTAACATCAGTAAAAGCAAGGCTGTTAAATTCTGGGCTTGCAAAGCTTCTTGATTTACTCAGGAGCAGACTATGTACTTCTACCAAAAGAGGTCAGAATAGAAGATCTGTGCTGTAAGTGTTGGGAAAAAAACGTTAATAGCCAGTAATGCTCCACTTGTAACAGCATGTGCATGGGTGAGCTACCTCTTCTCCACATCCAGTTTCCTTGTGCGGTTTCCTGACACATTAAGCTCCGTGGCTATCATCTGGATTCTCCAAACCTGATTCAATAATGCAGATCTAAAGGAGGAGGAAGAAACCATTCACAGTTCAGACATGGAAAGCAGCAGAAGATGAACTAGGGCCACTTTTATTACTGTGCATTAGCAGGATGTAGCACAGGATGCAAGTCTTCTTCATTGTCTACATTACTGTTGCCTCCAATTTGTTTTATGGCAGAAATGTCTTCCTGTGCTGTGCATTGCACAATCACACAGACACATTCCCTTCTCCCCAAATTTTCACTTACTACCAACAAGGACAGGAGTGAGTAGAAGAGAAAAACCTTCACTCCATTTTACATAGAGGCGACTGAGACACCAAATGACAAAGCAGTCTACTCACAGTCTGCGGAAAACCTGGGACACTATTACAGGCCAGATATTCACTGCCAAAGCCCGGTATCAAACGGGCAGTCTGTTTCTTTTAGGGCCACCAGCAGCACAGGCCTCCAGGAGTGTCCTTCAGGGCCTGGACAGCTGGGTGCCTACACTGCCCTTGTGCTGAACAGACACAGGTCATTCAGAACGGAGATGTCCCCAGGGCTTGTTTGCCCATTAAGATGGTGCGAGGAGAGTTGAGCCCCTTTACAGATCACTGCACCAGGCAGGAGCAGTCACCACCTCTGTATTTACTGACACCTTAGACAGTGCCATCATCCATTTCCAACATCCATTTTTTCAAGATGCCAGAAACTGAGCATCAAACACTCCACGCCAGCCCTTGCCAATGGTGGGACCAGGTTTGCCAAAGCGGAGGATGGTGCCACTCTGAAGCAGAGACAACCCCACAAAAAAAGTTAAAACCCCCAGCGACCGTGTGGCAGCCACCTCCCAGGGCACCCTGCCCATCTGCCCGCGGCCACGCACCCGCCTCCGCCCTGCCCGGGCCCCTTTGTGCAGGGCCGGTTCTCAGGGGGGGGCCGGGGGGCGGCCATGGGTGCTATATTAGGCACCTGCGGCTCGAACAATGAGCTGTGGGTGCTCGGGGGAGAGACAGATTGATGTATTGTGTGCGGGGGAGGAGGGCTGTCACTTGAAGCCATGTGAACCCAGGCTTTCGGGGCAAGGGAGATTGACAGCTTTTGTAGGTCGCAGCTCTCTTTCAAAGCTCTGCTTTATAGACAGTAGGTTAGGGGGCCCGGGCTTTCACTCCCATAATTCGAACAGGGCAATCATCAGCATTGAGAATTTCTTCTCTCTCTCTCTCTCTTTTTTTTTTTTTTTTTTTTTTTTTTAACTTCCCTTGTTATGCATTAAATTATTTCAATGAAGGAATGTGCAGCATTAATTAGAATTGGTTAGCAGATACCAAGGGGAAAAGTTTCTTCACAACAACTATAGGAGGTGTCACTGCTACAAAGACAGTTTTGTTTTCACTCTCCCCCACATTATCAGTGCAATATGTAAGGTAGCGATTCTTTTCATTTAAATTAAGTGGAAAGCTACTAAATCTTGTTTTATTCTCCAAAAAGAAAAAGGTCCTTAACACTTATCTTTTAACTTCTTTTATTTTGTAAGGTTAGTGTTTACTTTTGCTTTCAGTCCTCCCCATTAATCAGCCTGCAAAGATGTGTATCCAGTTTTGTGTATCATTTAGCTCTTACAATTATAGCCCAGTACAACTAATATATAAGGATTGTCTACTGATTAAAGCAACAACGTTACCATTTAAAATCAAAGGCTCTCGTCTAGAAGGACACATTGAAATTCAGAAGTGTGGCTGGCTGTTCTCTGCAGGGATTTCCTAGTTTCTTTCAACTTTTTAAATAGAAGTTAAGCTAAAAGGTGGACTGCAGCATATAAAGTAAGAGCTTAGAAGAAACGCTCATTAATACATTTATGTACATTTTAATGTCATTCCTTAAAAACTTTTCCCATTGCCAACATGCAAACAAATATTAGCACTGATAGTGTTTAAATATTTTCTCCCATCAAATGTACTCAACTAGTTTATAAAAAACAATCAGAAAAATAATTTAAAAGAACATCTGAAGTGAGTTTCAACATTTAAAAATAGTCACAATCCTATGTGCTGCGCCATAGGGTACTGTCACATTCTTTTTTTCTGTTAAGGCTTTGAAAATTACCAAATTATTACTACCATAAAGCATCGTCTCTTAAGACATGTAAAGCCAATTCCTGTCTCCAGAGTAAATTACTAAAGCTCCATGCCCTGCAGATTCTCTTGCAACAAATTTACCTGAAATGTGAAGATATTTATACTTTGCCAACAGTATGAGTCAGCAAACACCGCTGGTGTTCTTTGTATCAGGAAAAGTATAATTCTTGCTCGTTCCCCCTGAGGGAGAGCTGGAAAGCGCAGCCACAGGCAGAGCTGCCTGGGCAGGACAGAGCAGGTATTCCCAGAGAGGCAGCGGTTCTTTGTCTGCAGCGCCTAATTTTTTGCCTGACCCACACACAGTCTGACCTACGCATTATATAGTCAAACCCACGGCTTAAAAATAAGCTTTGTTATTCAGTATCTAGATCATAACAAGCTTGATTATATTTTTATCTTAGTGATAAAGCAGGAGTTACTAGTCGGAGACATGACGTTAGAGCTTTTTTAAATGTAGCTCAGCATTGGCACAGCAACTTTAAGAGCTGTGTAACGTTGAACTAAACACAGCCTGTGCAAAAGAAGAGAGGAGCAGTTTCTACTAAGCATGGGATGTAGTTTTCTAAGTAGAAATTTAACAGTAAAAAGCCAACTAAAATATTTCACCTTCTGGATGGAGACTTTTCCCCACCATGAACAGGAGGAATAAGGCTATTAGACAACTGACAATGTCTTGCGAGGAAAAATCCATTGGATATGAAGTTATTTTCCGTAGTGCAGGGGAAGGGAAAAGCAGATTCTCTTCCCTTCCACCTTCCTAAAACTGCCAGTTCAGATTCAGTGGCTGGGATTTAAGTCGTGGAGGCTGCACTGTAGCACCGAATGCTCTATCAGCAATAATTAATTATATTATTTATCAGCAATTAATCAGGTGCCAATGTGCAGAGGATCCCAGGCAGTCGAGCTGTTTGCTGCCTCAGACACAAAGCAGCACTTCTCTGGGGAGCTGAGGTCACTGCAAAGATTGGTTTTGAAGTAAGCCCTGGCCCCGAGGTCAGTCAAGGCAGCCCAAAGCTTTCTCAGCAGCAGTTCACTTCCCCGCACAGCACCAGCACTGCGCAGCGGGACCAGCTCGCTTGCTCCAGAGATGTAATGTCACTACGCAGATTGCTCTTGCCAAGTTTTCCCGTGTCTCTTGCACCCTGGCTCAAGGGCCATCTTCTTTTTTTTTTTTTTTTTTTTTTTTTTTTTTTTTTGACCACAGTACCTCTCTCAGAATTATGCATCCCTCATGCATGTAAATGAGAGGAGTCCAATTACAAGCGAAGAAGAAAGGGTTTAATGAATCGTGAAAAAGCAAGGGTTGCATAGAAAAAAGCTCAATCCCAGTGCTCCCTCATCCCCCCACTTGGAAACGTGCATTTCTCATTTTTGAGAGTGACGAGAGAATGCAGAAGAGTGAACGGGAGAAACCCACAGCTGAATGAATACGTTTGTTTGCATTTATTACAGCCTGCACTTGAAATCTGTGATACACACTTTTAAAGACAAATATGTCTTTAAGAAGTTATGTTCCTCTACACAGCATAAACAAATGCAATACATGATTGTAGATAACTCTATGTTCAAGTTCTCCCATCTGGAGTACATTCCTCTTCTTACTCTCCTTTCCTCTGTGTCTATACGTAAGGTCTTGTACGAATTTAAAGGACAAAGAACAGGCAGAAACTGTCTGTTATTTATGAAGTCTTGTAAAATACAGCCACAGATTACAGCGTCTAAGTTGTATGACTAACTTCCACACCTGGCTGACCCTGAAATTGCTTGTTTATCAGTGGCTATTCTGGGTGAATGCGAACTAGACAGGATGGGATATGATGCGTATTTTAAGGCAAATCACATTAATGCAATATTATTAATGTGACAAATGATTTCATATGATTACATTTAAAACAGACATTATAGTAAATTGATTTGTAAATATTCTGGGACTCTTCAGAGGTCTTTTCCTTCTACTGTTTTGTTGGATTGTTGTTTTTTGTTTGTTTGTTTGTTTGTTTTCTTTAGTAGGATTAATGATTAATCACAGAGTTGCTAAAACAATTTCAATATCTCAAATTATGGTGTGGGCAAAACTCCAAATGCCCTCAGTGGGAATTATGCAGCATTGTGGTCCCAAGTTGTGGAAAGAAACAGACATAAACACTTGAGCATGAAGATGGTCTCCCTTTTCCATATCAATGAGGGAATCACAAGTACTGAGCAAATACATCTCCAACTGAAATGTAGCAGAGCCATTATCTGTTGAATATCTTTAACATTTGGCCTCAAAGTTTTCTTCTTTATTTGGACATGGAAATACCTGTGAAATTGCACACAGAAGTGATTTCTTATTAAGGTAGTATGCAGCTGGAAAGAAGAATAGCTTCCACAACAACACTAATAGGATAACTCCACATATGCACAAATTCACACAGGAGTATAACTTGTGGAATTATGCCAAGCCTGCTCTAATTTTTTACTAATTTGATCTAGAACTCAGCAGGCAAAATGAAGAAGGCCAGTGCATAACTTCTAGCAATTATGAGTGAATATTTCTCATCAGAAGCATGTGGAATAAAAAGAAAGACCTGCTGCTTTACATATTCTTAGTTAATTTTGCACAGGTAAAAGAGCCCTGGACCTCTGCTGGTGATCCAGGATACTGCTCTAGTTAGTTTAGCTACCAGTATGAGTAGTGGAGCTAAACTCCACAATCTTAAAAAGAAGTTGCCATTATCCCAACTGCTCCTTCACCTTCGAAGCATTGAAATGCTCAAGCCAACAGAACCCCCTTGATGGCAAAGAGAAATGAAAGTGGTGCACAGGAGATGCATGCCTTTGTGTCATCTACTAATTTTTCTAATCTTCCAGTGACACCTGTACTGGAATTTCCATCTGGCAAGGCTCTTGGATATGTTGTCAGAGGGGAGGACATTCTGGTAAGCAATCTCCGTGTCCTGGATGCAAGTGCTACCTTCTACACTACTGGAATCGGAAGGGAAGGGATGATGCCAGTATAGAAAGTAGCTGGAGCAACCCATTTCCTTTAGAAAAGGAGATAAAAGGATCACTGTGGAAATACCATAGTAGGGGTTTGCCTGTCCCCATATCCACAAAATCCATAAGCCTACATTCTGGGATTTCCCAAAGAGATGTTGTTGCTGAATCTTGTGACGTTCATCTCCTGTCATTGTCTCAGGCTAGTTATCCTGGCCTCTTCACAGGCAAGTGTTCCAAAATCCTGAATTATCAGCCAGATTCACACAGATGACTGCTATTCCCTGATCTGACTGAAAATGGATGAAAATTTATAAGTCAGATAGAAAAACCAAATTGCTAGTTCTGGACCGAAGACAGCAAAATTTTTCAATCTATTCAAGGAACTTCATCCAAAGGTAGTATAGAAAATATCCTAAAGAGCACACATGTAGACCAAATTTTCATATAAATCACTTCTCCTTTGACTTTGTCCCACAGAATGGCTCGGTCAGCCAGATAAATAAAACCTTGCTCAGAAACTAACATTTACAGAAGCACAGAGGGAAGAAGTACCATCCCAGATCCACAACTTGCAGAGACACCTGAGGGCCTGTGCAAATCCTGTGCAGTTTCAGGTTGCTGCCTCCTTCATTCATCTTTGCTGTGTACCTTTGCTCAGTGTCACGAGCATAGTGCTCCAATACATCTTATTCTGTAGTGTTTCTGAGCATCATTCCATAATTTTTTGCATAGCTAGGAGTTTTGCTAGTTTCAGATGAGTGGCAGTGTCAGTACAAGGGAAGCAGCAAGACTATGATCTTTCTGGCAACAGACACCTCTTAGTTTGGCTCATCTGCACTGTCAAACCACAAATGCAGTGCTCACATGTGGGTCCATATAGCTACCCTCCTAAGCTGTCACCTGCTTCATATGATTCTGGTTGTGGCACAGGAGCCTGGTGAAAATGCAGAGTTTATGTTGGGATTTCAGAATGCCTTCTTATGAATAATTCCCATGTACATCAGGCTCCTTTCCCTTTGAACTGGTAATCTTTGTATCTATTATTAGAAAATGATGTCATATACAACTGTGGTAAGGGAAAGATGCAGTCTGGAGCTCATAGTTGGGATACATTTCATCACAGAAGGTGGATAAACAAAATGTTTTCAGTTACCAATTTCACCAATAGGCAGCTAACATGCTATCAGCATGTCTCAATGAAGGACCAAGCACGACTTGGGGTTGAAGGACTTCTTTTATATTTGTTTTCCAATGGGCATTCTGGTTTAAGTTATTTAAGGTCAATGCCTTCTTAATGCATTTTGGGGTTATCTTCTTTTTTTGTAAAGCAATGCAGAATAACAGTTCTTTAATACAATACAAAAGTAAAAAAGAAATATCAGTACAAAATACCAGGTCAATCATGAGATTCCATTTTTGTATATTAATTTACCAAATCAAGAATTGTTAAAAGCATAAAACCATATAAATGCTCTATTCCCATAACAATGGGACACACCACTACCAGAAGGACCGTTTGCTGCATCAAATCATATACCTATAACCATTCTTTCCCATCAGTTTTCTCCACATGCCTGTTTCTTTTGTGCCTTTACCACATTGTTATTTCTCCTCTGCCCACTCATGCTAGATGCTTGGAGTGGTGGTCAGTTGGATTGGGACTTTTTTCATGGGTCATCAGCTCAACCTCCACCTCCTGGAAAGGTGGTGGTACCTTTCTAAGGTCTCTCTTTCAGCAATGGGGTGGGAGGAGGCCCAGGGGTCTAAAGCCTTGCCACTGAAGAGCACACAACATTTTGCACGCTCCCAGACTCTCTAACCCAGCCCTTTTTGCTCCATTTACTTGCTAACTCAGTGGTAAGATCATATACACCTTGCCTTGTTCATCAAACCTCCTGTTTGTTTCTATGCATGCCTGCTACCAAGAAGAGTACAGGCAAGTGAGCCAGAGGGGAATAGCACAAGGTACAGACACCAACAAGGGAAATAGCAAAGCTCTATCTCAGTTTTGGTCCACCAGCTCTGGCACATCTGCCTTTAAGATTTAACTGCACGAGTTATATTTCCAGTAATCTGATTTTTACAACCCAAGATTTGACTGTACAAAAGCATTTGCTTTTCTTTCAACAGGAAATATACTATAATACACTTTAGAGTTGTTGTATTTTCTTTTTTTTTTTTTTTTCTAATGGGGAAATATTAGGTAATTAAGGAAATCATGCACCATGCCATGTGGAGGCCTCCTGACAAATACAACTTTGGTGGCCATGACCCTGGCCAGAGGAAGAAGGCTGTGATGTCACCTCATCCCCAAGTCCCAGTTTCACGGATAGTATCTCTGAAAGGAATTGTCTAAAGGAGATTGTTCCTTATGAAAAGTTCACATGATGGAGTCTGAAGGGCTTGTTTCACTTGAAGCCCAGCAGGACAGAGCTGTTTGGAAAGAAGCATTCAGTGTGTTCTGTTTTGCTGAAAGCTGTCACAGTGAACAAGTACTTAGCAAACAGCATGAACAAGGATTTGAACTAGAAAACTAGCAGGGCTCTGACAACATTGTAATAGTGGGCTTGTCTGTTCAGAGCCTATACAATGATGCATGGGGGCACGAGAAGGAAAACAGGAGAAATAGATTTTTGTATTTTTAATTTTTTTAAAGGTGATAGTGTATCATTACTCTGAACTTGTTTGTATTGTTGTCACCTTTGGCATCAGTGGGAGGGAAAAACATCCTGGCAAGAAGGGGCGCAAGGCAGAGGCGCAGTACATAGCCCAAAGGGTGAACTGATTGATTAACTAAAAGGCAGTCAGGTTTTTTCCTATTGAGCTGTTTTGTAATGTTTTTACTTCTGTTATGATGGACTGACTGTTTAAACTGTTGATCTTTACATCTCTAATCCATATTTAGCAATCAACAAAAGCTGTCTGAATACCAGCCCAGAACTGAAAGAGAATCTGCCATTGCATACCTTTGAATACAAGCCACGTTCACCCAAGCACCTAGCTGCTGACACCATGCAGGCAGAGCACACTAGTGTCCGTTAAAGGCTCCCCTCCCTCTCCCCCATGATACAAGAGACTACTGAAGACAGCAAACCATTAAGAGACATCAAATGAGTAGGAAATTAGAACAGGATAAACAAAAAATCTCCTTTTATTTTTATGTACAGCAACCATGTCCCTATTTCTAAAGCAAATCTCAAAAACACACTAACCACACCTTTTCACCGTGATCATTACTACCTTTATCTAGTTGACAAGAAGAGTTTCAAAAGCTGTAATAAATAACTTTTTATTTATCGCTTTGAACATGTTGTGCATTTTCCTAGACATCGTAAGTCCCTAACTGGTATCCTTTACTACAGAGGACTAGCATTCCCTTCTTCAGGTTGTCTTCTACTAAGCAATTCACACAAAACCCCTGTTTCCCTCCTTCCCTTTACAAGGACAGAAGACTTGCAATGTTTAAGTGCATAGCCCAGCATAGCACCCAACTCCTTCCTTACAGATCTCAACAGGCTCGGCATGAAAAGCACTTTTCCAGCCTATAGGAAAACCTGTCAATTTTATCAGGACCTGGGATATGTTCCTGAACCTGCCATTCATCCCCTTCGTACCCTCTGCCACGGCTTGAAAACCTCTGCTAATGGTTTGTGGAAAGAGCACAGGTGGAGGAAGATAGAGCGAAGAACCACCTGTTCCTACTAAAACTTAATCCTTGGACAAGGACATTGGCCACCTAAGTTATTCCTGGAGGACTTGATCCTAGGAATACATTCACTGATGAAATGGATCAGAGGCACTACTTCAATCCTGACTCTCTTACTGCACGCACTTTTCTTCATTCAAGCTCAGTAATAGTATTAGTGCTTCTGTCTGTAAATTGGGATATTAATTTATAAGTCCAATATACATGGCTTTGAAGTTATTATAAAGATTATTTTGTCTGACCCTCTGTCTCAGTGTGGCCTATATGCTGTATGTAGTAAATCTTGGCATCTGAGGAATATCTACCTTTAATCTAGGGCTTCCAAACCCTTTAGCATTAAGGGCTATTCAGAGCTTCAAAGACAGGAAAGTTTTTTTAGTAATTCATGTGATTTGTGGGTAAGTTCTCCACTAAACCCCTTCACAACACTGCTAAATGTCTAGGTTTGGGATGAGCTGTGTTCCAGAGAATCCAGAATTGTGAGCACCAAAGTGATGTGTCTGTACTGGCTTTGTCCGGATCTGAGGAACATGTTTTATCACTTTTATGATACAGTAAATGTATTATTGTCTAATAAACATGTGTTTCCTCAGACTTAAAACTATGTCATGGGATTGGATTTAGATTTAGCTAGTATCTCTCTCCCATACCTGCATACCACAGATCCTGGTAATTGTATTACAAGTTTCTTATCACTATGAGTATAACAGAGTTTTTTCAGCAAAGCAAGCCTCTTTTGCGAGGAGACCAATTACGATAAGACTGTTCTCACACTGATTTTTTTCAGCTGCTCCCTGAACCAGATAGCATGTTCTCATTAAGAAAAAAACAAGGGATCTTCCCCCTCTTTTTCTTCACTTTACCAGCCCAAATCTCCTCTCATTTCAAGTGCAGAAGTTTGAAAGAGAAAGGAGTTGCTTTTTAAAAAATGCCAGCATTATATAGGGTGTTGTAAAATTTATAGCCCAAATGCCTACTCAGAATAGTTTTGTACAGAAGCATAACAGCTACTGCTTACCCAGCAGTGCCATGCTCGTCAGCTCTCAGGTCCATTTCTGACAGACGCTTCAGTCTGTGAGAGACGACGGTCCTTTGAACTCAAGTTCTCTATGAAAGAGCCATGCTGATTTGGCTAGAAAGGTGAAATCCTAGTGATTACAAATATCCTCCGGAAATTTTACTCACACTGTACTGAAGCAGCTACCACCCCCTGTCCTTTTTTTAGCCCTTGAAGATACAGGCAGATGTCCACTCTGCAGGCAGCTGTTGCCACAGTCCAGAAGTCGCCACTGTCCAGCTGCTTGCTTGATTTGTGGGATGGCTTCTCTGAGTGCCCTCAGACTGCTCTAAACAAGCCTGGATGGCTTAATATAAACATTTTTAACAAGATGGCTTGGGTTAGACTGGAAAATTTTGTCTGAAGTGAGAAAACTCTCCCGTTATGCCCTCACCACAGGACTGAAAGTGAACTCCCATGCAGGGGTGACCTCCAGGTAGAAATGGTGACATTTCCAGCTGGCAGAGCTGGCTACAGAAGACACTACCACTGCACACTGATTCTGAACGGCTGCCTAGCTGCAGACGGGCAGGATAGGATCGTATGTCCTGCCTCTGTCCCTCCACCTCTATAAAATATCTGCTGTCATTTTTATGACTAGTGTCTCTGGCTTTTGTCTCTAAATTTGCAAAACTACTTTGCCCCACTTGCACTGTTCCTTGCAACATTTGTAGCACTACAAACAGGATGGCAGCTACAGATCTGCTGCTAAAACTGTTACTGTTCCATCTGCCCGTCTAGAAAATAATACCCAGCAGCGGGATTTTATGTCCTTGCATATCATGGGAATAAGACATTATTTTTTCCACTCCCCACCCCCAAAGATGAACCATATTATTGTCTTTAAGTAGTTCTCTTCCCAGGCTAGCCTATCTTTAACTCACGCACTGTTTGAAACTGCAAAGTACAGAGCCCTTTTCGTATGGGGAGGGACGTGTTCCTGCCAGGTCCCAGTGTTCTAGGGAATTTGCCAGATGCCTCAATAATCTGATCCTCTGCCTTTTGGCTTCAGTGTTTGGAGCTGGCTCTTTGGTCTGAGTTCTCCCAAAACAGGATTTCCATCCCCTCCCGTATCATACTTTCTCTACTGCCTGGTAACTGTGCGTAAGGTACATCCCCTTTAGCATTTCCTTCCCCCTCAGATCAGCCCGAGGAAACAGCAGGAGCAGTCCATCCCTCCACCCTCCAGGCAACACCAGCATATGCAAGAATGAAGGATTTCTATTTTCAGCGTCCCATTTATGTTTTCTGGTGCTTAGAGCACTGCAGTAAATGCACTGGGTTTGATTCCCACAGCACAAAATACCCTTTGTAGGGCTGCAGGAAGCCAGCAGAAGTGCCAAGAAGAAGGAGAGGGAAAGTCATATAAAAGATGGCCCAAACAGGGACTAGGAGGGGACCAGGTACAGCTGAGCTGCACTATACTGGGTCACCAATTACTGTTAGGCACACCTTCCCCTAGCCAGGGAAGTCAACTGTACATGGCAGGCTTACTGGCCAAAGATAAGAGATGTCTCCTACTCTCCGGGGATGCTGCTTGGAGGAGAATTAAAATTTAGGCCAATTAATCATTATGGACAATGCTAAGTAAAAAGTTCATGCCAGCAAGACTGCAATAATGTCAACCTGAAAGAGAACGGAGGTGTCACCCTGTTTAGCTGTACTATCATTACACAGACACAGGGGCTGGAGGATATTGCTGCTCCAGGCAGTTACCAGCCTACTGACTGACTTCCCTCACAAGCCCTTGTTCCCTTTTCTAACCAAAATGAACTGATTTTGCAGAAAAGGAATGTAATTTTAAAAGTCCCAAGTTAATCAAATGCTTTAAAAACACTGTGCCTGTGATACAATGGATCAACTTTGTCCTGGGTGTCAGCCCATTCACTCCAACAAGCTTACACCAGAAATGAATTTGCTCTGGTGCTTTTGTCAATAAAATTCTAGATTAAAAGAGACCCTATATAGAGCTGGTCCCAGAGGTAATTGCTAGTTAATCAGCCAATTAACTGACCCAACGAGTAGGAAAAGGGGGAACTAAGGGGGGGAAACAAATCAGTCAAGGTATGGTAGAACATAATTCTTTAGGAGTTAATGTTAGAAACCCCTTCAAAAGGATTACAGCCTACCTTGACTCATTCCCCCTTCTTCTTTCCTTTTTCTCTTCTTCCCAATTTGCAATTGTTGGTTCCCCTAATTGGCTGATTAACTACTTATTACAGACAGACCTGGAGGTATGTGGGATCCTGTTAGCAATGGAACTTGATTTCATCTAGCAAAGCAAGGTTGAATGCAGCAAAGCATCTGCATGGGTCATTTTTCTCCTACCCATGCTGGTGGCTTAGTCAAGTAGCATTTCATTTGAGAAGACTCTTTTTTGAACTAGCTTCTGTTTTATTTATTTAATACTTCAAAGAAAGGGAAGGATTTGTTTTTAACAGTTTATTATGCAAACAGAATGATTTTTAGCAACAGAGTTTGTACCCCTCAAACTAGCCTATTTACTATTCACTGATACATTATCAACACTATCAGGATGTTTTAATGAATGAGCTGTTACAGCTGTTTGATGTTACACTAATAAGTAATGACAATAGAATTAACCTCTATTTTTCTTAGATAGTGTTACCAGACTGCTTTCTACCAGCAGCAATCCTGGGAGATGAGTCCTAATTGTGAAAAGGGCAAGCTGAGAAAGTTTCCCTAATTTCCTCTCACTGGAGTTCTGTGGGGGAAAAGAGCAGAGCTCACCCTTGCAGTTGTTGTCTTTGCATAAGATTTATAGTAGGTCAAAAAGGAGGTACCAAGTCTGTTCTGGTACATCCTGAAACCACACAACCAAGGAGAAATTCAAAGCTGCTCTCTGAAGCTTCAAAGAGGAGTTTTGCTGCTTGTTCAACAGAAAACAAATCTTATAACATCATTAATGCACCTTTTCCAGCAGCATGTAGACAGAGATGGAGCTGCTACCCTTGAAACAATGACATCATAGCTAGAGAGGGCACTAAGTTTGACCTCTCTAAAACAATACCTATCAGTGCACACAGTTGCACATACATAGGCTATTTTCTAAAGGTGGTGGATTGTTTTGGTCATTCACCCTCTAGTGTAGATAGTAAATATTCTTTTTCTCTCCTCATTGCTTGGGCAGCAGGAGCCTGTGCAAAGAAGCGACTCCTCCAAGTGCTATTGTCGAGGGAGATAGGCACAGAATGGTGTTCTCCTAATGTAGCCTCTATTGCATAAACCTTTTCTTCTAATTCCACTTGTCTCCTTCAGCTTTGGAAGATAGTTTGGGATTTTAGTTCTGTTTAATATTTGTGATGATTTATTTCTCCTACTCCTGATTTATCGCTTAGCAAAAGAGCAGGCTGAGCTTGGGCAGCCCATCCTCGACTGCATGTAAATCACAATCTGATTAGGAAGTGATATATTCATCTCTAACTCCTGCATAAAAGTTATTCAAGTATTTTGACAAAATAAGTGCTGTTTACTTTATACGTTTTCTGCTAATTCTAAAGATTTCTGCAAACCTAAAGGATCTCATGGAATTTACAGGCTTGTGGCTTTGCTATTGAAAGTATAAAAGCATGCTAAATTAAGTTGATTTGCCTGTGAAAGAAACACGTCCATTATTCATGTCAGGGCCCTGTCACATCAAATTGAGGGAGTGAAGAAAAACCTTTTTTATAAACGGTTAGAAGCAAGGAAAAAAACCAACTATTCAGGGACTGAATTTCAATTGGGAGAAAGTCAGTCTGAAAGCAAGGTTAAAAAAAAAAAAGTTGGGGACATGTCTAATGTTGGAAATCAGCAAAGGGTGGGTTGATTTAACTTTGGCTGCAATCTTTCAAACAGAAAGCCAGGAGGAAACTTAAAATAGCAGGTAGTACACACAGTCTCGATGCATCTCATGTAAACTTGTCAAAAGTAGTTAAGCTAATTCAGATTTAAGTCTTTTCAGACTCCATTTTTTCTTGATTGCTTCAAAATAATGATCAAAATTGTTGAACAGATAGAGTATTGCATTTGTATACTACTAATATTTTTATCCATTGGTTATTACTTTATTTAATTCTTATTAGCAGACAACATGTAGATTTTTTTAAGTTTGATTAGCTGACAGACAAATTGAAAAACTATTGTTTTAGATATGGCTGTTCTACAGCTGTGCATATCTGTAACAGAGGGGGGCTGACAGGATCAAAAAATACTGAAGATTGTTTCCTGTCCACTGTAAGACACATATTACTTCATATAGCCAGAAAATCTCTGACAGTATTTTTATGACATAGTGTGATAGGTACAGACAAAATGTAGGCACATGTATACATGCCATTTTTTTAAATAAAAAATGAATTTGCAGTCTACTAATCTATTCTAATATACATAGAGTTAAATGAGAAACTGTAAAGGGAATTGTTTTATCCACTGAAATTCTTCTCATTGCCTGATTATAATTTCTTGTGTGGCTTGCTTATTTAGCAAAACAAAAAGCTTACCGTTCCTTCTCACTACAGTTGTTTTTTATAAGCTTAAAACCAGCATGTTAAGTGGCATTTCTCAGTCTTCTGCTTAAAGCCTAATTGGTTTAGACTGGACATCTTAGAGTTATTCTTTAAAAGAAGTCCAGTTTTTATGTTGTTGACATTATTGTACTGTACAAAGGGTAATTCAGCAACTTGTTTGCCTTAAATCATGCTTCTGGGTACCAGGCCTGTACATCATTTCTGCATGAGATTTGTTTTCCTACCTTTTGTTTTCCCCTAACCTCAGAGCCCTTGGCTTAACATGTTTTCTGCTTTAAAGCTCTTATCTGAAAGACACTTTTACCACCTCATCCAGGCATTCTCTCATGCTTCCTAACTTCAAAGTCTCAAGCTGGGAAAGCAAATCTCAGTCCCAAATGCTGGACTCTGCGGCTTCTATAGGACCCTCCACTAAAGTTAAGTTCTTGTCTTTAATTGAAAATTGCAGCCAGTGTAAATAGGAGTTAGTCTGCAGCAAGTTTGCCACAAAAGGAATTGCCTCGTGGAGTGGCTGCATTGCGGTAAACAGAAGGGATAAAAAAAAAAAAAAGATAAAGAAAGAAAAAGAGAAAGAAAAAGAGAAAGAAAGAAAGAAAGAAAGAAAGAAAGAAAGAAAGAAAGAAAGAAAGAAAGAAAGAAAGCAAGCAAACTGGGGTAAAAGAGAGAGAGGCATTGTACTGTGGAGGTAGCATCAAGACAAGGATTAATGGCTAGAGGAATTGTATTTTGTGTGCTTTCAGCAACATTACAATATCCCAAAAGTGTTACTAATAACTGGGTCAGCAAAGAAGGGTTAGCATATTAAAGGAAATGGAAAAATCAGGCTCTGTAAATAACAGAAGATTTTTATTCTGTAAAGACGAAGCAAAGTGTTGCTGATGTGTTTATATTTAGTACTTACATTTCGGTCAACTACTAAAGTTTGTTATTTTATAGCGTTGACAAGTTGGTAGGAAGTGATACCTGTATACCACACAAATGACATTTTCTGCCAGCTTCAGTCACTTCCATGTACCCACAATTTCCTTATTTTACAGTACCTAGCTGGTAAGGAGAAACCTAGTCTGGGTTTCACTGTGGGTATATTATGCTGATCTAAGCGTGCCAGGCCCTAACAGACCAGAACAAGGAGAGCAGCGGTGGTGGAAAGGAGAGCAGGATCTCTTTTCAATGCTCAAATTTCTGCTGCCCTGGGATTACGGTTTTGATACAGGCTCACTCAACATTATCAGATCTTTGCAGTAATTCAAAAAGACACAGCAAGAGAAAGTGAGGAGAACCTACTGGTGTTCCCCCTCTCCTTTCTCCCACTCCCAGGAGTGGGAGTTGGATTTTTTGCATGTTGGACTCCCTGAACTGTCTCAGTGAATGTTTGGACAAGCACCAG
This sequence comes from Aramus guarauna, assembly GCA_013400195.1. Classification (NCBI taxonomy): domain Eukaryota; kingdom Metazoa; phylum Chordata; class Aves; order Gruiformes; family Aramidae; genus Aramus; species Aramus guarauna. The sequence continues at coordinate 252,915 of VXBL01006518.1, read as the reverse complement.
CACTGGCAGAAGAGAGTGGATGAGGGGAAATAAGATCTCCCTTTTCAGTGGGAGCTACAGTTTTAGTAGCTCAGCTGCATTATGGAACTGCACCCTGAGACTTACTACATTTGGGCTCAGTTCATTGTTCCTTTACCAACTCCTGGATGGATATGTCACCTGATATCTTAATGATAGGCTTCTCCACCCAAAAATGGGAAGAATAACTTCCTTTTCTCCCAAATTCCTGACCTTTTGTATGCACAGTATGGACTTTGCCTTCATGGGAATCCATTCAGCAACTGTGATACATTTTCGTATTGAAATTATTACTATTAAAATGATTGTTTAAGCAAACATACTGACCTCTATTCTGTCTTGAGTAAATCACTTATGTCATCCATCACCTCATAACAATGGAAACAGTTCAGCTATGGAAGCTCTGGATATTCTGAAAAGTAACAGTATAGATATTATCAGGCAACAGGACTGTTCTGTTGTTATCAGTGCACCTACTGTTAGCTTTGTTGTTTAGTTGGGGTTTTTTAATAATCCATAGTTCATCACATTCAAAATGCAACTTTAAATGGAAGCCAATGGAACTAGAGTCTAAAAATCTAGTGGAAGTATAAATGAGTCTGTTAATACGTGATGCAGAATAACAGGAAACTGTAACAGAATTCAGTAAAATATACTCCACAATGTTTTTTTTCATGCTATATAACCTATTTTAATAAAATATAGAATCTGTGAATTAAAGAGCACTGCAGATACAAAACAGAATCATACTGTCTTAAAGCAGGAAATTACATTTGTTTCTACTAATTTTTCAGTGGCTTGCAAGTTTCATTGATTCAAAACTCTCTCAAAAGTTTCTGCAGCATGAATCTATTGGAAGTATCTGTGAGAAACAGAACTGATTAAAAATCCAAAATATATCCTAACTATCCAAATAAACTAACTTAAAAATGGCATTATTTTTCAGAGTTCTAAAAATTACTTAGTCAACAATTCATGAAGTCTTCTTTCAGTTTTCCTTCTTGGACTTCAATATTTTTTAACTTTTTATTTTTAATAGTATTTTCCTTTTTTTATTTACTGTCATGGGAAATAATTGAATTGTGCATGGTATGAGACTCTCTCCATGTGTACACAAACACAAATGCCATGCCTTTGAAACTTGGATCAAAATAAAGTCAGAGAAGGAAAACACTTAGCTTGAGACATTGCCCATTATTATTCCACTTACAGTACACATTTAGGAAGTTTTCATGTTCATAACTCACTGTCTCTGATACACCATACTTCTTAAAGATGTGCAAGTTCATTTCAGCATTTATCTGCTCTTTTCTTCTGAGGAGTTCGACTGTTTTTCCGCCTGATGGTTAGAATGAATTGAATATTTTGAACTCATCCATCAGATTTGGAAATGATCCCTGAATTGATGAGAGTGTTTAACAGTTAATTGAACATTTCTGTTGTGAACTTTTATTGTTTCAAAGTGCAAAAATCCTGCACCCAGGAACGTGGACAAAGAAAAGAGGATCCATGACATGTTCTTGCACCACAAATACTTTCAGCCTCTACAAAGCAGCAGGTATTTTCATAATGGGGGCATCACTCTGGTCTCATTCTTGGATATCACAAGGAATGGTGATCTGAAAAATACTTTCACAGGCCTTGAGGGCTCCCGTGTTATGTAGCAGGAAATAATTCCACGTTTTTCAAATCTGTGTTTCATTTGTGCTCATCTGGCACAGACTGACTTCCCTAAACATACATTTCAGCCACCTAAGTGCTACCCATGCCCATGTGGGACAGATGTTCTTAACAGCAGCCTGAAAAATTGATCTGCTTGGGTTACACACACATTGGTAAATAGCTCCTTATAGGCAAGTACAGATACAACACACACATTCTGCAGTCAGCAAGGCTTTCCAAAGGGACTTGATGATGTCAGCAAGTATTGAGTTGTTTATTAGTCTTAATGTAATCTGTATATCCCACTGTCTTAGGTGTCTGAGTATTCACATCTACAACCAAGGAAACAATAAACGCATCTGGACTTTTCCTCCCTCCTTGAGAGTCATGAAAAACTTTCTCTTTCAGACTTTCTGCTCCATTATAGCACTTCAACTAAAGAGAAATTATTTTTCTCCATTCTGAAACTTCACCAAATTGCTTTTTTGTACTTCAACTTTCTCCTTTTCACTGACTTTTGTACAATTCTTTAAGAATATGACTTGAATTTCTTCATTCATCTATGGCAAGCCCTTAACTCAGTGTCACTGCTTCCTATCATCACTGGCACCCAGCAGGACATCAGTGGTGTGTCCCATCTCCTAGAGCACCTTCACCAAACTCCACTGCCTCTTAACAAGGACCTTGAGAAAGTGCTTTCCCCCTTGCATGTCTCTCAGATAGCAATGCTTTTCCACTGCAGAGCTGCCAGCTCTGATTCACTGACAAGCCAAATTCCCTAATTCCTCTTAACCAACTCCAGTTAGTCAGTTTGTTGGTTTTTTTCAACAGCAAGATCATTCCTCTATTCTAGATGGTTAATTAACTCTTCTCCCAGGTTTTTCAGGCTCCTGCAGTGCAAGAGGTCTGGCTTCAGTCTTGCAGCTCTGACTTGGTAGTTACATCCCCCAGCCCTGTAAGGTGGAGGTCTGGGCTCAATTTCCTTTGGAAGATTTCAAAACAAAAATATTTCTTTCTATATTTCTCCTCCACTATGGGAAACTGCTGAACATGGACTTTATATTTCCAGGGAGGATAAAATGCTTTTAGCATAAATTCTAATTCAGAACAAGCTCTGCTCAGCATCAACTTTGTAAAAGGCACTTGGCCCAGGGCTTGCTGTGCATTTAGACCAGTGCTAACAGCCACATTCCCCTCTCCATCCTGGATTTCTTGTTCCTTCTTCATCTATGTGCCTATGCCATGACATCACAGACATCTGTGCAGTTCTGTGATGTACAAAGCTGTGAAATGTATCCAGCTGAAAGAAGATAATTTTTTAATTTTTGCTGGGCTACTTTTCAGCCAGTCTCAGTTGATGATGTGGCTCACAAGCACTGCAGCCAGAGAAGAGGTGGAAATCAGCAGCAGGGACAAGGGGTTGCTTTTCTGCAAGAGTCACTGCTGAATCTCTACAGAGCACTCACCTGAAGGATCAGAAAGCTAGACATTTTCAGAGGTGACCACACTTATCATGGCCTTCATCTGCTTTCAGACATTGCAAACACCAGTTACAACAGATACATCACAGGAATACAGCAATTTGAAATTCATACACATGCAAATCAAACCATTCCCAGCCTCTGGAGTCCCTGACATGAGATGCAGATATCTAGCAATGGTGGTTAATATCCTGGTGCAATGCACACACAAAATTGCACAAAAGCTCACCAGAGGAAATACAGCCCTAGAGAAATGAAAATCTGTTTACTGCAGCATGTTCCTACTTATGCTCAAAACACCCCTTGTACAGTGTTAGAATCATTTCCAATACATTACCAATAAGCACAGACCCATGCAAATAGGAAGGAATAGTTTGGAGGGCAATGTTCTCTAAGTTTGAAACACAACCGTTCTCTCTGTCTGCTCTGTCCGTCAGCTCTGTCTGGCTAAACTGTATTTCTCTCCAGATGTTAGGCTTTTTTTACAGTACATTGAAATTGCATTATTTTCTGACTTTACCTATTGTCCATCCCCTTTCCTCCTCCTAATCTTCACCACAAACAGCACTGCCCCGAAGTTACCCCCACTGTGCTGGGCTCCGATAACTTGCCAGTTGCCTTGTGCTCCCTCTGCTGTACACGCAGCAGAAAAGCAAGCACGGTGGCTAGCTTTTGCTTGCATGAACTACTGGTTTCCTACCCTTCAGTACACTGGTTTACTGGTGTCAGCCCTCTAGCTATCTTATGTTTCGATACATATGGTTCTGTAGAGAAATATTTGGGGGATATTCAACCAGGATTTGATAAAATCACTACAAGTTTCGTATTAAATCAAATGTATATGTGTAAGTCCCTTGTTTGAATACATGTGCAAGCAGCATAGAGTTCTTCATCCTAGCTGAGATTGTTGGCTAAATATAAGTTATCAACAGGGAAGGAAGCTTTTAAACATGTGTTTTTAACTATATTGTTGTTGAAATCCATAGGAATCACATCTCCAATTTCTGCAGGGTGAAGAGGAGGAGCACTTTGGAAAGATTTTGCCCGGTGAAGTCTAACTGACTTATCCAGTATTACTCTTGCTGCTTTGTGCCCACTCTGGGTTATGCTTGAGACTGGAAACCCCTCAGAACTGCAAATGCCCTCCAGTTCTTGGCATACTTGGCTTTCAAATCTGAACCGTGTCTTCTGTAGCACCAACAGCAGACTTTGGCCTCTTCGGGGATCTGTTTGGTGAAGTACCATGGGACAAAGCCCTGGAGGGAAAAGGAGCCCAAGACAGCTGGCTAGTATTCAAGGGTCAACTCCTCCAAGCTCAGGAGTGATGCATCCCAACAAAGAAGTCAGGCAAAAATGCTAGGAGGCCTGCATGGATGAAAAAGGAGCTCCTCAACAAACTCAAACACAAAAAGAAAGCATACAGAGAGTGGAAGCAAGGGCAGGTAGCCTGGGAGGAACACAGAGAAATTATCCAAGCAGCCAGGGATCAGGTTAGGAAAGCTAAAACCCTGTTAGAATTAAATCTAGCCAGGGACATCAAGGGCAACAAGAAGCTTCTATAGGTATGTCAATGATAAAAGGAAGACTAGGGAAAATGTGATCCTTTTTCAGAAGGAAACAGGACACCTCGTAACGCAGGATATGGAGAAGGCTGAGATAATGACTTTTTTGCCTCAGTCTTCACCAGCAAAGCACGCAGCCACACTGCCTGTGTCGCAGAAGGCAAAGGCAGGGTCTGGGAGAATGAATAACTGCTACTGTAGGAGAAGATCAGGTTTGAGACCATCCAAGGAACCTGAAGGTGCACAAATCCATGGGACCTGATGAGATACATCTACAGGTCCTGAAGAAACACGCAGATGAAGTTACTAAGCCACTCCCCATCATATTTCAGAGGTCATAGCAGTCTGGTGAAGTTCCCACTGACTGGAAAAGGGGAAACATAAACATTTAACATTTTTAAAAAGTGAAAAAAAAGAATACCTGGGGAACTACAGGCCAGTCGGTCTTGCATCTGTGCCTGGCAAGATCATGGAGCAGATCCTCCTAGAAAATATGCTTGGGCACATGGAAAATAAGGAGGTGATCGGTGACAGCCCATATGGGTTCATTAAGGGCAAATCATGCCTAACAAATTTAGTGGCCTTCTATGATGGGGTTACAGCACTAGATAAGGGACGAGCAACTGATGTCATCTGCCTGGACTTGTGCAAAGCATTTGACACTGTCCCACATAAAATCCTTGTCTCTAAAGTGGAGAGGTATGGATCTGACAGATGGGCCACTCAAGGGATAAGGAATTGGATTGCACTCAAAGAATTGTGGTCAACGGCTCAATGTTCAAGTGGAGATCAGTGACTAGTGATTTTCCTCAGGAGTCGATACTGGAACTGACACTGTTTAAGAACTTTGTTGGTAACATGGACAGTGGGATCGAGTGCACCTTCAGCAAGTTTGCCGATGACACCGAACTGTGTAGTGTGGTTGACACACTGGAGGGAAGGGATGCCATCCAGAGGGACCTTGACAGGCTTGAGAGGTGGGCCCGTGTGAACTGCATGAAGTTCAATAAGGCCAAGTGCAAGGTCCTGCATATGGGTCAGTGCAATCCCAAGCACAACTACAGGCTGGGCAGAGAAGCAGCCCTGGGATGTTGAGGATGTTGGTTGCTGAGAAGCTCAACATGACCCAGCAATGTGTGCTCACATCCCAGAAAGCCAACCATATCTTGGGCTGCATCAAAAGAAGTGTGACCAGCAGGTCAAGGGAGGTGATTCTTTCACGCTGATCTGCTCTTGTGAGATGCCACTTGCAGTTCTGCATCCAGCTCTGGGGCCCCCAACATAAGAAGGACATGGACCTGTTGAATCAAGTCCAGAGGAGGGCCATGAAGATGTATCAGAGGACTGGACCACCTCTCCTATGAGGACAGGCTGAGAGGGTTGGGGTCGTTCAGCCTGGAGAAGAGAAGCCTCCAGGGAGACCTTATAGCACCTTCCAGTACCTGAAGGGGCCTACAGGGAATCTGGAGAGGGACTGTTTACAAGGGCATGGAGTGACAGGACAAGGGGTAATGGCTTTAAACTGAAGGAGGATAGATTTAGATTAAATATTAGGAAGAAATTCTTCACTATGAGTGTGGTGAGGCACTGGCATAGGTTGCCCAGAAAAGATGTAGATGCCCCATCCCTGGAAGTGTTTAAGGCCAGGTTGGATGAGCCTTTGGGCAACCTGGTCTGGTGGAGTGTGTCCCTGCCCATGGCAGGGGGGTGGAACTAGATGATCTTTGAGGTCCCTTCCAATCCAAACCATTCTATGATTCCATGATAATAAGTCCTAAGTAAGGAGCAAGAGCAGAGATGGAAGTGACATCAGTTGGAAGTGATGGAGAAGTAGGAAGATGGGGTGGGAGGGAGCTTCTAGTCAATCACAGGCCAACAGAGATTAATTGAAGTGATGCAGCTACAAAAAAAAGGCGAAGGTGAGCCCAGGACCCAGCTGGGGAGGACTGTTTGCTGGCTGTAGGGAGTGACTGACACCACCACGCAGGACACCACTGCAACCTCAGCAGATATAACCATGCTCAGTTCTCCTTAAAAAAGTGGGATCCAACCTAAATTCAGTGCAAAAAAATAAAAGAAATAGCTTTATGCAAGGAGATTAAAAGAACATCCTGCAGATTACAACTGAATGGAGGTACAAATTGTTTTTTAAAGAGACACCATGGGTAAAAAATAAAGGAGAGCAAAGGCTACCTCAGCTGAAAGACAATCTGCCACGAAACCAAATTAACTGCTTGTGAAGAGTCATGGGGAGTCATGAAGAGTCATAGCAATCTGTCCCCAGAGAAGCACCCTCATTACTGTTCTAATTTGTTCATTCTCTTTTTCTGGCTCTGAGAGTTTTCAGTCCTTTCTGCCCCATGATACAGCTTCAGTTGAAGCACTGAAGAAGACCCTTATCCAGAACAGCCTCTGAGCACAATTATGTTTGAAATCTGTCAGGATGAGGATCAGTTAAACCCAAGTATTGCATTTGTGGTAAAGGTTGTGGCCATAATACGTTGCCTGTGATCATATGTAATGACACCGACGTTTTCCAGCAGGTTTAAAACTACAGACTGCACCAGGGAACCTGAAAGCAGGGCATGGTGCCACTCAGCATTGGTGACTGTTGGGAAGTCAGGAGTGCACAACATCACAAGGGCAGAGCTTCTCACACAGCATTGCTGGGTAGGGTCATACGTATCATCAACTTTGAGTTTTCTCTCAACTTGTAATAAAAGAAAAGCAAAAAGCAACAATTCCTCTCCCTTTACAATTTCACAAATAATAACAAACAGGTGAAGTACAAGATGATGATACTATTTAAAATACCATCGTGTATTTTGGTCATAGGACCCAACTTATTTTTGCAACTGTGAATTGCTTTTAAAAAAATCTCCACATTATAGAAACACAAAGTTCTTGGAAAATGCCCTGATTTCATAAGCCAGTTAACTGCTACGAGTTAACAGTAATTTTTTCCCACATTAAAACACAGTGCTTTATACTGTATTTCTGAGCTAGTACTGCTAAAAAACACATAATAAGAAAATCAGTGCAATAATTAAAATGATGAGATTTTCATATCCAGACCGAGTGAAGTTAGATGCTTTTAACGCCAACAGCTTTTCTGCTAGCAGGTCTGGAGCAGCATGTAGGAAGAGGGCGGGAGGTGTTTGCCTCATAAATGCATTCCTGACACTGCTTTTCCTACCACGTAATGCAAGATGCAAGGTGGTTATGACACAGTGGATGTGGGAATAAAGGACTTCTGTGCATATCCAGCAGCTCGTATAATGACATAGCTTCAAGCGCTGTAAGTATTGGTCCAACCCCCAGTGTTTTAACAGGCTGTTAAAGGTACTGATTACACAACAGATTACTTCAGACACCCTTGAGATTCATATCATCTAACAAGATATGAGGCGCTGAGGGGAGGAGGGGCAGGGTTTACACAGTGATGCTCTGCTCTATAGGGGCTATTGAGAGATTTGCCGATATAAAGACTGCGAGTGGCTTTACAGATCGTTCAATGAGAGCCTCAAAAGGTATTCTGTATCTTTATGCATATACAAATATTTACAGATCTTTTAAAGATCAAGACCGTCGTTATCAGTTTATGTGCTATATATTGGCATTATCCAGTGTGACCTCAGGAAAGCTGATGCCCTGCAGCAGTAATGCGATGGTATGTACAGCTCTGCTGGATCTCCATAGAGTGGGTCTGGAATGCATTGGTGAACAATACCCAGGACTGCACAGAGCAAAGAATGAAGGGCAGCAGAGTTTGATAACCACATTAAAGCACTACCAACATCTGTTCAAGCCAAAGACAACACTATCTCCAGGAATTAACCTTCTGAACCACTTAATCATTAACCTCAGCAGAGAGAAAGTTAGACAACAAGAGCCTATTTGTCAGTAACCCCTCAGAGAGATGCAGCAAGCAATATTTTACTGAGAACAGCGTGAGAAGGGCTTGCCCAGCTTTATAAATTTTAAACACAGAATATATTTGTGTGGGAAACAAGGAGACAATGGATGTAAATAAACAGCTGATCCTACCTTGAAGCCTTCATTCATTTATCCTGTTTAAAGTGGCTTGACTGGTTTGTCCGGTATTGTGTAACATTTCCTCTAAACAAGTAGAGATGCTTCAGTTCTTACTCAAAAATATTCCTGGGTGTGGAAAGATTTACAAATGGATAGGATGCTACAATTTTAAACTTGCACCCATATCCCAAATTTTTCTACTGAATAACAAATCAGGGACTATTGCTTTGCAAGAAGCAGTAGAGCTAAAGAAGCAAAGTGGGTTTGCACAATAATTATTTGTCTATATATAGTTTGACACATGAGGTTACCCATTAAGTTATTCTGCTATAACCTGGCCAAATGCCCTCCCTTCACGTGATTAGAGTTGTTACAGTTGTTGTCTCTTTTGGTTTTGATTTTGTTTTTCAAAGGAGGAAAGGCTTTAGTTTCTTCAAACTACACTGCCCCAACTTTGTAGAAAAACTGCACTATGTTCTATTGGGGCTGACATATTTTTTTTTCCTCTGGACCTCACATAATCATTTACCAAGGGGGTGTAAAACACCGTCACATAAGAATGATGCTATTTAACACCCACTTTGCACCAACCTCAGTGGCCACACAAGGTGTAGGACAATGGGTAATAAGGGCCCATATGTCTGCTTAGATATTGCCACAGTTGGAGAGGGCAAAAAGAAGAAAAAAATACTGGTAGGAAGATGACTGAAGGGCTGCAAACAGCAGTCTGCTCCAATCCAGAAGTTATATAATAACAAAATTGTATTATCCTGGAAATGGCCCAAGGTCTCAGTCCATCAGTGCAGAGAACAGGAAGCAAGTTGCAAGAGAAAAAACATTTGATTAAAGTATTTTATCCAGGTGACAGACTGGTCCCTACTGTCCACATGGGGCACTTGTGTCTATTACTACTAAAACTGCCCTACTTGAAAGAGAATTATGATGTCTCTGGTGGGGAAAAAAAAGGGATAGTCTAATGCCAAGGGATGAGGAAGGAAGTCCTCAGGCATCTGCTGTGTTTTCTGAGTTACCTTTCTGCTGGTCAGCAAGTTGGACTGACTCAGTACAGAGCCTCGTGTTTGTCAGAGCTGGCACAAAGACAAGATCACACACCCAGGGACAGAGACTCACTCTTTCACACAGCAGCAACAAGACCTTAAATCAGGTCAAACCACAATGTTTAACTTCACCTTTATGCATTTGTTTACAAAGCAGAAGGGTAACTTCAGCCAAAAATATCAATAATGCTTCATTTTTCAATAAATGGTACAATATATGATATCAACACCCTTGGTAGGAAAGCCATGGTTGAATGGGCATAGAAACTGAATTAACCACTCAGATTAGGGGTCAGACTGAAGAAAGCATGGACTGCACCTGGTCTGGAGGCACCATTCCTGTCTGTCTTCCCTTACCTGCACCTGTCCAGATATAAGACAAAGACACTACAGCCCAACAGTAATCTATATGTTACATTAGGCATGAATAATGCCCCCCGGCACACACAGCCTTAATGTTTTCAGTGTGGTTATTGGTGTGCTGACCAAAAAAAACCCCAGATCTATTACAGGTAAAAACAATTACATAATAATTACCTAATAATTATTACCTACCTAAATCATTAAAAGGTAAACAATTTTGTCTCCCCAATGACAGTAACATTTACAAACACTGGGAAGATGCTCCTCTGGTCAAGACATGTTAAGGAAATGTTCCTCAGTCAATTAATTTCTCCAACAGGATTATTCATCATAGTCTATACTCCCACAAATTGATTTCTCAGGGTTTATCATGGTAATTTAATCCCTAGTGCTGACTGTTGGTGCTCTTCAGAGGCTGAGCTGCATAACTGGTTTTTAAACCACCGTCTACTGAGAAGACTAAACTGGAGCAGCAGACAAGGCACTCTCCTTTCACTTGGGTCACCGAGCTCATTAATGTGGATAATTAATTAGAGCTTTGTTGCTCTCCCTTTGTACACCCACAACAAGCAAGTCACAGTAGCTGTACTACCCCCCCCTCACCTGAGCACTCTTGCACAGACACCTGCTGCTCATAATTAAGATCCATTGCCCAAATTTACATATCCTGATTTCTATCACTCGGTTCTTAGAGACAAAGGAAAGCATTTACTGCAGGGAAATGACAGCTCAAATTATGCTTCTTGTGTATGGCTTGCCTAGGCAGCTGCTTATGCTAAAGGGCCCTGACATGAAACACCAGAGTGTTTCTATTTAAAAAGTATATGTTCAGATTGGATTTAAAGAAAAGCACATGGTGATTTCTCCCTTAGGCAGATAATAGTCTTTTCATTAGATAACAAATGTCAAAAGATGCCATAAACTTCATGGCAGCATTTGTTAAGGCACAGCGCTGCACAGAGCTCAGTAGTGAACTTGCAGAGTCCCCCCTTCCCTCCCTGAACTGGCTGTTCAAGTGCATGCATCTGGTTTAGGAAGAGTAGATGTCTCACAAACCATGCAGTGAAGACCTTACCCTCAGCTCACCTGTGAAGAGCAGGCTGACCCTTGCATCCACAATTCAGCAAGGCTAATATGGCACAGAAGAGAGACCTACTGTGAAGTCAATTGACAGTCTTTGAATACACAGTCAAAAATGCCGGATATTCCTATGAAGAGTATGCAGCTCATACTGACACTTCAGAAGGAGATAACTCTCCTTTAGTGCACACCTTTATTGCACTGGTTACATCAGCTATCACGTGTTACTCAGGTTTTTGAGTGAAGTTAATAGCCAGAATGAATCTCCTGGTAAGAGCTCAAGTTGTTCCTCGTTACGTTTTTCTTCCAGGTTTTTTAGGTTGCTGAAATGCCCCAGGGTAAGATTCAGTTTTCACTGGAAGCCTTTTAGAGTCTTCACTGGGCTTAAATCAGTCAACCAGATGATTAAAATTATTCTAAATCTGATTTACTCATATACGAAATGGGGGGGCAACCCAGAACAGCTACCAGGGCAGAACTTCAATGTCAATGGGATTTGGATTTACAACTTGGTTCATTTCCAAACCTGGAATTCACATTCAAGCATGTTTTCAACTCATATTCAGACAAGGAATGAAATTAAAACTATGAATTGGAAACACAGTAGAGTGAATACAGAGGGCCATAGGGTGACCTCAGTACAAATATCAATGTATAACGTTAATCCAGAGTGACCTGCAGGAAGTCCAAGGGGTAGTGGTGCAAAACCAGATCAACAGAGAGCATCACCTGGATAAGTGTCATGATGCTCTGCCCCCGGTTTGCTCCTTAGCTGAGGATCTAGAAGAAAAATTGACTTTCACTACCACTTCATTGTTTGCTCTGTGTTTTATTCATATTTTCATATGAGCTAATATAACATGTGATGGCTACACTTTTTAAAGTACTGTCTCCAAATTCTCCTAGTTCTTCTCAGAAAAATGAGATGGCATTCAAGGCAGAGGACTTGAGAGTCTCATAGGATGTCTCTGAGATTCTTTCCACGTGTTTGGAGTATTTTTCCTTTCACTTTTTCCTCAATAAAAAATATAAGCTAGAAGTAAGATGTGTTTTTCTGCTTCTTGAACTTTGAAAGAGCACTTGCTATTATTGGAGCTAGGATGATAAGCCGGATACACCTGAGGTCTGATAGGGCTTGGCAGTTCCTCTTTTCAAGGATGAAAGCAAACATCTAGTTCATGGCATCTGAAGAACAAAGTTCCACAATGATTTTTTTTCTCTAAGGGAATGTAAATAAGATCCAACATTAAATTTACCTAAAATCAAGACTGTTTCTGGAAATAATAGTGATGGATATTTGATTGCTTACATTAAACAAAACCCAGAAAATAAACTGATTTCTAATGGAATTAACAGCTACCAAACTTCATTTAAAAATTAAGACACTTCAGAAGTAGACATGAAAATGGTACATTATTCCTTATCTGTGACATAACTTCAGAATTCATCTATAGGAGTACCTGTTCAGCAGCCTGTGGCAAATGAAAAAGACAAAGAAAAACATTGCACTGGGAGTCATTAATTGAATTAATTAACCTAGTGATATTGTCATAAGAAGAATTTATCTGGCAACCAGCAGGAGCAGATCTCAAATCATTTCACCATGCCTTCTTCCACAGATTAAGAGTCACACAAGCCCCTGGCAGCTGGCTGTTAACATTGCAAATTATCAGAAATTAATTAGACAAATGCTGTGCACCCATGTGGATAGTTTTGTTAAGTAAAGATTATGAAGCCAATAGCTCATCTGATGATTTATTGAGAGAAAACTTCATTCTTTAAACAAATAGGTTGCAGCATGGCTTTCTAATGGGAGAAAGAAAAAGTGTGGGGGGGTGTGACTTACAGCAAACCATAGTAACAAAAGCCAAACACTTGTAAACAGGAATTAAACAATCCACTCTGAAAATAGGGACATACACAAATTAATTCAGAAAGGGGTTTGTGCTTTGTTTTTGTTGTTGTTGTTTTTTTAAAGAATAAAAAAAATTTCATTTTGATACTTTTCAGAATAATTAAGGTTGCTGCTTCAGCCTATTAAGCTGGGATTCAACTATTCAGAAGTAATTCTGCAAGCTAGCTTTGTTCATCCAGATAGTAATCACCATATCACACATGAAAAACAGAATTTTAAGGAAACTGAAAGAGCAACATGAAGCTTAGCCTTATTATTTTCTGCAACCTCTTGTCAGAGTAACAGACAATGTAACCATAGCACTTAGGAAAGACTCCTTTTGATACTACAGTGCTTCTTAGGAGTAGTCAAGGACTTGTCTAAAATAAAGTCTTAATCTCCGTGTAATTAAACAAAAGCAAAACAGATTCATTCTCACTAATGGGTTTCAACTGTCCTCTTCAAAATCTCTTTATCTCTTTTACTTTCACCTGATAGTGCTTTATTTGTATGTTTTCTATTTAAATGGACTTGGAAAACTCCAGGAAGGAGTTTTTAAACATGCAAAAACAACACTTCACAATCAATTGGGAAGTGTAATGCATTTATATTTAACAACCTACAATAATCCATGTTTTTGGAGGAGTGGGGTTTATAGAATGCAAACAATAACAAATTTAGCCCAAGAATGCACATATTCATCTGGACACAGAACTGCTGTAAGGNAGAAAATAAAGATTGGAGTGGCAACTAACTTTCTTTGAGGATGTATGGAAACACAGAGAGTCAGACGGGATGTTGCTGACACTCAGTACTGAGGCTCTGAGAAGGTGATCGCAGGTTTGAAATAATACCTTCTAAGAGACCCCAAGGGAAACATGACTGACCGGGTTATCGTTCCGGGCTAATGTGATATTCTTCCCATTGGAAGCTGTAGGCTCACAGTCTCAGATTTCCAGTCCCCGGGGGAAGATGAGGCTGCTGAGGGTCTTTCTGAGGACAAGGCAACCCTGCAAGCTGGGAAGGGGCCTCCTGCAGCCAGTATGGATGTGGAGCTGTCCAAACACAGCTGGGGCAGTGCAAGGAGAAAGAATCACTGATGCTCTCCCTCTTTCAGTGAAAGCAAAAATATCCCAAAGCTAGGGAGCACTGGCTCTACCTGGGCCAAGCTATCCTCCACAGGCCTTCTAATCACAGGTAGGGAATGTCACAGACTTGAAACATTCATTTATGTTTGGCTGAAAAAGCTTCTATTTATGGGAATCTGAATGTTTCCAGTGTTTTATTCTGTACGGGAACAAAGTCCACGTCACAGAAACGCCTCTAAAACCAGAACGGTCTATGCCAATGCCTATCCAAAGAATAGGGATGTTTGGAGCCAATCCATTGGCAAAGAAGGCAGCTGCCAATTTTGTTTATTCCCTATTTGCCCAGCTAGCTGGCAGGTTACTTCCATGCCAAGTATGGAGCTAGGAAATGTGCCTATGTGCAGGCAGCCGAAAGGTCTTGCCTGGAAAACATGTAACATCTAGAAACCTGAAGTTCTCAGACAATCAACAACTTCCAGTGCTACTAAAGGAGTCTTAAAAGACTGTTATTTTCTTATATATTCCCATGCTCCTACTGGTGGATGTCCAGTTACTTGTTAACATGTGTACTGTTCTAATTTTAAACAGCTGCTTCTCTTCCTATGCTTGACAGGAAGCTTAGGAGATAAATACTGCAGAAGCAAATTAAAAGCCAGCTTCTTGAAAGCTGATACCTCAGCTAGGCTCAGTTTCTTGCTTCTTGAGAAGCTGCTTTATCACAGCATGAATCTTACTGTTACATGGCAAAAAGCATCAACTCAGGGACTTACAATTAAGCTCCTAAATCCACATTTATGCAACAAAAAAAAGCAAATAACTAGATTTTTTTAATGTTAATTTCTCATTGCCTGGGTGTAGAAACCTGACTTTATACCTTTATATCTATACATTATACCTTTATGTTTTCCTACCTGTAAGCTGTTGCCTGCTTAACTCTACTGAGAAAGAAAGACATGTTGGGAAAAGGCTACAAGGAATAAGATGGCTAAATAGAAAAAGAGACACTAGAACCTGAGCACTTAATTATGGGATAATTTTCTTAAGACCTGAAAATTTCCACTGTAAGACTCTACAATTTTTTATTATTGACTTCTATAAGCATGAAAATAATCAAGAGCCAACCTGCCTAAATTCTTCAGATAATTTTTACTATTAAATCTTATGGTGTTTGAATTCTTTTAGGCCCCTTTCAAGCAGGACTGTCATAATGTCAAAACTATGTAACTCTTATAAATCAGTTTTTAAATAAAACTATCCAATATCATAAAAAAAGAGAACAGCATTGTAAAAACAAGCTGTAGCTGAACTCTTCTTAGCATAAACATTTTTGATTATGCAGCACTTCAGGAGAACTGAAAAGTGCACTTCGTATAAGCATGTGTACAAGGATTTACAATATTTTTTTGTGCAACAGTCTGTGCATATAGATGCTCAGACAAAGAAGCACTGGAAGAAGGCTGAATTTCATCCTGAGAAGAACTTCAAAAGCCCTGTGAAATTTTTGTGTATCATAGCTTGAGCATGGTACTGAACCAAAAGTAAAGAGAACAACTCTACTGTAAGAGGAACCTTTTTTCTTAGGTCTATGAACTCTGGGGTTTATATTTTTCAATATTCTTGTGCCAGAACTGTCTTGTGTGAGAACTTTCAAGTAGAAGAAATCTTCAGCATGTATGATGTTACATAGATGTCTAATTTCTTTTGTGGATCTTGTCAAAAGCGCTTGTGCATATGTGTGCATGTGTGTTTGCCCCTACGCTTTACTCTTTGTGTGAAGAGTCTTGTGCCTCTTCAACTTCTCGTATCCAAAGAGAAATAATCTTCCCAAAGGCTTCCACCATGAAGGACTGCAGGCACACTTTTTGTATAAGAACTACTGTGCTCAGATGAGAATAGCTTGTATTTTTTCTACTTCAGAAAATCCTTTCATGTATTTTCCCTCCCTCTACCCATTATAAAACATATGTTCCTCAATGTAATGTAAAACAAAACATGGGAAAAGACAGCAGCTTTAACCAGAATTTTCAGAAAAACATGTTTTTTGTTTTCTTGCACTTTCCTGGGTGACTTGTCATGTCAAATAGTGTCAGTCACATCTGATTAGGTGATTTTATGACTCCAAGACATAAAGCTATATGACTGATGCACCTCGATGCAATGCACTGCAAGATGACTCACCCTCTGGGAAACTTAAAACAATGCACTTTTCAAAAAGCTTAACCCTTAATATTCAGAGTCAAATTCCACTAGCATGCTTCCATCATAGAAGATATCATATGATAGAGGGTAACGATTGACTTAAAGGAGTAAAGAAACGTGGCTTTTTCAGAAAGTGAACTGATTTAGTAAAAGGTCTGAAGAATATGCTGGTGAGTTTTTGACTTCTTATTAATGTACCAGCCAGTAGCTCAATACCCCTTATAAAAATTGCTTTCAGTAAAAGACTTATTTTTTTATGAATCTAGATTATTTTGCTCAAGATCCACATGGAGTAAATAAGACAGATCATTTCTTTGTATCATTATCCAGCCTTCCAGTTTGAAAAATCATGTATACAGGTCATACATTGAATCTCTACATTGAATAATTATTAGCAATGGTCTTAGGCATCTGCGAATATTGAGTCACTATAATTGAAGCAACAGTAGACAGTTCACAGACTAACAATTTACAAGTCATCATGGTTTTACCATATCATTTTTGGTGCCTCAGTGACATAGATGTTTTACTAAAATATTAATTGGATGATGAAAAATTTGGGGGAAGGTCACATTAATTGCCATCTATGGTTATTTCCCTCTTTTATTTAAACTCAGTGATAAGACAGAGATGCTCTGAGATATGTTTTAGAGGAGAAACATTTTTCATTAGATTTTGAAAGCAATTTACTATTTATTTTATGCAGGAAAAGAGACACACAAAGTAATATACCCATGGTATTATTCATCACAGATTTCTGCTTTTTTTAACAACAGCTAGTCCAGATATCTACTTAGATATAATCTAACAACACGGAAATAATTGTGCTGCATTAAAGTAATACAGGTGTTTTACCTGTAGACAGTAACACATTTCAAAATTAGCTATTACCATATCATAAAGTAATATTATTTTCTGGCTTTACTTGATTTAGATCTCAAAAAAATCTCACTGTTTATCTGCACAATCTTCATTTTAGCTATTTTACTTATTTAAAAATAATCCCCCTATAAAGAAAATGGAGCAGGTTGTAATGAGATTATTTTGAGAATTTCATTAGCTATGTGTGGAAATATTAAACCACATGGTGTCAAAAAAACAAGGAAGAAATATTGCAGCAGCAGCAACAAAGGAGTACACTTTGCCTTAGAGCTCATGGTGAGGCATGGAGACCATCCATCTCCCACTTTGGACCTTTCAGTGAACTTTGGGAGGTTGAACCTCTCACTTGCTAAGAGCCATCTCCCCAGGAGAGTTAAACAACACAACACCTACTAAAGACAGACAGTAGCAACAAGGAAGGTATCGGTCCAAAGATAATCAGCATCGGTTTATCTACAACTTATGCTATCAGACAACTCAACATGAAAAGTTTGTGTGCCAGCAGCTGATGCAGTTTATATGTCTGTGATGTTTTATGGGTGACATCTTGATTAATAAACCAGATCAATAAAACCCTAAAATTAAATGGTTAAATAATAGGGTTCCACATGTAATTATAAGTAAGAATTGTGTTTAAGAGCTGTTTTGAGTGCAGTCCCTAAGTGTCTGTTCTCTGCTACTTAACATTTCTTCAATGACTTGTGGGAAAAAAAAAATATAAAAATGTCACTGATAAAGAATACAGACTGAGGGAATGTTAACTAAGGAAGACCAATAACACAAAGTAAGCTGGATGGCTCAGTAAATTATGCACAATGAGCAAATACACATTTCAGCAGAGCCTAATATAACATCACAAACCTGGAAATGAATATGCACGCCACAATAACAGGCTGAGGAATCTATATGGACAATGGTCGACCTTGAAAAAAATCTGTGGGGTTGTGGATAAAAATTAGTCTCACACAATAAAGTAACCAAGGGGACCAGTGTATTCTTGGCGTATATAAGCAACAGTATCTCAAGGATCAGCAGGCTACATTACCTTTTTACCTGGTATTGTTACTACTGTTCCTGAAATCTGTGCACAGTTATGGTATTTACAATTCAAAAATGATACTGGAGAATCCAAGAGTCCAGAGAAGAGGCACATGACTGAGGAAAAGGCAGGAATACATGCTTTATGGTGAAAGACTCCAAGAGCTCAATCTGTTTAGCTCATTTCAAAAAAGACCATCTGCCCCAGTTGTAGCCCCTACACAGTACAAAAGGAAGAGAAATCTGACAGCTGATGCTGCTGTATTTTAGACAGAAGATGCAGTGGCTGGATTTTGAAACTTGATAAATACACATTATCTGCAAAGTTCAGATTTCACTCCAAAGTTGAGCTGGCAGAAGAACAGAGTAAGTGCAGAGAATCTGTAATTTTTTTTCTTTACTATGCATGGACGGTTCTGTAAGGATAGTATTCTGGTTGAAGCACAAGTACTGACCTTGCAGCAACAATTCGTAGGAGAGTTCCACTGTTTAGGATATTCACAAAGTTGGGTTAAATAACCACATTCATCCCTGTTGACCTTCAAATCCATGACACTAGCTGAAGATTAGACCCTAAGTCTAGAAGAAAAAATAGTGCTCACATTGAAGATAGCTAGCCACTAGAAACCACTCTAAGAAACATCTTTAGTGTGCATGCTATTGACCATGAACTCCAGTTTGTCCCTTACAGCTGTGAGTTGGCTAAAATATCTTAAGCAAAAGACTGACAGAACATTTTCACCTCTACATGAGCTGCACAAAAGGATCAAGAACAATTGTTCCCAGTGGGAAGAGAGAAACTGGAACAAGGGAGTCTGATGAACTTTGCACTATTGATTAGCTGCGCTCAGCTAGGACAGTAGTAAATACTGATGGACTATTGCCTATCAGTGCTAGTCAAGGTTGCCATGTGTGCTGGGCAGAAGAGACCAGAAGCATATGACACTTCACTCAAGAGAGGAGAAGATTTATAAATCTATTTGCTGACACGAAGCTGCATTCAGTTATCAAAATTCAATCCAATTTTTTTACAACTGCAGAATTTATTTGGCTCTGCTAGGAGGACGGGATTGAAAACAGGCCACTGGTAGCTTTTACTTGCATTCATTCTGCTATTCTAACATGAAAGGTGACTGGGAGTTACCCTAGCATCATGCCATCTGTATTAATAAAACCTGCTATAGCCTTATGATATTTGAAAGGAGGCATTGGCTGATTCAACTGTTCATTACTCCAGTATATCACTCTCTTATTTGCTTGCATTCTTAAACTAGGAATAAGAAGACTGAGGTGCTGTAAGCAGGCAGACTCCTATGCAATTGCAGCCTGAGTGCAAGAAGACACTGCATGATAAATTCCCACCTGCATCAAACACTCTTATCTTCTTCCCATTTCTTGTGCCCTCTCCCACTCACCTGGAACTGAACACTTCCCCTTTGTTTTATCTTATCTTGAAAACAAGGAAATACCACGAGTTACATGTCAATATGACCTCTGTGAACTAGGAAAAAGCTGTCTAATGTAATGCCTTGTGAATCCATTAAACCAATTAAAGACGCATCTTGAATTCTAGCAGTGTTGGGAAAAGAAAATATGCTTTAGGCTATGAGTTTAAAAAATGTAAAGAGACTAGAGATAAAGACCTACTTTTCTGCTCAGAGATTCTTCGTAAGATGAGCTTACATAGGAGTTTCCTAAAATTAGCTTTAAACTGTTTTTCCATTTATTGAATATTTTCACTTTGTCTATATTTCATGGATTAATTTGAAAAATTCAACATTTTAAGCAAGCTAAAGGTTAAATGGAGAAATGGGAAGTAACCTCTAATAAAATGGCTAGGAATTTTCTTTCCATAGTTTAGGAATCAATGAAACAATAAGCAAGATAAAACATTTGTATTTATGGGATTTCCTTTGCCTTATCAACGTACAAATTCCTTGCCCCATGGAAGACTGGGGACTGAGTTTTGCCTTTAGCTTTCCTTTTATATTTCCATATTAGACTATGCTTTTTGACCAGAAAAAACTTAAGATACATTAAATACTCTTCTAGGTCAGAGCAGATCCCTGTAGGTTCAATTCATGACAGGCCTTCCCACATCACCCATACTGCAGTGTATAGCAGAGCAGATCCAATGTGAAGGAGCAAAAGCAGGATGCTGGCTCTCCAAGGACATCTGAAATGGTTGTGCAGTCCCTGGACTGTGCAGAAAAAATTATGAAAGAACTGTCTTGAATGTCCTACTCTTCTGCGGTTGGTACTTAGCTTTGAGTGGAATCAGCACCAGATTAATACTGCCTGAAGCCAGGGATGGCCAAGTCTAAGGAGCACTAAGCAACCAGATGAAATCTCTAGTTTAGATCCATATTTGCCAGGAAGGACACAAGTTTCCTAATATTGTGGAGGTAAAGAAGTCACTTTTCATTATCACATTAAACTAAGAAAAGTCAAACAGATCTTAAAAACTTCTCAAGGTCTTTGGAGGAAGACAAAGTTCCTGCATGAGTCCTGCCCTAATGATGTCCAGACTTACTCTGAAGACAGATGACATAAGATATGCGCTGACTACGTTAATGCATTTTCACTGGACAAATTAATACAGAGACCTTTTCCACACACAACTGTTACAGCAGTATACATTATTTTCATTGGGCATGTGTGTTGGGTTTGCATGGCAAGGTTTTGGTAGCAGGGGGGGAGGCTAAAAGGGCAGGTTCTGTGAGAAGCTGCTAGAAGCTTCCCCTGTGTCTGATAGAGCCAATGCCAGCCGGCTGCAAGATGAACCCACCACTGGCCAAGGCCAAGCCAATCAGCGCCTCTGTGATAACATATTTAAGAAGGAAAAAAAAA
>VXBL01006518.1:199568-231553 GCA_013400195.1 Aramus guarauna | reverse complement strand
GGCAGAAACAACGTGTGATGAACTGACCATAACCCCCATTCCCCGTCCCCCTGTGCCGCTGTGGGGGAGGAGGTAGAAACCAGGAGTGAAGTTGAGCCCAGGAAGATGTGAGGAGTAGAGGGGGTTTTTGAAGATTTGATTTTATTTCTCATTCCTCTACTCTGTTCTGTTTGGGAATAAATGAGATTAATTTCCTTTCTAAGTTCAGTCTGTTTTGCCCATGACAATCAGTGAGTGATCTCTCCCTGTCCTTATCTTGACCCACAAAGCTTTTCGTTATACCTTTTCTCCCCTGTCTAGTGAAGGAGGGGAGTGATAGAGCGGCTCTGGTGGGCACCTGGCCCCCAGCCAGGCCCCCAACCCACCACAACATGTCATCTAATTAAATAGATAAGGTGGTCTGATCTTTAGTATGGGCACCTATATAAAGATCTCTTATACATCAGACCAGGTTTTTGCCCTGCCTATAGGGGAAAAGCTGTAGTGAATGCTTACAGAGTTTGGTCCCTGACTGTACCAGTGTAACAATACTTGGTTTTAGGAAAGCAGTGTAATTTCTGCGTTCACATAGTGCATCAGTGTCAGAGAAAGATTTGACAGAAAGTTACCTTTGATTGCCGTCAAGTTGCCTTTGATTTCAGCCTGACTCATATAGGAAAATAATTAGCAATAAAATGTATAATGTAACAGAGGTATTTACAATTCAGCTGAAAATATTTTGTATTTTTTTAATTTCCACACCACTGATGAGGTCAAGAAGCCACTTCCCTGTGGGCCTGCCTGACTGCAGAGAGGATCTGTAGTCACTTCTTTGCTGCATCTGGAGATACCTGATCTTGGATGAAAAGAACTGGTGAACTTTTGATAAATGCTTTACTGAGATGAAGTCTGAAGACCTGCCCTCAGGTGTGACAACAAGATGCTTCTGTGGATATCCCACAGAAATACAGATACCGCTCCATTAGATGACATTAAACTAGAATTACATTTCACCAGCTTCATTGTCAGTCCAAGGGAAAAGTAAAACATTTACTACCCTGAATCCAGAGGCACAGCATTAGGAAGTGCTCCACCTCATCCCACCTGTGCGACGTAACTCTCTTCTGAGAGTGGAAGACAGTTCTGTTTCTACAGCCAGCATGCTGCAACTGCTAGTAAGGGAAAGAAGTAATTTCTCCATGAAAGACAGCTGAGGTGGAGCTCACCTACTTGTGAATGAACTCAAATCAACTTAGCACCAGCTACGATCACTGCTTCTGGTCCTGGACATCACTCCCAAATGGTGCCACATTAAAATGAGAAGGCCAGAGTCTTACATACAACCAGCTATAAAGCATCTACCATCATAGCCTTTCATAGTACCTTCTGAGTGTTAGTAGGAGCTGTCACTGTGCACTTCTGGCCTTGGCTGGTTTGCAGCCCATCTCGGGGCTATTTACTTACCATCCTGCTGCAAGTGTTATCAAACGTGCACAGCCTTGTGGGCAGCCACGGTGCATTGCTCTGTTCAGCTCTTCAGGTTTGACAAGGATGGATGTGAAAAGAAGTGGAATCGTAAGAAAATGCAGTGTACTAACAACAGCAAAGCCAACAGAATCTCTAGTAGCAAATGACTGCTTTTTGGCATTGCACCTAGCTCAGACATTTTCCCTGAACAATAACAAGTCAATAAATCACAATAAGCCAGTTGGAAGAGAAGTGTTTAACTAAACCACTGAGCCTTATCTATTAGCAGATAAGTAGGAACCAGATTAAGGAGATCACTAACTTTAAAGACAGGTAGCACGGATAGGAGGAGGAAATATAGATGTCATGTTTTCTCTTTCTCTGGATTAACACAGCAGCAAGGACACAGAAGCCACAAATTTAAGACAAACTTTTTACTGCAAGAAAAGGATACTCAACTCAGATTCTCAGTTAAATGCTCCATTCCTTACACTTTAACCAACACTTTCAAAGACTTCCTACTTTGCACAAGGTGTGTACAAAAAATTGACATGAAAGACTACAGCAGTGCAAAACACTGTGAGCAAGAAAGAATGAACA
Organism: Aramus guarauna; assembly: GCA_013400195.1. Taxonomy (NCBI): domain Eukaryota; kingdom Metazoa; phylum Chordata; class Aves; order Gruiformes; family Aramidae; genus Aramus; species Aramus guarauna. Next base: position 229,507 of record VXBL01006518.1, on the reverse strand, counting down.
CATTACCGGACTTTCTGTATTCCCTCACTGCTAAAAGTTAAAATTTAACTTTTTTCCATACTACAGAGATAGCTCTGAGTAATCACAATTTCTGTCCTCTAAAACAAAACACATAGATTACCCTTCACAAAACTGTATTCTATGAAGGATCATTGGTCTGGGAAAATATCTAAATGTTTCTATAACACCAGTGGAAATGAAGCAAGACTGTAACTATTCTGTATTACAATTTATCATATATTCCAAAAATCTTTTGAAATGAGAGAATACGTATCAGCATATATTTTAATAGGAAATTTTAGGGCAACATGAAATGCCTTTAGCTGTTCTGCAGAATGAGTAATTTAAACATTTACTTTGAAAGAAAATGCCGGTATTACTTCCTGCTTCTCCCCCATGCCACACATACACAAAAGGAAATGTTTTGAGAAAATTACTTTAATATTGATATTCTTCTTGTAATAGAGTCCTTGTTACTAAGGCAGGACTCAGAGCACAGTAGCAGATTACTGGGGCTGGAAGGTGAAGGCAGATTCATGTTTAGCTTTGCAGTATGCTTTGTAAACTGGGAGAATGGAAATGCGAACCAAAATCAGTAAATGCTATGGCTGGTCATAGAGAAAGGTGCTGGCGTGCCGAGACTCTTGTGGGAACTGGTGTGAGCGAGCGATGCTGCAATCCAGGGCTAGCAATCCAGGGCTAGCCCCAGGGGAGCGTGAGGCATACAGTTCTCTGATCTGCTTCCAACTTACACTGGGCAGAGGGAAAGGAGACATCGGATATTCTTCTGTGGCAGCAGTGAAGCAAGACACCCCAAACAGCCATCTTTTTGCACTGGTCAGTGAAGAAGGGCAGAAGAGGCATGAAACATTTGTCCTGCCAGAAGAGTGAGGTGGCAGCTACAAGTCATTCTGTAATTATTATTTGAGAGTGCTGTAATTAATTTGCACTGTTTTTCCCAGGTATGTCTGGGACTGTGCTAAGTCAAAGACCTTTCCATTTGCCAGATAGAGGAGCCAGTGGCAAAAAGCTGATACTGCCTTGCCCGACCCAGGTGATCTTGTAGAGTAGTCCTTCCCTGTCAGTGCTGCAGAACATTCAACAGTGCACGTAATAATACTGTGTAACAGTTTCACACTCCTGGGAAACAGCCTTCTTCACATTCCCCTCACTCCTTGCACATCATCTGCAATCAGGCCCCAGTGCTGCTTATTGACTCCTGCACACTGTGATTTCAGTGGACTTTTGCAGAGGCAAAGAGAAACAACTTAAGGATCAGAGCTTTACACTGTGAACTCCTGTGTTGGCCTTCTGTGGTCCTAAAATGCCTTAAGTGCACTTGAAGGTGTAAAGAAATGACAATTTCTCCTGGAAGAGGTGAATCACCAGAGGTGAACAATAGAGGGGAAGTTCCACAGCTCAGCAAGGCTTTGTATTATACTGTTTGATGATGTCTCATCACAGACCACAGTGCCCAGACATATTAGGGAATACCAATAACCATCTCTCTTAGTGTGAAAACTGCATTTATCCTCAAGAAACAGGCAACACATTCCTGTGTTTTTCAGATTTCATCTTCATGTAGTTGGATACAGAACCCAACAACTGTTAGATATGGTACTCCCAAGGATTGTACAAAACAAGCATCGTATTCAGGGGACTGCTTTAAACTACAGCCTCCAATGGTCTCTGCTTCTCTCTTTATCGTTTTCTGCTTCTGAACCATGGCTTTTATCATGTGTTGTGTGTGATGTTCAAAATTACATACACTGAAGTCTTATTTCTGTCAACAATTAATACATGCTTCTAGCTTTATTGCTCTGTGATAGTCCATGTAAGAGAGGTAGAAGCCAATCTAACAAGTATGAAGTTATTTATAAGACCTTATTTTCAATTATGAAACAAAGAAGAAAATAAATTTATATAAAAATTAATATTGGATTTTCATAATCCTATATTTATAGAATTAAGCTTACAACAGACTACTGTTGACTTTGTGTCTGGAAAGGTTTGGGGATGACTACTTGACGAGCTTTGCATTTTGATGTCTGTTGCTGAGGGCTATTTTTATCATCATGGCCCTGTAAATACACACATGTAAAACATCTAAACCACCAGAAATATTTTTTTTAAGAAATACTGCATCCAGAAATTACTTCCTTGTAATCAGTACTTTCTTTGTAATGCAATTATTTATTTCAGTATTTCCTATACATAGGAACAATCTTGCCTGTATTGCAAGTCACACACATTTTCTAACTAATGGTACTAGGCTCCCTAGATAGTCCTGTTTCTCAAGACTCTAAAAACTTGGCTGTTCAAAGACAGACAGATATGTATTTTTCAGTTTATTTAGTAAATCTACAACACTTGCTGTATCTGTAGATACAGCATCCTTGCCTATATTTGGGTGTATTCCCTCATTATATTCACTTCTGGGGTAGTCATTGCTTTGAATTTAAGGGAAGGGGAGAAACATATAACCTGGGACATGGTGCTTAGAAGATTATCCCATTGACAAGTGGCAAGATAGTATGTGCCTCCAGAATGAAAACTGAGTAGAGCTGACAGCCACATTGTTCTATAGGTCATGAATTTTAATGATTCTAGAGTTTGTTGCTAGTCTTAAAAGTGTTCGATACAACTCCAGCAATGGTTATTTTGCTTATACATTCTTGGCATTTATTTCACCAGAGAAAGAAGATACTTAGAGGGTATCTTTTTCAGTCAAGACTTCATCTTGTCTTGTTACTATTTGCTGCCTGTGCAATTAATTCAACTAAATATTTTAAGAATATTTTAATGTATAGCTATGAGGAGAAACAAATACCCTTCCTATATTTCATGACATAGTTCAAGAGGATCCTTTCTGGCTCATCCCATGCAAAACTCCAACTGAAATCACAGGGAAAGGAAAGCAAGATAGGGCACTTTGAGGTTTTTATTGTTCAAAAAAGATCTCTGAAGCAAACACAATGTGAAGTTCCTCTTTGGCTGATGTCTTTCAGCCTTTTCTTGTTGCTTAGTCAAGATTCTCTAACCTCAGATTTTAAGTGTCTCACCTAACATTTTCACAGATGTGGTTATTCATGAAGACATTATTCATAATGACCAGTTTAAACCAGAGTACAGAGATGTCAGGAAATCACACAACACAAACAGTGTGTTTTGAGAAGCTTTTGATATCCTATGGGAACCCTGAAAAAATTCCTAAGAGGGCACTTATTTTGTGAAGTTAACTTTTACCACATTTTGAGAGCAAAATCTGCCTTGATCCATTATTCTGAAAAAATAAAGACAGCAGTTGCCTGTACCTAGAGTCTTGAGTCCAAATATGAATGAATGAAAACAATTTTTAAAATCACTGAATTCTTATTAAGATCAACAGGAGGATTCTGGCTTCTCTGAATATTAGAAAACCTGAGTATTTATTCATTTTCTCAGATCCAGACTTAGACCCCTGATTTGAAGTAATTATATTTTGTAATACCTTGTGATACAGCTCACTGATTTAGGAATCAAACCACATTGAAGTTGTTATACTTTTTCTGACTTTAAAAAGATATGGCAAAATCTTTTCATTCTGTTCTAGTTCTTCTGTTGGTCTCATCACAATCTCAGACTGGAAAGCAATGAGGAGTCTAATTTCCTAAATCTATCCAGATAGAAAACATGGTAATAGTCTGAAAATATCCCAGGCAAATTAATGCCTTCATTTTGTCCTAGTTTTGGAGGGGTTTTTGACTACTGTTGATTGTATTCAGTATCAAAATATAAAGTTGTTTAGTTTACAAAGTGTAGCCCTTGCAAGACCTATATACTGAATGTTAAGGTGCAACAATTACACCTGCTAGTAAGAAACCAAGAAAGCAGCTCATGAAGCAGTGTCTTCATGTCTGCAATTGCCATCCAAGCTGCACAGATAAGGAAAATAAACCAACTCATTACACCTATGGGGAATCTGGATCTGCAATTAGACCTACATAGATAAACATATTTCTTTTCTGAAAAGGCACGTTAGTTCAATTGTAACTTCTCAGCATGTTGTGATTCACATTGTGAACATGGTCTTGTATGGACCCAGCAGAGAAGATTCTGAGTCATAAATAGGATTTCTGAGAGCTTAAATAAAATAAAATAAAATAAAATAAAATAAAATAATCATAAATTCTGATCACAGCCATATAACAGCATCCTGATAACCTGGCCTAGAACAAGACATCAGCATCACATTGAAATAGTAACCACCATACCTGGAAATGTGTGCTCATCTTGGATTAAATCTTTCATCATTAAAAATAATTAGTCATCTTGCTTTGTCCATGTCAAGTATTGTTTCACTTTCTAATTTTTAGCACTTCTGAAAGCTATGAAGAAAACCTCCTGCCTGAGGAGGTAAAATAAATCAAAACTGGCATTCAGAAGTGAATTCCACTTGCACTAGAAAGGGTAGAGCCTGTGATATCAGGGATATCACAACAGTGTATCTTCAAGATCATTCTGGCCCACAGAAAGGAAAAATGTAACTTTAAAAATATTTTTACTTTTTTAAAAGATCTAGTAATCTAGGGAAAATATTTTTGTTAACGTTTACAAATCCAGCTTGCTTGCATTTACATTTTACTTGTAATGAATCACTAAAAGGATTAGGAAGGCAGTCAATCAACTAAGAGGAAAAGCAAAGTTTATGCAGACTATTTTTAGATTTGCGAGCCCCATCACAAGGAGGCTTCCTGGCTCTCAGAACAGCCAGAAAGCACCACAGTTTTGCAAATAAGTCATGATCTAGATATATTTTCAGGATGACTATTTCTCTCCAGCTTTGTAGAGAAAATCAATATCTTGTTTTCAGATGTGTAAATGTAGTCGTCTCTCTAAAGTGCCCCGGTCAGTTTACCACACGTTCAGCAGCTGCTTCTTTCCAGGCTATCCCACGATTCCCAGCCTATGAGGATTGACAAGGCAATGATAAACTAATGTGCCCCCTCAGCTCTGTGCGCAGCCCATTGTTCCGGCAGCTGAGACCCTCTGCTTCTATTTGCTTTCTCCCACATACATTATTCAACAGCCCAGGAAAAGGCCAAGAACCTCTTTCATTCAGGAATTCTGTATTAAAATAATCAATTTCAAACTGAAGCGGGGAAAGGAGGCTTGGTACAGGCGAGGCCTATTAATAAGCCACCAGTCTCTGCCATTTGCATTGGAATCATGCTATCATGAGGTAATATATTATTATATTTCTTATCCATAAAAGGAAGAAGAAACCTAAGAATAGGTTCCCCTCTTTCTCAGTGAAAACACTAATTATAGCAACACCTTCCTGATATCATATTTTGGCACTATTTCTGATGTAAGCACCTCATTTATGAGGGTCTATATAATAGACTTACATAGGCTACAACTTGATTTAGAAAGTCCTAGGGAGGGAAGGAGATTTATAGTTCCACAACAGATAGACAAGATGGATGTTAAAAATAACTTAAAACACTTTTTCTGAATGTTTCAACAGAGGATCCAAAATCCATTCTTTTATGCAAATGTTTTCCTGGCATTAGAACATATTCGGTTGTGTCAAAAAAATGCCTAAGACTGTTAAGTCATAAACCACATAACATTCAAGTGCAGTATTTATCCTTACAGTGCTACCAGAAAGGGAACACAGGAATAAAGGCAGGACAAGTCATTAATGTTGCATGTCACAATTTTTTTCTATGGCACATTTAGGGAAAATAACACCACCACCTTCACAAAAAGTGAAAACTGTCACTTCTACAGCCAGAGAACAGCAATCTCTTGTAAAAAATCCTGTACAGAGGCATTCTGTACATTAATACCATAATTATGGTATTAATTTGGTCTATTTATCAGGGCCAGTTCTTCTCACTCACCAGCTAAACTACCCTGCTACACTGTTGAGTTTTCAGCCTAACATTTCATCTCACTTTTCTGGAGTCATACACATTTATGACAGCAGCATTTTTAATTTGTCCACTCTTGACATCTTGCAGGTCAATAATATAAAAGAAACACTGATAAAAACAGTAAGAAAGGATGGAAAAACCCAGACCCGTGGCTGTAGGAGTTAATGGAAGGCATCTTACTGCCTTCAAATGGTGTTGACCATTGTCCCCTTCTGTATTCATGTTTTGCCTTCTTTTCTACTTGAGATACTGTGATAGCTCCTTGTTATAAATGTTCCACCCACTATTTAGCATTTCTGCTAACCAGGTATTGTCAGTATTGTTTAAAAACTATTGAAATCTGGTAAGACTTTGGTAGGTAAACATTATATCTACTTTACCACCAGCATTATCAGCCCAGTAAGCACAGGGGTGGTGAGAGACTAACTAAAGCTGGTTGTGGACAAGCTCTGCTCAACTTCATTAAAGGGGAAAAGCTGCACTAACAGCCCTGTAGTTTCTGCCCAGTATCTTGGCTGTGAAGGAAAACAAAGTGTAAAACTTTAGATGCTGCTTTTAAAAGTCTGAACTTGAATCTCAGTGAGGAATAGCAAAATAAAGGAATTTGCCTCATTCTGATGCTGGCACTGAATCTTCACATTTAGAGACTGCTATTCTGACAGGAAAATCCAACAAATGTTTGATGTTGGAAACACACGATCTAGAGTGAAAAAGGATAAATGTACTGGGATTTGTGCTCATGAGTCACTTCCAAAGCTCAAAATGCTTAATGAGTGAATAAAACATTACAGAAAGTGCTGTGTACAGCATGAACCATCCAGCTTCAATAAGCAGATGATTTTTTGCCAGCCGATGAGCAGTGCCATGTAACTATTTAAACTTTTCTTTTGTACTCTAGAGAGTTTTATGAGGACAGGCTGAGAGAGTTGGGATTGTTCAGCCTGGAGAAAAGAAGGCTCTGGAGAGACCTTATAGCAGCCTTCCAGTACCTGAAGGGGCCTACAGGAAAGATGGTGTGAGACTGTCTATCGGGGAGTGTAGTGACAGGACAAGGGTAATGGGTTTAAGCTGAAGGAGGGTCGATTTAGATTAGATGTTAGAAAGAAAATCGTTACTATTAGAGTGGTGAAGCACTGGAAGAGGTTGCCCAGAGAGGTTGTGGAGGCCCCATCCCTGGAAGCGTTCCAGGACAGGTTGGATGGGGCTTTGGGCAACCTGGTCTAGTGGAGGGTGTCCTTGCCCATGGCAGGGGGGTTGGAACTAGATGGTCTTTGAGGTCCCTTCCAACCCAAACTATTCTATGATTCTATGATTCATAGTTTTGAGGACACGAAATCATTAATATAACAGTGGTCAGCTGCTACTTGCTTGGTGGGGAGTAAGAGAGCAGAACTTTGGATCTTGCACTAACTATTCACTTGGCAGAGCTGAGAGCAATTGGTAAGGAGGGAGAAAAAACAAGTCAGAGCAAGATAAAGGCTACTCCAGTCCCTTCCCCTACCAAGCCATGGTTTCAATAGGAAGGAAACTTGGGAGCACAAGCAGGAAGACTTGTGGCAGACTGACCAGTCTGTGAAACTGAAGCCTGTGCCTGCTCTTGAGACTGCTATGCTGCCAGGTTTAGTAATGTAGACATAGTCTAGCACATTTGTACAGCGTGTGTTTACCTGTATTACTGAAAACATGCCCGTTTGCTCAAAGTTTATCTTTAAAAGAAGGCTAATATTAAATTTCACCAAGGTTTTTCTGTCGATACATCTTTAAAATGTATGAATATCTCATTTTTACTCTGAAAGAGCCTCAAATCCTGGAAATGTCATACTTCTTTACAAAGCTCTACTTCTGAACCTAGTTACCCACCACCACTAAATCTCTAAAATTAATACAGATTATCTAAAATATAGAAGCAACCCCAAATGCTTCTGGCAGAACTAATTACATTTCCACAGCAAAGTTGGTCCACAGACCTGTATGTAGTTTCTAACAACAGCTGGTTTGCAATTCTTCCACATAGAATTTGCTCTCTAGAAAATTAAACCATCCAGGGTAATAATATATCTGGGGATAGGAAAAATGTCTTCCTTGCACAACTAAGTCATGGTTTAAAAGAGTGAGATATCTCATAATGTGTGCCAAAATCTTGTGACCATTGTAAAACAAACTCTACTTTTCATATTCTTCTAATGGAGTGATTAAAAATGCATATTGATACAAAAAAAGAATAGAGTTCAAGACTCCATGCAGGCAAAGTATACAGTTCTTTTTCATAGATATGTTTACCTTTTATGTGTCTCACTAAGCTAAATGCTTTAGTAACTGTGGGCAGCTTCAGTTACTCATTATTAGATCTTTGATGTAATTCTTCTCCAGTATTCAGCATTTGAATTTATTCTGCAATTTGCACTCAATAAGCCCAACATGTACAAAGACAAAATGCTGTCAACATTTATCTGCTGCTTTACACATGCCTGGAGCAGAGCAAAGGGAAAGTGGCAAGTATTTATATTCCTGAACTCAAAACAAGCTACATTCACTTGAGACTGTGCAGGATAAAAGACAGAGTAGCAGACATGAAAAAGTAAGCAAGAAGTGAAAGAGGATAAGAAGTGAAAGGATAAGAATAAAAGACAAAAAAAAGAAAAAATCAAAAAACAATGCATAAGAGAAAGAAGGATAAAATAGAATGCATGATCAAAGAGGGAAAGAAATCAAAATCTTGAAAATAAACTCAGACCTGTAACATCATGAGTTCTCCCAGGAACAAGCAGAGCTCCCCACTGCTGCTAAGGGGAGCCCAGCAGTAGCAAAAAGGCAGGTCTGACCACTGCCAACATGGGAGACTGCAAACACCACCAGAAACAGCACGCAAAGGCAGTAATTCACACCGAGTCCAGTGCGAGTCTCAGCTCTGTTCTGAACATATAAGCAGGGAGTAAGAAAGGAATGATTGTCTGCCAAATGGGCATGTACAAACTTACACAGAGAAAAAAATTTGATTCTCAAACCTCTGAAAACTCACCAAATTGCACAGAAAATGTCCAGGTATCTCTGCAATATAATGAAAAACATTCAGGTACACTTAGGAGAAGATCACAGAATGAGTAATTTGAAGGATAAGCCATATCGGTCCTGTGTAACTTCAGATGGTTCAAAACACACTTTTTCCTTGGAAGCTGATACATCTGTAGTAAAAAATGTTAATGGGGATGTATGGGTTCCTTTTGGGTTTTTTTCTGGAAAATTGTTGAAACATATTATTTCTATAAGGTGAAAGCAAATTTGTATTTTCAGAAAATGCCACCAATTCCAAATTCCAAGCTTTTTACTTTTTGTTATATGTGGTGACAAAGGTTTTGGACTCTCAGAATTTTTCCACTAGCAGAAATTTCATTTTTATTCCTATTCTATTTTCTCCTTCCTTCCTTAACAAACAGATTTTTAAGAAAGGAAGAAAGAAAGATATAAATCCTATGCACTGCACTTGCAGATGAGTTGAATCGCTAATTACATCTTACAGACCAATTCCATCAGGTGCCAAATCCTGCTAAAGTCATCCAGCAGCACTGGGACTGGACAGTGCCCACCACGTTATTGGGAAGATCCTTGCCAGTATCGAAATGAGCTGCATTGTAATATTACATACTTGCTACTAGAACTGATCCAGAGAAGGGCTAAGTGTCCTCGGCTCTGATTACCTCTCATTGGCAATTGAGAGCACTTGGCAAGACCCAGCCTTAAAGCTGTCTGGCACATTATCCTATTTCATAGAGTGATTTATTTTAAATGAAAGCATATGGATAGCAAGTGTCAATGGTGCAATAGTGCTAATGTCAGGCGATGCTCCCATCATACATGAGAAGAAATGTGGTCTCTCCAAGTAGAAGGTAGCAATGCATATGCTTCTGTCAATAAGATTGTACACACATTCCCGATGAGCACACTTTGAGCTCCTATTATCATTAGTGGGAGGGGGATGGGGGACGTCCATGTCTCTACGTGTTTTCTGTGCTAATCTGAGAGCTGGACCAAATCCCAGTACTTGGGTCACTTGTACACAGAGTTCCCATTGTGAATCAGGGGTAAAATGGCAGCCTCTCAGTTGTGCTTTGAAACTATGCATTTTTTAAAACTTGTGTATGCATAAGCCTCTTATTTAATGAATGACTCCCTTTGTATTTACATGTTCCACCATCCACAGAACAAATAGGGTTTAGTCGTTTGAGAATGAAAACTTCTAGTCCTCAAGGGAGAGAAGGGAAAGGGAAAAAATAGTTGCAGCTATTTTATGGAAGTGGTAAAAAATCAATTAGCCTCTTAGTTTTAGATCTTACCCGATCTTCAAGGCATTCTGTGGACACAAATGTATTCTTTCTTAAGTTATAAATTCCACAGCTTCGATCAGAAAAAAAAATTATATAAATGTAACTGAAACATATTGGTTTCAGTGCAGCTGAATTCAGATCAAAAGGGGTCAGAAAAGTTATTTTAGGCTGCTCTGGATCATTATCCTAAATTAGAAGGGTCGTACCAGACCTGAAGGCTTCTTAATTTTACACTTTTTTTATTCCTCCCTTTAAATTTGACTAATAAATGAAATATGTGAAATAATAAATAAATTAAAAATATATGGCAGAAATAATTTCAAAGGATTTAGCAGCCAAGATAGTAATGTACCAAAAGCAGAATTTTAAGTTGTCTTGATTTCCAAAAGGAAATAGTTATAAATTAGTTCTAGGGCACTCTGACTCATTTATAAGAGTGGTTCAAGAAACTCTTCAATATTAATTAGTAGCCTGTGAATTCAGCCTATGCAATTATGATGAGATAGTTCTTTGGGTATGAAAGAGCTAACTTATCATATTTTTGAATTCACCATCTATAAGCTTGAATATTTTTGTATTTCCATATTTCTCAAGTAGCACTTAATTTAATCTTATCCCCATTTCTTTCAATAAACCATTGTTGCGTCTCTTAAGCAGCACAGCTTCCTCCTCTAACTCATCTCCCCGTGAAATTGGTTTAATGAAGCAGAAAGGTATGAAGCATTAACAACACTGGAATTCATGTGGTAGCACTTCATTTTTCAGAGGCACTCACATTTCCTACCTAATTTATAAAATCAGCACACAAATGATTTTTATCACAGCCATTACATCAGTATAAATTACTGCCTTTTCTATAACACGGCAGTTAGTCAAACTGTTGAAATTATATCTATTAGTCATTGAGAGGAGGAGGGAAAAAGAAAACCTGTAGGAAAGACTTAGTGTAAAATAAGGACTGATAGCAGCCTTATTGAAACACTAATATTAATTTACCAAATGAGCCCAAAGTGCGGATATTTTGCAAAGGAAAATTCAAAACACACAAAGTAAAGCAAATGAGTCAATTTGTAAGGAGCCGAAAAGGAAACTCAGCAAACAAACTATGCTGTATCAACGGCAGTCAGAAATGCAATTAGGAAGAAGTTCCTCACATCCAAGAAAGCAAGACATGCCTCACTTCCAGTCATAGCCCCACATTCCTCCCAAGCTTCCCCATTCACCTCATTGCCCTAGCACTGGTGTTCTGCATGGTAGCCCCTCCAAAATCATCGTTACCCTCCTAACTTCTTCCATGTGTACCATTGCCTACTCGCATCCTGGCTGTTCCTTTCCAGGCTAGTGAGAATCAGCCCCTACCACCCATGCTGCCACACAGGAAAAATATAATGATGCTTGCGGGGAAAGTCTTTTAATGTCCTCTGCTTTTCCAATGAGAATAAACTGCTTTTCCAGGACCTACATCCCAATTTGCAAAGTTTAACTAGTAAGAAAGGAACTGCTCACTCTGCAGATGCACCACATACTTGAAAATACTTCAGTCTTGTACTGCTCTGCAAACAACACCTGTCTGCTAGATCTGCTGCTGGTCTTACAAGTGTGTCCTGGGCCTCCTTTCCTGTTTGTTATTCTTCAAGCATGACTCCTTCCAGAATTGTTCTGTAAATTTGCTGTTACCTGCTTTGTCAGATCTGTCCTCCAGATCTGCCTACGTAAAATAGCCATCTGCTAGGGGGCAGACAAAGGTCAGCAGGAAATACTCTTTCAGAATCATGAAGATGCTCCAGAAAATCTACTCTTTCTATAACTTTTATTCTTACTCTCCTTTTTGCAATTATTTCCCCTTGATGTACTTCCTCCCTCAGATCGGATGGGAAACGCCTGGAGGCAGGGACCACACCTTCTGATTTGTCCTCTCACAGCAGCAAACATAATAGGACACAATGCTTCACAGACACTGCTTGATGTCATTGTCATTAGGGGCATTAAGTATTAAAATCAGTTTAAAAAAAAAAAAAAATCTGAGCTGATTAGTTTGTCAGTGCAACAGCATGAAACATGCAAAGTTCACACAGTTCAAGCCACCTTTGCTAGGTGTGTTTTGCCTCATAGTTTGATCTCCTTGTGCTTACAGTTTTCATTAATTAGCCCTTCTCTCTACATAATGAGACTTTTTGTCCGGCTTTCTCTATCTCCAGCGGATGCAACACTGGTGTAGAAGTGTCTACTGATGGCACCTTGTGGCTAAACCAGAGAAATGCTGGGAATAGGAACAAGCATGAAGTCAGCCAGGAAAATATCAAGAAAAGGCTGAAATATGAAGACCATATACCTCCTCCCGTAGTGACTGCTGTAAAAAATGACGCAACTCTGTAAAGCTGTGAAGACATCTCCTTGGCGAGGCACTGCACAAACCCTGCTTGCCAAGGGCACCAGCAGCTGCTCCTCCCCTGCACCCTCCTGGTCCCTCACAGAGTCTGGGGGTGCAAGCAGGGGACTTGGCCTAAAACCTCAGCCCAGCAGGAGGCAGGAGAAGGGGAAGAGGCCTGAGGCACTAGGCAAAGTGAACCAGCAAATCCAACCAATCCAGTGTGTGAGGAGGAGAAAGGACCCAGGCTTTGTCTCTTACCCAGACCCCAGTGAGTCTAACACCAGCTTTGTTGGGTGCCCTTCAACTTTGCAGAAGAGAAAGTCAGCCTGAAACCAGGATGGGTTTCTGGTCTGCACTGGTCAGCAAAAACACTGAACTCCATGATAGTTGCTTCTGCATCCCTTTTTAGAGGCATTGCAGTACCTGCTTCCATGGGCTGGGATGTAACCGCTCTGAAAAGTTGATGGTATTTGGAGAGACTCCAGACACCTGCTGACCACTGTTTCTGGAGGCACACAGGGATGCATTTGGTCCCCATCTCTTTAGATTCTCCCCTAAAAGCTCAAGTGTGGGTGGCAGGCCCTAAATGGGCCCAGACCTGCAAATCAGCTGCTAGTTTGCTGTTACGGCCAGGACTCAGTGTGGTATGACCACAGCCAGTAAGGTCGCTGGGTCATTGCTGACTAGTTCAGGTACAAGTCCTGATCAGGACAGCCATCGGCAAGGCACAGCTACAGCTGAGCATATAGCAGCACTGGCTCTTCGGTAGTAATGCAATCATGTTGCCACAGACAGAGGTAGCTGACAGGATTCCCACAGTATAATGAGTAACAATGGTGGGATAAAGAGACACCAAAGGACACAGCGGTACCCTACAGATAAAGGGTATTTGCCATCAAGCAGTATCATGTGAGATACATCGTAGGTAGAGAGCAGCAAACCAGGACGGTGTGTTAATGCACAGAGAGGTGGAATACCTAAGCCAGCCAAAGGTCTCCTGAGAAATTCTGTGATCACGTGAAGAAAGCATGACATTGTCCCAACCAGTAAGCAGTAACAAAGCTGGTTTAAAACAAGGCTGCCTCTCATTTACTGTGTTTTCTTTACTTTGGTTGAGTCCAATCATTTCCCCCCAACCAATCCAGGTATGCATGTCTCTCTAGGTCCCACTGTGTTTTACATGATCTTTAACATGTCATTAGCATAATTCCCAGATGTTTTGAAGTCAGTTTAAGAGCTGGCTCCAAGTTTCTGCCCCCAACAGCTTTCAGTATAAGTAAGCAGCATGCATATCACTTGGGAAGAGAAAAAGGAGTCCTGTGGTTTGCCCAAGATCACCCAAAAGATCAGATGTCCTACATTCCAGAGATGGGAACACGTAATTACAGGATCTAAAAACAAGTCTTCACTCTAGAGGAAGAATTCTATGCTGGAAAACCAGTGAGGTTTGTTTCAAGCGTGAAGGCCTGGAAACAAATCATGCTACAGCTGGATAAATGAAATTCTGAGAGAGTAACAAAAAAGGTGAAATTTCTCCCTACCAGGTAGACTTACAGATTCTCAGCAGACTAAGGTCTTCCAACCTAATCACGTGTCATGCAAGATGTCAAATAAACAGCTCTACATGCCTTATATAGACACCCAAGGCAGAAGAAATTAGCCTCACTGTGCATCCAGGGGCTGCTGCATCCATATTAAAAGGCAAATGAGACTCTCAATACCCAGAACAGTTCATAAGCAGCAATACGAAATAAACAGAAAACATTTTTGTGCCAGACCTCACCTGCAGCCGTATCAAGACATTGTGATTTTCACTGCCTACAACAGTACTATACACAGTAATTCTCAACAGCTTTAATACACACAAATTTTGCATACAACTATACAAAGGTGTCCTGTCAGGCAAATTTTGGGCTTTCCAATCCAACAGAGACAGAAGAATTCTCTATTGCTGATTAAAAATAAAAAAAGAATGTAATGAAAAACATACTGTGACAAATGACAGACTAAGAGGAGATTCAGCAGTAGCTGGTGTAAAATTTTTTTTTTTAGAAAATCTTTTTTTTCCTTTCCTGTAAAACCACTTTCTGCCATAAAATGACTCTTGCAAATCTGCTACTACTTTTTGTCCTATCCCTACTTAATACTAAAAGGAAATTAACACCAACAGATAAAGAATAAAAGCCTCATATCAAGGAGAACTTTTACCTGGAAAAGAAAGGAGAATGAGAGATTCAATGAAGACCACAAAAGACTTCACTATTCCATATTACCTGGAAGATACTCAGATACCACTGTGATAAGCAGCCTTACAAAAACTTGGGAAAGGTTGATGGCTGAAATTGGAAGAAATTTTTTTTTTCCAAAGTAGATGTTTTACTGCTTTTTTGAAATAGTAAAGCTAAAGGCTCGTCTTTACCTTTTTGTGTAAATAACTTCCTTTGCCTGGGGTGTTCATCATCGGTTTGACCTTAAAATGCATGGCAGCGTTCTTAGCAATATTCAATCAATGGTAGGATTAAAGGTGAAATCAGTTACACAGAGGAAGCCTACTGCTGTTTCACCAGTGTGGTGGCTCTAATCTCCCTCAGAGAGACTAAAGATCATAACTGATTTACTTCTCTTCCCTGGGGAACAATTTTCTGTAGCCTGAAGCAATCAGGAAACAGACTGAATTGGCTTTAATACCCATCTGCCCTAGGGGGGAGAGACTGTGAAAAGCTACTAGGTTGTTTCTTCTTCATACTTGTAATTAAATAAACTATAACAAATTTGACAAGCAGAATTTCTAGCAGTACCAGTTGTCTTAAAACTTCCTACTCAGTGTGTAATTAATATATAGCAGCTACTCCCAAGCAGTACTGGAGAATATTTAAATATTAAAATCAGTGATCTTCACTCCATGCCATGATTTAACCTATTGGCAACATACCTCTAATTTTTACACCTACCAAGCGACAAAAATAACTTTTTGCAGACTGTGAGACCTGTTTAAGCACAAGTAAATGGAGCTTCCTTTGGTTGTTTTTTCTTTTTTTTTTTCCTTGACTGAGATCTTTCTATTATTTCAAGAATGCTAGGCATGTAAATGAGATCATATTGATATAATGGAGAAACTAATCTTATAAGGAGTACCTAAAAAGTTTTTATATCAGAGGACAACCTGGGACCATGAAAGCATTTTCATATAGGTTAATGCCAAAGTACATACTGCTGACAGCTGAGTCAATAAACTTTTGTTATGACTACTTTTCAAAACACTGCCAGAGACGAAGATGACAAGTTTTTTCTGACAAACTTTCTGCAATTCAACACATTTCCCAGAGTTATCATAACATAAAAATAAAGACATTTTATAAATAAAACCAAGGTTTGTATTTTATAGTGTATAGAAAGCATAGGAGAGATAACAGGGTTGCTGTGAGTACAGTCATTTCAAATATGTTGCCGTCTACCTTCCTTATCTGTATACCCCAGCATGAGACATTTTTAAATGCTCCATGGGGAAGGCAAGTGAACTCATGATTTTTCAGTTTACTGTGTTAGAACCAGAGACATCTTTTTACCCATTAACTTAGCTGAGACAGTTTGCAGTCACAGACAATTCTGATGTTTTTCATCATTAACTAATTTTAAGATTATTCATATATTACTGGAGGAAAGCAAAGAATTTAAGAAATGCTTTGATTTCTCTGCCCAGACCTGTTGCCAAATGATACTGAGGCCTGACATCCTGGCATTCAGAGGTGAAAGAATTGCTACTACACCTGCTAAGTGTTTTCAAAGCACAGTACCAACCCTCCAGCAGTGCCGAGGATGGTGTTGCTTACCCATTGCACAGATGGAAACATAGGCGTGGAAGTACAACAAAAGCTTTGTCAAAAACATGCACTGATATTTCTGCCCAGCTTGAGGTAACTCAAGGATAACCTCCCAATAAGTGTCTACGAATCTGGTTATGACACCTTTGAAATACAACCCACATCAGCTGAGCCACATTTCCAAAAATCAGCATTACTGAAGAGTTTGCATATGAAAACATTTTAATCCTTTGTAAGACCAATGATGAGAAGCTGAATTCTGTTTATCAACATCAGAGGACAATACAGCAGAAATATCACCACCTCTTTGGTCCACACAGCCTGCTGCATTCAGTTACTAAGGAAATATCAGTGGGTAATCTGATATCTAAGCAGATTTACAGGCTTTAGTTTTAAACAGTCACCTGTTATAACAAAACTATCCAAGTCTACTCAAAGCTCTGAAATTAGAATTGCTCTCTGTGAAGATCCTTGGGCTGCTACTCCTAAACACATTTCCAGAAAAAAAATCAGCCAATATGCAATTACAGATTCTAAACAGCAACTTACACAACTATCTGAAAAACAGAAATTCCATGCTGTAACATGTACCGACATGGTAGCACGGCACAGATTCTGCAAAAGAATCTTCTGTACTTCTCTGGTGCCTGAAAAACTGTGGAGATGTATCAGGGGGACCAGTCCTGAACCTGTAATTAATTCTCAGTGCTATTACGCTGAATTCTTCACATCAAAGAAATAAAGGACCTTAAATAAAACAGCAAACAAGAATTGAATGAGAAACTAAACACTTGCCATAAGATTTTTACTTTGCCAAATTGATAGTAAGGGCAATTGGTGGAAATATTTCCATGTTCAACTCTGTACTTAGTTTTTATACTGTTCTTCAAAAATAAATTGTGTTTTAAAACATGACAAGTGTTTAAATTTGATATTGTATATTTTTTATTTGGTTAAAAGAACACAGATATTTAGCTACAAACACCTAAGACAGGTGAGTCATTTTCCTAAGAGCTAAATATTTACTTCTGTGTGATTAAGATGGATACAAAGAGCCAACGGTGACTGCTAAAAATCTACTTCATGATGAGATTGCTGATAAAGAAAATTATGCTGCACACAAAACCTTTTCTGTCAGTTTTGTACTAAGATTTGAAGAATTCAAATATATTCCAAGACTTATAGATAGCTTAAAAAAAAAAAAAAAAGTGTTAACTTATAAAACCTAGCCATTTTTTAAAAAATTCCCATTTCCTCTATTTCTCTTCTGCACCTGCTTTTTATTGCAATAGCCACGGGCTGTAATAAGACAGCAGTGTGGCTTCAAGCCTTGACACAAAGGAAGCTCTGTCTGAGCCAGTTACTCATCCACATGACATGATAGCTCCCATTTCCTCCTCAGTCTTGCTTTCGCAGAGCAGTGACAGAAACCACATTGCAGAACCGTCAAGATCCTAAAACCTGATTGTTAAATGCCAATTACTTTGATTAGGTTTCCTAAAAACAGGGGGAAAAAGAAGAGCGAGAGATGCAGACTGAAGATTTACCAGCTATGCTCCAACCTGATAAACCGAAACTCAAGCATATCTTGTCTGCTTACAGATCCCACCCATAGATCTGCTCAAAAAACATAGTTGTTTCACTTCAGCTAATAAAAATGCACCCAGAATCAATCACATACGATAAACTTTCCTGTTATTTTTAAACAGTATTTTAAAATCATATTTCTCTTCAAAGAAGAATTATCTGCAAAAATGGATGTAAATATATCTAGATTTATACAAAATTTCCCAAGGGAAAAACCAATACCATCTATGTGAGAAATTTAAAATCAGACTGAAACTCATACAAAACCAAAGCAGCCAGGAATAAGACTGTTGGAGCAGGGGATGCTCAGCATTTAGAAAGACTGAACACAAGTCTTTATCCTTCACCTGAAAGGATTTTCCAGTTCCTCCAAAGACCAACTCCACCACAACCTGCACACAGAGGTTGGTGTTCAACCTCCAAATCTATTTAGTCAGTGGCTAATGCCAGCATGATGGTGACAAGAAGCTAAGGGAATGAGGTCAGAGAAGAGCAACTGCTACGCTGGAGCATGACTCATCACCCACCGCAACGGGAGCAGAGTCCCTCTTGCCTCCCTGAGCATAAGCAGAGAAGGACATTGTGTGGGACATAATGTAACACCACAGATGGACAGATGTGGCCTCACGAATTCAGCACTCAGTTCTGCTAAGTGCTTGGCCTGTCACCTTCCTCAGTTACGGGGACAGGAGGTAAGGAAGAGCGTCAACGTGCTTCAGCTGCATAAGCAGAGCAACAACACACACATCCTAGGGCCTGGCTGGGAGGCAGAGCATCACGGCAGAAATAATTTTTCAGTTGCTTGGCTCTGCTACCTACTGGCTTGGCTCTGTTGGATACTCCTGGCTGGAAGGAGAAGGAGTAGGAGACCACAAGGAAGGACTCTGGCTCTGGCTCTGTGGGGTGCCCCAGGAGCAGCAAAGAAGGGAGGATAGCATTGAAGATCTGTACAGGGGACCACATTTTTCTTCTACATGCACAATAATTAAATAATTCTGAAAAGCTTTGAGCTTGCTGTGTTTTAACCCTGAGCTCAGAAAAATCCATGCTCAACCCTAGATCTTGGTCTGCAACACACAGCTATTTTGGGTGACAGGGTGCCAGTTGGCATGACATCACCACCATTACAGCAAAATTGTACTTGCCCTGCTGTGACCTCACTCTGTGGGATGCATGGGTCTACAGACACATCCCACGTACAGTTCTAGGCAGTTCTAGGTGTCTCTCACAATCGATGCAAGTAACTTATTAATTCTTCAGCGAGGTTATGGAAAGTCACTGACTATCTGCACTCAATTACTTTGTTTCTTAGTGAAGCACATCTTCATTATAGCTTCAAGCTCTGACATATTAAAAGTTCCAGCTGAAATTAAACTGGGGCTTGGCCTGTAACCCTGCACAGGCAAAGCAGCAGGAGCCAAAACCCTTTTCTACTCCTAGGGCATGTTTTCCTGTAGCAACTATAGCTGAAAGTCAGCTAGGGGCCCAAGTTAGCTGTGTGGTCTGGTAAACAATTGTGTCATACATTTTCAAAGACAAATTTAACTGTAACACTTATTACAATTGTGCACCACAGAAAGTACAAATTATCCCATCCTTCACATCAGTATGCCTCTCCTGACCCTCTATTTCTTTTTCTTCTTTTAATTAATCACCTTTACTTTCTCTGCCCTCCTGGTCCATCTGTGCAGCAGTGCTATGAATGAGCCAGAACTGCAGTTGTAAAATGAAAGGAAACGTTTATAATTTTTATTTAGTTCTGTTATGACGTGGCTCATTGTTGAACACAGAAAATCATTTTCTGTAAAGAAGGGCTCTGGCTCATCAGCTGAGAATAATCTAATTATTTCCCTTTCAATTAAATTTAAAATAAATTATTTTTAAGTGTCCTTGCAACTACTTTATCACCCACGCAACTCCCCCTGCCTATCAGCAGGTGGCAGACCAAACAGCTGTGGATTTCTGTACCCACTGTCAACCTGTTTCAAAGACAGTGTCCAGACAGCGTCCAGCACAGAAAAACACTGGACACCTGACTAGATGTGATCAGCCCCTGAGAAGAAGCACACACTAATGCTTTGTCACCAAAAGTGGTAAAAATTTAGCAAATTCTTCAAGTCAAAGTCTGACAGCACCAACTGTACCCAGACTACAAGGTCAAAACTTCTCTCTTGTTCTGTTAGATCACCAAGGAATGACATCTGGATGTTAGATAGCTCAGAGATTCATTCAAACCGGATAAAACTACAGTTGATCTAATCTCATTCAGGGTTCTTGCTAACGGGCTGCTTTAATGCTCCAAGCCTCAACCCTTCCAAGCAAGCACATCAGAAATCTGGATCTGAATCCTAACCTCGGCATCCAGTAACACCGCTGAATAACCTGACATTGAGGGTTGTATTGATCAATCATCATTTCACCTGAACTACTGGTGTTACTAGAACATGCACTTGTAGGACTTGAGTAAGGGGGAAATTATACGAAAGATGAGCATCAGCAAAAGTTATACTTCAAAACTCCTTTTTCTTCTGCAAAATAAGATGTCGAAATACTGCCACAATAACTTTTTAATAGATACTCAGCTTTGTCATGGAGTTTTGGAGAAAAAGCTTCTAAACTGCAACTCTGTTCTGTGAAAAACAAAAACAAACAAAAACAAAAACAACCAAACAAAAAAACAAAACAAAACAAAACAAAACAAAACAAAACAAAACTCCAAAGGTTAATTTTGCAATCTTTAAAATCCTGGAAACATCAAAAAGTCCCTGCATGCATATCTCTGTATTTATAATGGGTTAATGCAACAAAAACTCAGATATTTTCCTCAGTTGCCTCCACCTTTGGCAGATAAAACAGGGAGATAAGACAGTTGTTATGTTCTTTTGACCTTCTACCAAAGGTAAGGACCACCTGTCGATCTGAATTTCCCTTGCAAATCTGCTGGAGCTGCAATACCGAAACTGCACTGCTGGTGCCTGCTTTATCTCTGATTAGCCATCATTTGGGACAACTGTTCAACTGATGGAGCAAATGACTGCACTGAGCTGGCATTTCCTACCTCCCCATCACACAACTGTTTAGAATAATATCTCAATGCAACTGAAATGCAGTTTTATTTCTCCTGTCTCATCCAATCCCATGTGAACAAGAAAAAAAAAAAAAAACTTTACACAAAGATTTATTTTTATCTTATTGAAGAAGGATATTGTATACTTTGATGAACAATACTAGGACTAAGGTGGTCTCAGAGAGGTGTTTGTGGCTCAAGATATACCCACAATGCTCAAAAAGGATGTTTCTCTCCAAAGGGCACAATACCGCCCAAGAATATAGTTTTAATCTGGTGGCAGGATTTCTCAGGGTTTTCTGGAATAGGTGCCAAAACCAGACCTAATGATCTGCTGTCTGTGTTAAATATCAACTGGCATTCCCCAAATTTCCCTAGAGATGGCTGCATTTTCTGTGGTAGACAGAGCAATCCATGAGTACTGTCTGCCAGTCTTTGGTCCCTGAGAGTGCAACATCGGAGTTGGATTATTAGAGTGATTACAGGTATTACTTCTCATCTCCTCTCTTCTTCTCTTTATTTCCTTCTTTCACTAGAATATACCAATTTAAAATGGACCTGATCCTTTGTTTACTGTAGCGTCCAACCCTCAATGTGTGAGTGTGCTCAGACAAGTCTGTTTCTTCTGCTTGTTCCCATGAAGGTCAGCTTTACCTTTCTGCCACAAACCCATTCGTTTCCCTGTCCATCCTCTTTGCATGTGGCCCCAGATAACAGACACAGTGAAAGCAGGCTGAAAGTTTGGGGTGCCTCAGGTTAATTAGCTGGCTTTATTTTGTTGGTATAGGCAAGTTTGCTCCAGTCCGGGAAGATGTGCAAAGAAGCTGTATTGAACTGTCCTGTTAAAAAATGAACAATTAAGAACTACCTGGAGCTTCAGTGGAACTGATGATTGATAACAGAACTTCCAATAGTTGTAACAAAACTAAAATACAATCTTAAATAGAAAAGTATCAGAAGGCATTGGAAGTGGGATCTGGAAAAAAAAAAAAAAAAAGTGTACTTATCTGACTCATTTCAGTAGTACACCAGTAAATATCAGGAATGCATCCCTTCTATTTTCAAGACCAGAAATGCAGAGAGCTTAGTTCCACACTTCAAATTAGTTAACTCAGATCTACACCAGGATGATTCTTTTGATCTGCATATCTGTCCAAATTATTTCTTATTTGTATGAACACAGCACCCATCAGCCCAGAGAAGTAAACAGATCCCTGTTGGGCTACTCACTGAAAAAAGCAGAAACTAAAACAGTATTTCTTTCCTCAATAATTTAAAAGTCAGTAATATTCAAACTGTAAGAATGAAATACATGTGCCAAAAAGAGGTCAAAATGTGCAAATCAACCCCACACACTGTAGCCCCCTTTCCCAGGTAGTTCAGGACATTTATATCAATATTTCATACTGACATCACCACTCTGGTACACAGATATCCCATTCAATGTCCTTCCAATTTTTGCTTTTCATCACTTATTTTGTTACTCTTATTTCACTACATTGCCATCATTCACTGACATAAACAGCACCGTCTCCAGTGGACACAGGTAGCAGCTTCACATGTGCCTGGGGCAGGGAACAGCTGACAAGGGGTGATGCAGGGGGTGAACCGACCTGACCTGGATACACATTGCTACATCTGCTATATGCTTCAGTTTCCTCCCTGTATAGATGGGGTAATTACCCACCATTGTGTATATTTATAGACAAGAGTGCTATAAAATGGTCAAATATTATTGAATAAAATTGGCTTCTGCCTGTGCAGTGTTTAACAGATACATTAACAAAGGTTTCTCCTGTAAGTTTCTCCTAGTAAGTATTTTTTCTTTAAAAAAAGTCACTTAGGAACATTAGAAATATGCAGAAGATTATTTATTTGCCATATTCATAGTATTAAAATCTTTTGCTCAAGACTTCCATTTATTCAGATGAAAATAAAATACTTTATTCTTAAGACATGATATATCACACAAATTAATCATGGAAAAAGCTTGCAGAAAAAAGCATTTCTGATGCTTTGAAATCACATGAACTGTATTTTGGCTAGTATAGTCTTGTCAGTCTCCTTTTTTTCCAACTGTTTTGTGAACAAAGTAAATCTGTTGAAACCATGACTCCCTGCTCTGTCAGACCTAAGCCCCAATGTTTGCAAATACACATTTGACTGACAAGCCAATGAACGACATCCTCTTTCAAAAAATGTCCTTGTACACTTGAAAAAGAGAGAGGTGTGGTTTATGGATTTCTGATTTATGAATTAAATAGGATCCAGGAGCTATTTAAATAAAATATCCATGGAAACTTGTATTTCACAAGATAAGCCTGTGAAAAAAAAGAGCAATGACAGCTTAAGAAGAGAAAATAATCTTAACAGATATAACCTCCTGTAAAAAGTCTGCAGGACAAAATGAATGAAAAATTCCACTTAGAAAGCTGAGGCAAGCAGATATTCACTGCAAATGTTTTGCCAGAACTGAGATATTTTTAACATAATGAGACTGAACCAGCAGCAGTTTGTGCACACAGCAGAGGAGAAAATCCCAAACAAAGCTGCAATAACTGTTTGAAAGCTGGTTTTCTGAGATGGTAAGAGGTTTTTGGTATGCCACTTTGATTTTAGAAAGTCACTTGTCAGAGCTGCAGTATCCGTGCGTGAACACATCTAATGTACCCAAAGATAACAGCTGGATTTTGGGGACTAAATTACAGGAGCTGCGCTGGAGTCCTGGCCATCAGAGGCCCATGCTCAGCTCACAAAAAGAAGCACATGCACGTAAACCTTTCAGATACTACTCAAACTCTCCACACACTTAATATCTTAATTGTCTTAATAATCTTAATAACACTTAATAATCTTAATTAATTACAAGCCTTAATCCATAGTCCCAATTGTGTATGCAAATCATAGTCTGCAGCATGGACATGACATAAATGTTCTGTTGGGAGAGACCTGGCAGTAAGTAGACTAAATAGCAGGGGTAATCCGTGGTATGATATGCACTTATTCAGGAAGAAATGGTTTGCTTGTATCAAAATGAAAGTCTGAGAACAGTACTACATCTTAAGAAATAAGATAACAAGAGTAATTACATTTATGTTAAAAAATGAAATCTGTCTTTCTGGTTCAGGTAAATTTCCTTATTTACTAAAAATACCAGATAAGAATATTGCTCATGCAGGTGTCATCTCACAATACATATGTGAATCGTGCATCTGGACTTCTAATAATCACCGGTGTCAGGTGTTTGAGGAAGTTGTGGACAGTTATTTAAAAATAAGTTATCATAAATAGTATAGAGCAGCACTTCACAGTTGCCAAAATTTTTACAGAGCCACAGGAGGATGATAACATGATCTTCAAACATTTTCTTGGAAAGGAGATAGTATAGTTCATTGATTGATTTCTGCATTATTTTTGTCAATAACTTTAATGACCCTTATAATCTTCTGTTTCATTTCTAGATTTTACTATACATAAGGTGGTCATTCTGAAACATAATATTAAAGCTATAACAGGAAGGAATTAAAAGTGTGAAGAGAATTGTCTCAAACTTTGGTGACTGCTCCACATCAGACATTGTCCATATATTGTGAAGTACTCTGAAATTATGAAAATTAAATTGATTTCCTCTGAGACTGCAGAGATATACCGTATTTTCCATCTATTGAAGCACAGCCAGAGAGAGTCTTGTCTTAGCAACTGGCCATAAATCTGAAGTTACTCTAGCAAAAATAAAAATATCTACTTCAGATTTCTTAATGAAAGACAGAAGAGTTTTATCCTATACCACATCTTTCCTTGATTTCAATAATTAAAACTTACTTGGTCCTATTCTCACAGCTCATCACAGATGGTGAATTTTTCTAATCTTTTTCTTTACTAAAGAGTAAAAAGCCACTGACCTAGGCGTGACAGCTAACAATTGCCACTAGGATGAGACTGATGGACTTCAAACACAGTATCTGTGAAGGAAAAGTGAGATCTTAATTATTATAGCACTTTACTATAAACTAGAAATAACCACTGTAATTCTTTAATAATTACCCGATATTCTTCAGTAAATTTAGACCATTAGGAAATATCCTCTCCTATTCCAGCCAACAACATTGAAACAAGTAATGCTAAGTACACTTTTTTCCTAAAATGTGACACCAAGCGGCTAAACTCACTGTTGTGGTTATGTCACTTTTCCTTCTGTAAGAACTCCTGGAACTTCCTTCTGTGCTTTGGTTTTATCTTTCTTTCCCCTAGAATTATTCTGTCATAATTTTTGAACTAAGAATTAATTCCCAATTAAAAACTGGATTCAGACCAGTTGACAGTCAAGTTGGCCCAGGCTGGATGGGGCTTTGAGCAACCTGGTCTAGTGGAGGGTGTCCCTGCCTATGGCAGGGGGTTGGAACTAGATGATATTTAAGGTCGCTTCTAATCCAAACCTTTCAGGTCCCTTCTAATCCAAACCTTTCAGGTCCCTTCTAATCCAAACCTTTCCATGATTCTGTGATTTAAGGCTTGTGCTTTAGATAGCGAGACCATTTCAGAATAACTCCCATTGCTGATAGTGAACTACCTTCTGTGAGTTATGAATATTTTTGTTTGACTTGCTGAACTCAAAATCCTTGCCTTTCATCAGCACTTTCCATAATGATATTCACCATAATTCTTATATTCCGATCACCCTCTTAAGTTGACCATTTGGCAGAACCATGTCCCACAATGACATGATGTATATCAGGGTATCGTTCCATCACAGAACAATACCTCACTGCTTCACCCATGGTATAACAATGAGAGATTTTGAGGTGATGTGGGTAAGACCACTGAATCCACACTTCCTCACACACTGGTCCCAACACACGGGTCTGGTATGTAACGTAACACACCCCTTCCCTGACAGCAGGCTCCAGAAGAGGTAGCATGTGTTCCTGCTTAACTGCAGGACTTGTACAAATGGATTTTTAGCAGATGGAAGACTTACTCAGATGAGCAAAAATAGGGTGGGGGGTTCTTTTGGTTTACAAGGGAGAAGTTCTACTCTTCAAACACTGAATCTATATGGAATGAGTTTTATGATGTACCTGTTAATTAGCAGATAATTATTGAAGAAATAGTTATCTTGCAGGAGTATTAAATGATGCAATCACCTAGCATGAATGATGGTGCAGGTCAGGCCTCAGTATTAATTGATTTAGCAAGGAATTCTTTGAAGAACTGAGAAATTGCAATAGGAGATACATTTGTAAGTGGAGAGAGCAAGCAGAGGATCAGCTTTAGGCCACTGTACTTCCCACATGATGATGTTGGCTGACTTCTGCTCCAGACAGTGGTACTGGAAGCCACAGAGTGAACTGTTTCAGGCCATGTGGCCTTTTCCAACTGCTCTTGTGCCACTTCAATGAAAACAGCATCAGTTAGCAAAAAAAACCCTGTTATTTTCATTACTTAAGCTAACACAGCTTATTTAGACTAAAACAAGAAATACTTACACAAACATTGATCAAAAAGGGCTACCAAACACTAAGCAAGGAAGGACAGATGCAGATTGAAAAAAGAAGGGAGGTTAGCGTCCTACATCTGGAATAGCTAGAAATGGAAGATGGATCTCCACAGCACCACTTCCATTGATTCTCTAACTACAGAGATTGAGGGTTTTTTCCCCTACTTCTGTTACAGAAATGTTGTATTCACATGAAAGAGATGACTCTTCTTGAAAGGCACGATTATCTGTAATGCAAAGGGATTCCAGTTACCCTTCACATGTTCAGAATACCTCCAGCTCTTGTTTTCTGCATGAATATAGAAGTCTTGTCCAATTATACTATATTAAAAGTGAGAGTCTTTTCTTACCTGGTTATTTCTAAGACTCTTAGAGACTTACTCATTAGCAAGACAGTAGGTACAATAGGGCTTCTGAAAGCAAAGTCTTGAGGACTGAATGTATTGCTTTGTCACAGTCTGCAGGTTTGAATGTTGCTTTACAGGATGGTTGCCTTCCAGAAGGTTTGGTTGCAGCATTTTGATTTATGGGTGCAACATCATTCACTCAGAAGCTAGCAGATTCAGTACTTTAAACTTGGGCTTCTCTTGAGATCTCCTTAGGTACTTTTATTGCCCCATCACAGTTGCATTCAAATCCTTTAGAAACACCTATAAACTGAAACAATGTCATCAGTTACCCTTTTTTCTTTCACAGAAGGAATATTTGTGGCAGACTTTAAGTTTTTGCCTTGTGTGTATATGTATATGAGCAAAAGAGAGAGCCCAAGAAGAAAAACTCAGGCAAAGCTATTTACATATGACAGGAGCCGAACCTGTCTTGCTTCCACAGCCCTGAAATCCCCACAGAGCTTTTCTTATCACCTCACATTTTACCACTGCATCTTTGCAATAGAGCTGTGCTGGTGGAACGATCAAGCCAATGCTGCAAAGGACTTTGAGAGTTAAGGCAGAGACCTTGAACTGCACTTTGCATTAAAGAGTCAGTCCTCAGTGCAGAACATCAGCCAGATGAGCTCACAGTAGTGATTGTTGCTAAGCAAAGGGAGCTGATAGCTGTCTTTTGTACCGAAGTTTTCAGGATGTGTGGCCTTACTGAATGGTCGGGAGGTCAAGAATGCATAGGTCATCCTGGTCAGACCCAGGCCCAATTGAATGGGACACCTCTGATGGCAGATGGAAAGGGGAAATTTGCTGCCATAGTTGTAGGCATCTGTAGCAGCAAGGAGTTCAAAAGGAGCACAAGGCTGCATACAGTCCTATCCCAATCCCACGCTTCCCCACCTTAACCTCTAAACATTTACCTCCTTAAAGTATACAGGGGAGTGATGTCTTGACTTAATACAACCTCAGCCCTGCCAAATTAGATTTAACATAAGGTCAGACAAGAACTCATGCTGTGAATGGGTGATGTAAAAGAGGGAGCAAACTGATCGAGTTAATAACTTGCTGGATCTTTGACTTTATTTGTTTCACCAATTCTCCCATTCTCTTCACCCTTCAGAGAAGTGTGATTATGTAGAAGACAGTCACAGAAGATGGCTGAGCCAATCTACAAACCTACTAATACTGTAGTCCCAACATCTCTGTTCCTATTCCCTGTCACAGTCACCCCCCAGCATCTGTGCTTGTCCGAAACCAGTTTAGTTTGCTAAACAGAGAAAACTCCTACCTTTTGGCACATTACTTTTCTACCAAAAGCAGCCCCCACTGGATCAGTAAATGACAGGATCACACAACTGTAAGCAGGAGAGAATGGTGTAAGGATTGCGACCTCCCCTTACCACAGGGCTGAGAGTTTAAACTGTACCTGAGCCCTCTGACAATGCCCAGGACAGGAGCTCTGATCACCAGGGAGCCATCTGAGCTCAGAGGGGCTTCCCTCAGTCAGTCTAAGAAATAAGGACTGACCCACTTCAGAATGTTTCCTTTACGCTCGTACAGCTCTGGGAAATAGGACAGACGAACATGCACAGGGATCAATAATAGCCAAGTGCTACGGTGAGTCCATTAGGATCAGCCCATCCATCAGGGCTACAAGAGCTCTCTCCGTGCCTGGCTGTAGCCTGAGGCTTGGCTGAGACAGATCTGTGGCATCCACCCCAGCTCTTGACTGGCATGTTCAGAAAAGATGGCTCTTGGCAAAAGATTCCAAGTCCATCTTTTCAGAGCACTAGTTTTCAGTCCTTGCTACCAGGATGTTATAATGCTTTAGGATCAGCATCCTCCAGCAAAACATAATCCAAGAATACTAAAAGAGCAGCACAGAGCTGTAATTCTTCTGCCCTTTGTAGTAAAGGAAGTACATAGGGGGTTTATGGAGTAGAGGAGGCAACATTTTTTTTTTCCGGGAACTGGAAAAAGAGTGGGTTGAGTTCAATGTATAAAGACTCCAGCTATGATATGATGAATCACATTAAGATTTTGAAGACTCACCTATTGAAAACCTATGAATACTTCAGAAAGGAGCCCCACAGGAAGTCATCATCTGCACAAATGCTAGTCTCCCACGGTGATGGATTACTCTACCATTTAATCTAAGCAACATTTCACGAGCATCTCTGCTCGTTTGGGTGAGTTTGGGTGTGATATGGCAAGGCAACACCAGACAATGCCCTTCCCTTAAGGCTACACTTTCCTTGGCATTTTGGGGAGCCATTAAATTAATGGATTTTTAAGGTGTGTGTACACACTGGTTTGGGGGGGGAAGGGTGTGAACAGCATTGCCTGTACTGCTATTTCCAGTTTAACATGAATAACTGCAAATATATTCTCCCCTAGACTCAGTCCTTTTGCATGGACAATGGTTTCAAAGAATACAGATAATGAAGAATCTATTATACTACTATGTGAGTTATTTCATTGATCTTCACTACTAAAGACGCACAATACTTGATGAGCATTCCTCTCTTCATGACTTCAGTGTGATCTACCCCAAAGCAGTGGGCAGAAAGGGGAATATCACAGAGAGTGGGGTTTTTTTGTTTGTTTTCGAGCGAAGTGGTACCAGAAATAAATAGAGGGTCTATAACACTGTAGTTGCACTAAGCTTTACAGCTGAAATAAAAATTTAAACCTAAACACACACATTTTTAATGCTAACTATTAGGGCAAGCAAAATAATTGCACCAGTGTTACAAAAACTTGTACAAATTACATGTGGCCAGTTTTCTTCTTGCTCAGTATGCTGAAACACAGCAGGACAACAGCAGTAAAGAAAGGCAGGCACACATGTGCTGTCTTCTAGAAGACTGTTCCCAGGGAAATCCACAGAGTTAGGGATTCTCGTGAAGTCAGTAATCAGAATAAACTAGGAAGACTATGCTCATCAGAACAACAATCTGTATTTGTGCA
>VXBL01006518.1:188684-199538 GCA_013400195.1 Aramus guarauna | reverse complement strand
GGGGGGGGGGGGGGGGAAAGATAAATAGGTTAATCTGTTGTAAACTGATTTTGACCCTGAAGGTGATCACAGGTACACAGCATTACAGCACTTTAAACTGTTTTATGCAAAGCTTAAAAAAGACCCAGCAACAAACAAAGCTTTTTTTGTGTTTGCTAAACAAAGCATGAAAGAATAGTGACAAAAGTAGGAGGAGCCGAGTTTGTCCGGACAAAGCCAGGAGGAGGAGCCCTCATGCAATGGAAATGCAGTTCAGTGGTCCTGGATTGATATGCTCATCCTTTAAACCCCCAGGGCTGGGAGATCACAGGGCCTGAAAGTCCATCAAAGAGCACTTCTCTGCATTGATCCAGTCTGGAGCGGAAGGCTGGTGGGGGTCTGCTGTTCTGTATAAGGCTGCCTCCGAAGATAATCAGCTTTTCTTCCTTGGAAATGGGGGAATCCCAAACATCAATAAAGTGTTATTTCAAGTAAAATATCAGTTTAAACCTACTGAAGTCTGAACATGTGTGCATCTGTTTTGTTGTGGGTTTGGGTTTTGTTTTTTTAAAGGAAAAAAAAAGAAGAAAAAAACCCCCCGAGTATGTAACATCGGAGAAGGGTAATCATTTTACCTTGAAAGTATACAGCTGTTCTTTCCAACTTGTCAACAGCAGAACCCAAAATAGAGATCTTTAAAGCAGTCTTACAAACTTTCCTATTTATATGTGGATGCTGAAGCAGCACAGTAGCGCCTGGCCTAAAAATAAATAAATAAATAAATAAAAATAAAAATAAAAATAAAAATCACTATGTGTTTTACACTTTCAATGACTTGTTAGGTTAGCATGTACTGCAGGCAATTACATGTCAGTTCAGCTTCTTAATTTAAAACACTTTAGGTCTGACAAAAGGGAAATTGGAAGCCTGGAAAATATTTAGCACTGTGAGAGACTCACATTATCTTCCAGGTGATCAGTTTGGCTGGGGAATCCCTGACCTACGTCTTACAGCTCTGTGTTCAGTTTATTCCAAGTTATATATCCAACATATGTTAAAGGGCTGAACATGAATAAAGCAGAGCAGTATTGAACAAACAGAAGATGATACAGACTTTTCCATCACAGCATGTGCAATCTGATTTGATAAAACTTAGGAATATTTTAATAATATTAGATAGCTGCATTTGACTAAAATAAATCAAATGGCTGACAAACTTCTGTACCTAGAGATCTTGATCACTGACAAAACAATCTATGATATCCTGGTATTTGAAACTATTTCAGGTGACCACAACTATTGCAGAGAAATACAGTTAAAATTACCTCTGAGCATTACCTTTCTGTGAGTCTAACCACAGAGATGTGAAAAAGCAACAACTTGGTTGCTTGCAAATAATCCATTTAATGATTTTTTGTTAATGAAAAAGGGTTGCAAAGAATGTGATTCTTCCAAAACACTTGGCACTGGTGTAGGGGTGATGTTATTGGGATTAGCAGACCACTAATCTCAGGATTTTGGAAATCAGACACACACACAAAGTACTTTGCTGAGCACATTTCTACCAAATTCTGTGTGAGCTAACAAATCCCAGGTATGTTAGAAATGAACAGTAGAGATCAAAGCTCTCTTTTGCCCTCAGAATACAGTTGTTGATCATTTCCCTTTCACTTCCCGTCTGCTCCCCCCAAAAAATATAAAAAAATAACAAAAAAAATAATCACACTACTGAAAATTAGAGAAATAAGAGTTTCTCTTTCTGCTATATACACACAGCCTAACTCTTAAATATCTTTCAAGGATATTTATTATTGAAGATAATCTTACCCTGCATAGGTAGACTTGATTAGCCAACATTACTAACTTTTTGTTACATCAATATCTATAGACTTCAGAAAGTTTACTAATCTCAGTCAGCATACAGAGTAGAAAACAGCTTCTATCTCAAGAGCCTAGCAATCTCTGGTTTCTTTTGCAGCGGGAATTTATAAAGTAGAATTTTGCCATTCAAATTATACTGATTTATGTAGAGCAGATACACTCACTTATGTAGCAGCAGCAAACTAAACTGGAGAAAAAAAAAAAATATTCCTGTTCTGGTATAATCACATCCACATAGGAAATCATGCTAGTAAAATGAGACAAACAAGCACTCTACAAACAACTATATGAAAAAGGTTACTGCTGCTCAGTCTGCCCCCAAGCATCTCTGCAATGCCATCTGCCAAAGGTCATCACCTCCTCAGCCCTAGCAGTGCTACTCACACATTTGCTTCTAAAGATGTTTCAGACAGAACAAGCCATGTTAACTTGAACAGTTAGAACAGATTCAGGTTTGCTTAACCTACAGCTAACCTGGAAGTGCTTTTGTAAACAGCTTTGCTGGTGAATCTGAGCAGTGGTAACCTCTGGAAAGTTATAAACACCTGGCAGCATCTCGTACCAGCCCAGATGAACCTAGAGAGAGACACACATTTGAATCCTAATTAAAGCCACAGAGATACGTGGGTAGGTTTCCCCAAAAACCAAGCATGTACCTACAGAGCCCGGTGGTTTGAGGCTGTATGGATTGAAAACCAAGACATAAATGAGGAAGATAAACATCAGTGATCCCTGTTGTTTCTCTCTCAGACCATTTTCTGCTAGTATTTTAAGAGCGATCAGTCTAGGACAAGTCGCTATAAGAAAGGTAACCACAGAGATGGTTCTACAGCTTGGCGTGGGGAGGGCATTGCATGCCTAAGGACTTGTCTGAAAGACAAAAGCAGATAATTAGGATAAGCTGAACTTACAGAGAGTGATAAAAGGTAGGGGGTCAACTGCTTACACTGAGAGAATATGGAAAGGACTCTGATGAAAGTCATTAGAACAGTGGTTAAAGAAGGCAAACTTAGCACAAGAATTTTAACTTCTTATTAATCAGTGCAGAAAATCAAAGTAAGACATGTTACAGGGTGAAAACACTAACAGAAACTGCTCACCAAGAGCTTGAAATGAAAAGAAATGCTGAAGAAAATGAAAAAAAAAATGACTACTGTGCTCCTGTGAAAGACATGCCAATGTCCAATACAGTGAGCTCCATTTTGAAATTAGGTCAGTGTGAATTAATGTGCATATACGCAAAAGGTGTCAGGAGGCAGTAATAAGCACGGAGAGATTTTGTTCTAGAGTCTCCAATGGAAGACTCCCATAATATTCCCACACAGAAAGAAATTTGCTTGATGAGAGAAACCAAATCAAGGCACTTGCCACCATAAAAGGAACATGAAAAAATCCAAAACTAAAATAGCTGCTTTAACTTCTGTTACAAAGTTGTCATCACTGTGGGGATTTATTTGGAGCACAAGACAGCAAGGCAGCATGCTATCTTTTTGTTTAACACAATGCTAGAGTTTGGGTTCCTGCAGCATGAGACCAGATTTCCCTTCATTTCTATGGCTGCAAAGGGAACGCACTGCATCTGTAAATCAGAGAAAAACATTCAGTATAGCTGATACCTCCCATAAGCATATTTGCTATTTACATTCATGCACTATTTTCACCATTTACAGAACAAAATAAGTGCTTGTTTGTGTTCATCACTTTTGACGAACAGTTCTGTGAAAGTCTCACTGCTCCTTGCTGGAATGCTCTGAAAAGAGGATGAGGAACCAAATTGTTTGTGATCTTGGGAGGTTTCTTTCAGCGATTTTCCCATTTGCTGATTCACTGAGGTAGTGAGTGGGGGCTAGATGCTTCAGTTCCCGTTACTAACAGAGCGCAGAGGCTCATCACTTTACAAAAGCAGGCCTAACAGGCTCATACTTAAACAGTATTGACTTCAATGGGTTTTCAATCAGGCTGCTGTCATCTAGACGTTTTATGTGAGGGAGCAATGCCCAGCTGTGTGCAGCAGCCCCAGTGGGCAGTAGAAAGAGGAAAATGTGGAGAAATTGAGAATTATAAGACAGTGGTTAAAGGGAAAAGAAAACTGAAAACTCAGTGGAAGGGAAACAAACACTGTCCCATTAAAGTGCAAGTGTAAGTAAATGTACCAACTCTTTTTCTAAAGAAAGAGTATACCTATTTTAAGTAGCCAAATCAAAACCGCCAGGCCCACAAGTGGACAGAAATAGGTGTGCTACTAGACTTTCATTGCTTCAAGTGACACTACAATATTTAGTTATAACTAAAAACAGCCCCAAAGTTTGCAAGTTTAACCTTTGGCTAAACGTGCATACAGCATCCCATCTGCTTTGCACCAGTTTAGATATTCATGAAGCATGCAGTGTGAAGCACTTTTCATTTTTGCTGTGCTTGGTAAATTAGTCAGCAAGCAGGGAGCAGACAATAATAGTAGATTCCTATTTGATGACTGGATTTGATTTGATGCATCTTTTAGTGTTTTGGTCATTTGGACTGAAGATAAGACGCACACAATTTGGTAGCTGGCAAAGTGGGATTTAATAAGTCTCCTGTAAAACACAGCATGTATGCAAACAGCCCAGAGGATTAGACTCCACTTGCTTAGTTTAGAACTTGGTGCAGCCAACCTGAATAATCAAATGGAGTAACAAAAGTTGTGAATCCCCTCAATGCACTGCTTCATTAGGATCTCCTTACAGAAAAAGAAAATGGGACTCATCTGATCAGCCAGATTTTATGGCATCTGATTAGACCACCATTTTCTCAGCAGGTCCCCTTTCTTTAAACTGTTGACTATGGATGGCCTGCTGAATAGGATGAACTTTGGACTGCTAAATTGCAGCATTATGGCTATTTAGTGTAATTTATGAAAAAGAGAGAAGTCGTGATCACCTACTTCATATTGCTAATGATATCTCCATTTATCAGAACAGGTATGAGTTTGGATCATCATTTTTGCCTCACAGCCACAGAACACTGCCCAATTAGATACCAAAAAAATTATGTTTGCCAGTGGGGCTGTATGAATACTAAATTATGATTTAATAGTCCTTACATAATCATTTATTACTGTTGACTGTTTGCTGCCTTGCATTAAGTTCCACATCATCTCAGCATGTTAACTTCAAAGTTTCCTATTCATTCAGTATTTTCTATTTGCATTTTACTGTGACTAGTCTAAAAAATAAAAAGAAAAGGAAAAAAAAAATCTGAACTTGATTTTTTTTGCTCTACAATGTTTCATCTAAATAGCAATTAAAACCATAACAAATTAAAAAGATGCTATGAGAATTACATTATGGCGATTTCAGTGTGAAAGTGCCCTCACCCTGAAAGAAAAGAGGTAGATATCCAATTACAGAAATTATCACTTTGTCTTTTTCCCTAATAAATAAGACTGCCAAACACTTTCCATAGAGGCAAATTTCTAAATTGCTGCTTATTACAGGTAATGATCTATTCACTGTGTCAGCTTCTGAGCCATCCTTAGAAGCTGGAGTTATGCAAGTTAACAATGAACTATCAGGGAGGGGAGGAACAACATCAGTAGGTGATGCTACCAGGCAGAAGCCAATCACATAGGCATGGCAGAGGCAGAGGACTGAACATGTGCCCTGTCTCAGATCCACGCAAACTGCTTGAAGAGGTTCTTGCCTCCAGCCCACTCACAACTAGTTATATATTGCTAGCTATGTAACAGCTGTATAGGTCTGTACTGGTAGCTGACACCCGCCCTGCTGCTACCAGCGGCAGTTTGTATGGCCACTTCCAGTCCAGCCCCAATGTGTCAGGTGGGTGTAAGCCCTAGAAACACATTGCCTTCAATCCAGCCAGGTTATTAGACTGACAGAGGTTTGGGTAGACCAAGCACGCTGCCATGGGCAGACCAGAGGGGACCATGGCCTCCAGCAGAGCATCCTGGGCAAGCAGTGTGGGATTCCCTGGCACAGCTCAGCCTGGAGCAGAAGGTCTGCCTAGCACCTAATTCTGAATCCAACTTTAGGAAACACATTTTTCTTGACACTTGTTAAAAAAAGGCCATGGGGATGTTGTTCTGGAATGACTAGGAACAATAATGTGCAATAATTATTCCAATATCACTTCTGGGATAACAGTGTGAAAACTTCTTTTCTGTTCTGGTTTTAATCCACTTTTTAGAATAGTGGATCAACTTATGCAATTCTCCTGAAAGAAGCATCTGTTTTGTCAGCTTCCTCCTGCAGTCAAGCCTCTGCATGGTTTATTTGGTGCCTTCTCTGCAGATTTTTCTGCTGTCACAACTCAGATTCAGTATCCTCCACTAAGTAAAGTTTTTACATGGATACTCTGTAAGAGTCAGCAGCTTTCTCTATAGCCCTCAACAGGAGCTATTTGCTCTCTAGAATATTTTATTAGCATGCTTACTTTTTCTACAAGAGTACAGTGGGATTTTCCTGTTGGTTACAGTCCATATTTGCTGTCACAGACCTTGAAATTACTGTAGGCTGGCTGATAAATGCCCTGAATCTTTGGATTTTGATTATTAGAATCAGACAGTAGCAGATAGTGTGAAACATTCCCAGACCACACTCAGGTGGGATGGAGAGAAAAAGCAGCAACAGGTAACATGCCTGTTAACCCTACACCACAAGACTACCCCTCAGAGGCAGCAGAGTTCATTACACTGGACTAAGACCTTGAACAACTGATAACTTCTATCTGTTTCCCATCCCAGATTGCTATTTCTCAGTCAACAAAGGAAAGCTTGCTGCAGGAATATTCCCAGGGAAAGACTTTTTCTTAGATTTGCTACAGTTCAGACCCATGAAGCCATTAGCTGTTAACCAACCATAAGTTATCAGCACAGCTCCAGCTATGCAAAGTAGTCTTGTTCTTCGTACCCGAGAGGTCCTAATTTGTCCTTCTTCTTATTCTGTACATGCTGTTTAAGCAAATTCTCAAGAGAAATGGTGAGAAACTCTCTACAAGATAATATTACATGATGACATGTCTCCAGTGTTATTCACTGTAATAGATACAACACTCATCCAAGATCAGCTTTGTGAATAAATGCCTGTCATGTACAAAATGGCTGTTTGTTAGGAAAGTGAACAAGGAGTTTTCTCAAGCACCAAATGCAGCTTTCTAACTGGCTCTGCCAAATAAGATGCTGATGCCTCCCATTTGCAGTGTGCTCAGTAATAACAAGTAGAAGGGAGGAAGCTAGAAGAAAGCCATTAGTTCAGCTGTCAATGTACATAAGTGTCCACAGTTGTCATCAAGTGTGAAGAAACAGTGGCAGCCATTTGACATTGCTGCCTCTGTGGAAGAAATTTTTACAGCAGAGGCAGAATTTACTGAATTGTGCCAGTTCCCTGTCAGAACTCATAAGCTCCTGGGATGTGGTATCTCTGAATAAAAGATCCCCTGGCAGGTAAGTAGAGAGAAATCAAGGACAACTCTTGGGCAGGATGAGTAGGCAGCACACAGACCTTCACATCTTCTGCAAGTAACAGGAGATAAAGCTCTGCTAAAGCTCTCCAAGCCTCCTATCATTGCAGTATTTGCATGTTGGTTGTTAAAGACCAGAATTGCTCTGGGTATAGATTAGAAAAAAATTTCTAAAAGCCTTCTGTTGTACCTTCTATTGCTGTCTGCAGAAGAAACCTTCCATCTCAGCAATTATCTGATTGTGTTGCACTGGTAGAGCCCGCAATAAGTTCAGTGGCCTCTCTGAGGGACCTCTGCACAAAAAAGATGGTACAAAGCTGAGGACAAAAAGTGAGCTAGGTTTTAGAGGTAATTAATTCTCTGGGAATGAGTTTTTTCAGGAAACAGGCTAAAGGAAAGCATGACTGTTCCTGGATAATTTCCGTTGCTGGAATCACAGTAGTATCACCAAATGAACCTTGGTGACAGGAACACAAGCAGCAACTTTTTGACAGTGCTCACCGCCACACATACACTAACTATTTCCCATATAACACAGAATAAAGTAGTAAGGAGTTCATGTACTTAGAAATGATCCTTGGTCCAGAAATAGATTTTGAGTTGTATCATTTATATGGTAGTGGTAATACGCGATTGTCGTTTAAAAAGCAGGTTTTCAAAATGGCTCAGA
The DNA here is from genome assembly GCA_013400195.1 of Aramus guarauna. Lineage (NCBI taxonomy): Eukaryota > Metazoa > Chordata > Aves > Gruiformes > Aramidae > Aramus > Aramus guarauna. The sequence continues at coordinate 191,554 of VXBL01006518.1, read as the reverse complement.
TATGTTTCAGTAAGGTTTTTTTTTCTCCCCTGTGGAAAAATGCAATGTGTATTCTAACAATCATTACACCTTTATTCTGTGCATCAACTCTGTTTCTAAATGTTTGAACTGACAGCATGTCTGGTCACATGAGCCCAGTCAACAAATTTGGCTAACGGTAATGCTTTAGGACAAAATTATGAAAAAAATGACAAATTAGCAATGGCACCTAATCAATAAATGACACAATATGGAATCCATGAAGCTGATAATGCAACCTCACAATTCTCTTATTTCATAAAATAAATTACTAGAGCTAAACATGTGCAAGATGATGTCTCATTTCTAGTTAGTTTTCCCTCAATCAATAATAAATTTATGTGGAATTATATAGATTATAGTTCTAAAATTATCAGTAACACAAATTTTTCAGAACCTGTCTACTTTTAACCCTAAGCCAGCCATTAATAACTAGCCTACAAAGTGCCATTGCCTTAAGACACCCTTTGACGCAATATGGTATGCTTGAGAAAAAGTTCCCAGTTAGAATATTATCACTACACTGAGGAAAAACTAGGAAACAGTTTGTCTTTGCTAAAGAAACTTCATAACTTCCCCATTTTATCTAGAAAAATACTACCACAGCACTGTCACTTTTGGGAAGAACTCTTAAAATATTTCAAGATTTAACTGGTTTTCAAATGAATTTTCTGTCATTGCAGTCAAATGCTATGTTAAAGTACCTCAGTAGTAATACTGTGAAGTCTGAAATTACTTACCTTTATTCCTACAACTAGCTCTAGTGATTTATCTGACCTCTGCAGGTTGACATTTCTCATGACGTGGTTTGCACAAAAAAAGTTTGTCTTCAAAAAATTCTGAAGAAAATCTGTTTTATGATTTTGAAATTATCAGAGAGCAAGCTGAGTTAATCACAACAGAGAAATTACATTCAGACATCCCCCTTCTGCTATTTTCTGATCATTCAGAGCAAATCTAGATATAAAGAGCCAAAATCTGCCATGTACATCACGCATTGAGTGAAATTTGCTTTGTTAATTTACTTATCTGGGGAGGGAGTGAAAGTACCACTCTTTGGTGGGTTGGCAGCAACTGAAGGACTCTAAAATAAACTCCTTAAACTTTCTTTAAAAAGCAGTTTGCAGAAATCAAGTAGCACAGTGAAAATGTCCCACACGGTAGATGCTGGCATGTTCAGAAGGACAGATGAGATAGACATTTTAAAGCTACAAAATGGGACTGTTAAGAACTCATTCAACTAGTATCATTCATTATTTCCAGGAAATGAGAAGAAGTTGTTACACCAAAAGATATTGTGTTCTTGAACATAGGTTAGACAGCAAGACACACAAGAAAATTATAAAAAAAAAAAAAAAAAAAAGAACATGAGTCTCCTGCTTTATGTAAGTCTTGAGCCACTAAAGCACCTGTCTGAGACCAAGGTACTCAAGTGCTATTCCTGCCCCAGGCTCTGGCCAGTCGAAGTGCTCACAGGTCTCCTGACTTGTTGTTTGTAAAGTGCTCTCAACTACTGAGGGAAAGCACCATGCAACAGGCAGATTTTTGCTGTTCCTCTCCTCTGGTCTTTGACACATACCCTCTCAGGCCTTTCTCCTCCTTTAGAGAGTGCAGCCATTACCTACAATCTTCAGAAGAGGAAGGAAGGAACAGAGTTTCCAGCTCACAAAATAATTAAGAGCTGCCCATCACCATATTTTCTTGTGATTCTGTATGGGAATCAGCACATACTTTTGCATGAAAGTACATACAGTTGAATGAAAAGAACTACAAGAGCAGTCTCCTATATTGCCAGCATACATTAATATTGTTTTCAGTGAAAAATCTAAAACCTTGCTGTTTTGAATATAGCTGCAAAGGCTACAAATCTCTATTTTTCAATGTGTTTAACGGAGAGAAAGAAAATACTTTATTTGAGGGAAAAGGAAAGCGTATTTTACTGAGGCAAAAAGAAAGTCTTGAAAAATAAATAAATAGAATTTATTTCTTTAAAAGTTATTTAAAACCAAAGAGACTTTGAAAACAGAGTGGTCTGCTAAAAAATGCTTTAGCATCCTGATAAAAATGACGTTAAGTCATGTAAGAGGCAAACCTCTTTGCAGCAAGTACTATACTTAATCCCAATCCTGAAAAGCCTTATACATGTCTACCTTTACTGTTAAGAGTACTTATATTCCAAAGCAACAGAAAAAGGCACAGACAATAGATAGGTGAATAAAAGATAATCTTTTGCTTATCCTGAAAAACTGCCCAGACACACACATTGATATATTTTAACTAAATCCCTTAAACACACAATTCTGGCTATTATATGTACCCTTGAAGCAGAGAGCATCATAGCTTCCCCAACTACACCTACAGACATGATTTCATTGCTTTAAGTCTGTGCTACACTAAACCAGCTCACACCACATTCCTTGCTTACAACTGCTCTACTCTTGCACCGGTAACGTGCAAGAGTTAAATGCAGCTAAAAAGTAATTCTAGAAGAAAAACATGAGGTTACAGCAGCATCAGCTTCTTGATCCAGGTGACCGTAAGAACGTTAGCCCTTGCACAAGGCAGAAGCCAGCACCTCTGGCTGCAGCTCAGACTTAGCATGACACTGTACCCCAAGGCCTCCGAGCCTTACTGCCAAGCACTGACATGGCATGAACATTAAGTCAATAAAATAGCATATATAATTAAGAAAATGCCAGCCCAGCACTTGAGGGTGTTTGGCAGGAAAATATCATTCCTTCATGCTTGGAATCATCCCGCCCAACATGTGCAAAGATCTCCAAGTTAAGTAGCCATAGTATATTTTGGGTCAATTTACACACACCTTTGCACACAATCTAAAAAAAAAAAAA
>VXBL01006518.1:175431-188637 GCA_013400195.1 Aramus guarauna | reverse complement strand
AAAAAAAAAAAAGAACATTTAAATAATTAAGTTCCCTTTGTCTGCAAAAAATACCAATTCAATATATGCATACAAACTCAGAGGAAAATCTTTATCCTTGGCAGAAATAGGTGAAAACTGCTCAAAGTCACTAAGAAAAATCAGCTGTTCCAAATACTGCAATGGTAGCTCTACTAAATCCTCTACAACGTATTTCTGTCTTTCCCATATGCCCCCGTTCAGACAATCCCAATTGTTACTCTCCAAACAGGCAATATTTGTGTATGTATGACTGGGAGAAGAGAGATTTTAAGTATGCTTATGGATCCTTTGAAAAATCTAACATCTCGAAGTTATTTTCCAAGCCCCTCGAGAAGACTGTTTCCAGCCCAACATTCAGTACAATGGGAGGTGCAGAATATACCCCTAATTTATATTCATTACAATGAAATGTGTCTCTGTCACCTCCCCAGTCACGTTAATGAAGAGTTAATTTTAAAATCTAATTGGGAGTTAAAAGTGCTGATGTTATTAAGCTGTCTGACTGGAAGTAAACCTGCACAGAGCCAAAATACCTGCTAAAAGCAATGGGCTAGATCTGCAGTTCTTGATTGTGCTCAATGACTTGTATCTCTGCTAAAGTAATGCCTACCACCTACACAGTGCTCTCAGCCCATAAACACTTTATAAAGGTTAACATTGCTAGAGAATGCCAAAGATCAGGAAACTAAGGCATAAATGGGGGAAAAAAAATAAAATCCAAATGTCACTTGCATAGCAGATGTAACGACATGCTCTAGAAATGGGTAAGAGAACTTGTAATTACCCTCCCAGGAAAAATCCTACACATACTGCTGTATAGCAGTCTGGACAATCACACCGACCAAAGAGTCAATCCCACATATTTCCATGTTAAAATTTTCAGTTAATCTTGAAAAGAAGCTCTATTCTACTTTTAATATTATTTGCAACACACTGAATCCTTTGCTCACCTGTCTAGCAAAGCACTGCCCTATAACCAGTTATGGGCCTTTGCTTGTAGACAATCCTATAATCCTTCTCCACACCACTTTTAGAAATCTTGTTCCTTTACATTTTTTACTGTTTGTATCAATCTCATGCCTTGGTCATTTTTGGCATTTACATAGTTTTTTGAGAGATTTGGTTTTGTTCTTCTTGTGTCTGTGTGAAATTTCATTTTTAAACTATAGTACAACAGGATGCATCACTATGTTAAGACACTGTCCGCTCTGCGAGGAAGTGCAGATCAGGCCAGTGTGGAGAGCCATTGCTGAGCAGCACCTTGCAAAAGTCTAGGCTGTCATAAGAAGTCTCTTCTGATGTAGCTCAAGATGAAGTTAATCAGCCTTGATCAGCCCTAATCCAACCCTCAGTATCTTTTTCTTTATATACCCAGCTCTTTATTAATCCTGGGTAGAGGATTAATATGAATGTCTCTTTTCCAGAGGAGAAGGGCCAGGGGAAAGATGTTTCAGGTTTACCTGGTTATTGTCTGCTTATCATCAGGACAGATGAAAACAAACACATTGCTTCCGACCCTGCTCCACCCTTGGGTGGAAGAGAGCAGAGGAATGCAGCCCCCTCCCAGCAGCCAGACCAGGATGTGCCTCCACCTCCTCCCTGGCCAGCACCTTTCAAGAGGACTTCACAGATCTGAGTGCCCCCCTTCCCCTGTCTTCTGATCATCACAGATAACAATAACGCCAAGTACATAAGAAGATTGCTTTAGGGCTCAGTAATGGGTTTATCACACTTGGACGTCACAGGTTTGACACCTTGCCTGGGCTGACAGTGTCCCACATGCCTAGTCAGCGGGGGAGAACAGTGGATGGTCTGGTCTCCAGTCCATAGGCTTGGGAAAAACCTTGACTCCTGCTGGAACTGGTCAACCAGGATTGCTTATAAATGTGAAATCATTCCCAATATCTCTGAGTTTTCCAAAACACATTTATGCATGGCAGGCAATGTTGCTAGAACAGTATTAATTATCTGCTTGCTTGTTAGCAGTCCCTGGAATGGTACTGCCTGTTTGCCAGTGCAAAACTCGCTATGCTTAGGGCACTGGCTGGGAAATGAGGATAGCACAGTGTGGGGCAGCTACGGCTACCCCAGCATGCCACAGCACAGACAGCACAGCTACTAGCAAGGCAGCTGCTGACCTCAAACATCATACGTTTTAAGGTAAGTTAAATGAGTCCATTTCCCTCTGAACCACCCTCTACTGAGTACAACAGCTCAGCAACCTATTCATGAGCTGCTGAGCTGCCTGGGCAATGTGGGTGGAGTGGACAGCTGGGAGTGGTAAACTGGTCCACTGCCTGCAGCTATGGATCCCCTTGTCAATCCCTTCACTTAAACAGCCATCAACATGCAACTGGCCTCCATTCATTCAGATTCTGCCTGTAAATCTTTCTGAGCTGGAACATTTATGTCCAGATTGTGACTAAGCCTGATTTGCACTTTTACATATAAGGGTGAGACTTTAGCACCTTCTTCCATGGCCCTCAGTGGCACACCAAGCACAGAAGCCACAAGCCAGAAAAGCTCTCTGCTGTGACTGCCCAGGGGGTCTGCACTAGCGACCTAGATGAGGGGGACAAGGCACCAATCCTGTTGATCTTCACTGTCCTCAAGAATTTTCAGCAGCACCTTAGGCTCCTCCAGCCCAAGTTTCCCAGTCCTTAACATGGGAGTTGCAAAACTGCCTCCACAGTATTCCTTGAAAAGCAATATACATGCCCTAGAATTTAACAGTACTAAGGTTGTGTCCAGTGGCACACAAGATTACTATTTCATGTTCTCATGTTCTTGCAGCCACCAGCAGGAATTGACTATGCTGCGCTGTGTGGATCGTTCAAAATGAGATATCGAATAAATCAGATCTGCACCCAACTCTTCTCAATGATTTCAGCACAAGGCACTAATACTCACATGCTTTGTGCTGCTATGAACTCTAAAAGGTTACATTCTGTGCTGTTCATTTAGGGTCTGGAAAAGGTGCTGTAAATCCCTGAGGGCTCTGATGCACAATTCCCACTGGATTCAGCAGTGGAAGCTACAACGATGCTCCCTTCAAAAGTTATGTAAATATTCTGGGCTGTGAACAGTAAAGCAAGACTAAGGGTGGTTTATGCTGATAATCCAACCTGTGAATTGCAGCACTTCAGGAGCACATCCCTGCTGCAGTTCAGCTTCAGGCAACAGGTAATCGCAGAGGAGCAGGAAAGGTAGCTGAATTGTTCAGCATGTTGCCAAGCTGTTGAAGAGGGTGTTCCCAATGTCTGTATGCCCCTAACTGCACTGAGACTGAGCTTGTTAGGTACCAGTGAGGGTTATAAGTTTGATCTATTGCTTGGCATCACAAAGAGTCATCATATATAGTCAATATTTGTTAAAGTAATTGCAATTATTCATCACTTATACTGTCACAGTATAACAACACCTTCATATTTTTCATTACAATATTTAAAATTCACTTTCAGAAGTGTCATTGTTTAGAGAATGTAAAGAAGAAAAAAAACCCACCTGACTTCAATGCTTTTTCTAAGCCAAATGAGGTTTATTTATTTTACAGTATCCTTCCTAAGACCTTCTTCTAACACTTCAGATTACAGTGCATATCAGTGGCTGGTGTATAATAAGTTAGCCATTGGTTGTACAACATAAACATTGGTCCCAATCTTGCAATTGTGTCTTTTCTGATGTGCCAAAAAACCTCACAGTATTTTAATTTCATTGCTCTTACATCTGCAATATTGGACTTGGTAAGCAAGTCTCTTTTACCCCTGAAGGAAGAGAGGAATTTACCAGAGAAGGTTTAGTGCCTAAGAGAACTTGAGTTTTATATTTGGGGAAAGATAATAGAAGATTGGTGTAAAAATGTTTAGCGTCCACTGGATACCCAGAAAGCTAGAGAAGAAAAATATTTATTTCCAAATAAAGAGAAAAGATGGTGTGGGTGTTGAGTCTGGAAGCTAATAAATAACTGTTCTAATTCAGCCCTGTGGTTCAAGGTAAGGATTTTTGAAAATGAGCTTTTAAATTACATAAATCAGTTCAGGGATGCCTCAATCAGTTTCCCAGCTCTCAAAGATGAAAAAAAGATATGTAACACCTGTAGAAAGAGAAAAAAAAAAGTTAAGCGACTGTCTTTGTTGAAAAACACCTAGATTTTCTAATATACTAAAGAAGATCAATAAAATGCAGTTTGTCGAAAGCTGTACTACTCAGCTAAAGGCATAATCTTAAACAGAGTTATCTTCTGTGCATGAACACACCCTCTCTTTATACATTCGGGCTCAAACATTTTGGCTTTATCATCTGTAAGCCTATGCAAAAGCTACGTATTTCTAATCTCTAGAGATGTCTTATCATTATCCAGGGATGTTGTAAGACTGCTAGGATCCTGGGCACCAAAGAGTACAGGTACTTGTGGCTGAACTCAATGAAGTCTGCACAGTGATTTGAGGTCATTCCTGGGTGGAATGTGATGTGGGAAACCAAAGCCTGTTGAGATATGAATGCAGATGCAGGATGCTCCCGACAGCTTCCAGTCCCTCGATGGCTCACTCATTTACTACGATGGATGGGGCACTCTGGCATCCCTGAGGTTAACCCAGTGATAATCAGGGCATTGTTCATTTGCTATCACCTTGTGTTTTCTGCCATTTTAACTCAAAAATGTTAAAAATTCATCTAAGGGTGAAAAATAGCAAACTCATGAGTTTTCTTATGAGCCTACTTCATACTGCAAATGTGCTTTTCAATGCTGTATTGTGAGCCAGGCTGACCTGCAGCTATTATAGAATTGAAGAAGTGTTAGAAAAAAGTCACTTAAAAGCAATGTGTCAGAGTTCCCTTTAACTTAAGATTTTTGCAGCACTGTTAGCCCTGCACTGTTCCTTTTTCACCTCACAGCTACAGCTGTCTCCCGTTTTTAGATTTTTCCAGTTCTCCATTTTGTTGATGGATCATTGACCTTCTTCAAGCCCATGCGATCAAAAAACAAGGAAGGACATGTGGTGCTGCATAGCAGCACTCAGAAAGCCTTGGACTCAAACAAGCCATTCTATATGGCACACTTGACAATATTTTAGTTTTCTCAAGTGAGCTAGCACACCAGAAGTGCTCACCATCATGGCCTATGGATAGCTGTCTCACTTGTCAGAGAGAAAGAAAGCATGAAAGGCAGCAGACCTGCCAAGCAGTTGTGAGCAATCCATCACAGAGGTTTCAGGCTGATCCTGAAGGGTTAAAAGTGCTCTTTTCAACAAAGACCTTGGATCCACTAACACTGGCTGCAATTACAATAAACTTGAAGGATTAATGTGGCAAACACCATGGTAATACTTTCTCTGACAGTCCTGTTGGCTGCCAGAGTATTTACAGTCCTGTTCAACTGTCCTACCAGTGACCAGAGCAAAGCTCTTCCTTGCCACTCTCCATGCACGTACCATGCAGCACTCATTGCTCACCAAGACACTGAAATGCCTCTTTAGCTGAGTAACTGGCATAATCACTTTTCACCTCCTCTGAATTAAGTCAGCAACAACTGGCACAGGATGAGCTTTACTGCTCTGGAAAAAACAAAACAAAACAAAGAAACAAAAAAAAACACCCACCAAAAAAACAGACTTAGTGTAGGTTAAGAAATGAAACCTTACTTCCATAAAACTTTTTTCTATTTATATTTTTAGTAACAGCAGCATTTTAAGGCACTCTTTTCCCACTTCTTTCCTGAAAAAACCTACAACAACTTTAATTCTCACATGTAAAAGGCACTTTTGGTGGTTTTTCAGAGTTCTCCTGGATGATATTGCAGTTGTAATACTGTCACGCTATAGATCTTGGAATTGAAACCTACACTAAATTTTTATTTCAGCCACACCTTTGTAAAACTAGTTATTCCACACTAAACCGTATAACAGAGATTGAAATCTTGACCATTAGTGCTAGAAGCAACAACTCTCACAGAGATGATAACCTCTGGGTAGACTTCCAGTTGTGACCCATTGCTTACATAAAGCTGTCTTACTAAAGACATACATCATGCATGTGAAAGTACGTAATTTCAGTTATACTACATGATTTTAGAATAAAGAACCACAATACAAAAACCTAATTTTCCCATATATATTCCACCTCCATTCCCACCAGTGCCTATCAGTGCAATAGCAGACCTCCCCCAGCCAATCTTTTCCAGGCACATCACCACTCAAGTTAGCAACTCAAAACAGAGAAGAGACAAGATGAAGAGATAAGCACCCAATCCTGCATTCCTCCCACACCCAGAGCTCCCAGCCAGAGGGCAGATAAAGACAAGGGAGCTGGCTCCCAAGAGTAGTTATGTTTGAAACTGCTGAAATAGTGCTGCTAAATGATTAAGTCACAGTATTTTAAGACTTTTGCAGGATGGACGCTGAGTATGTGCTTAACTGTTTATCCCTCTGCATGTGCTAGCGTCCATTCCTGATGGTCCATTTAGTAACTGGCTTGCGGAAATATCTGATGTCAGTTGACTTCAGGCAGTACCCAAAGCAGATACAGAGAACAAATCCAATGCTCTTTGCTCACAAAGGCCCAGTTCACTATATCTTGAAGCCAGGTTGTATACTTTAAGCTATAATGAAGATGCAAACAAGCAGGCAGGCATTATTATGATATTTTATTTGGTTGTATATGCAAGGAAAATAGATTCTAAATTGTGGGCTGTTCATTCAGAATGCACAACATAAAGACACCGAATTTAACTGGGACGTTTTGGTAGGATGCTGTATGAAAGGGTCACATAGAGTGAAAAGGCTGAATAAATCCCATGGCCAATTACATGGTCACTGAATCATGAAAAGGCCATGCTCCTGGAATTTTGCAGCTGCTAGTAGATTCAACGGATGCATCAACTCAGCAGCAAACTCAGCTACAAGTTGCCCTTCCACAGAATCGGTGTGAAACAAAATAAACTTACATAAAATCCCCATAATTTAGAAATTTTGCAAGGGAACACTGAGAGACTTTAATTCCCATTATCTTTCCTTGTCTTTAGGATTCATCTGTATACTCTACTGCAAAACACATAAAATGCCTTTTGTGTTCAATGAAAAACACAATACACACTTCAAGAGATTATATTTTTAGTTAAATTAAGCCCAACATCTAAGTCTGGGTGTTTATTGGGAAAGGTATCTTTAAATTAAAAATACTTGAGTAAATTTTTATTGATTGGTTTCTGAAGTTCCATCTAGCTTGTAGCACAAAGCACCTCCTGCAAATTACAAACACACAGAGGGCCTTGTCAGCACCAGGGATGGTGTGCTTCAGACCTCCAAAGCCATCACACAAAGCCTCCAAGAAGGCTCAGACAGTGCTGAGTGGCTGACCCGTCCTCACACACTACTAGTTTGGCTGTCCCTAAATAAGCTCTGGCAGTCCACACTGTGAAAAAATAGGAAACAACTACATGACTGTTTGCTCTCCCTCTCCCAGTGTCACAAAGCCCATATGACACACCAGGTTTACCAGTCCTCTATTATAAGTAGCCCAGTGTATCTGAAAACATGATTAGTCTAAGCTAGTATGCAGTGGCTGAAGAGCTGGCATGTATATACACTTCCCTCTCTGAGGCCAGTAACCCTTAGCAGAGGTGTAAGGAGAAAATTGGGAGCAATTCCCTCCCAGGACTGCTGGAGCTCTTCTGCAACATAAGGACATGTTGTAGACAGGACAATAATAAGCCCAGTTCTGAAATTTCTTTTGCAAACAGGGGGCAATCTGAGACAAGGGATGACTACTGGCTCTGCCACTGCCTTACTGGTTGTCCCTGAACCATTTTCCTAATGTAACTGAGTTGAACTGATTTCCTTTGCAAAATGCTTTGAGATCTAACAGGGAAAACAACCCCAAATTTAGGAATTATTATCAAACCACAAGTTCCCAGTATAGGACTCCCAGGTTTCCATGACATTCAGGAACAAGCCTGATTGTATATGTTTCAATCAGAGCAAATCGATACTTTTACAAATGACCAAATGCTGGAGCTCAGACAAAGCCCAAATTCACACAGGAGAACAATACAGAGAAACTTACTGGAAGTACAAGTCAAACTGACCAGCCTATGTTAACTGTCAGTGGTGACTCATAGAAATTACATGCAGAGAACAGCCATGAAACATGGATCTCCCCTTCTTCCAATACAAGATTCTTCTCTGCGGTTCACAGGTATTTTATCCAGTCCTGCTTTAACATCTGAAACATTCTCCTAGAGAGAACCTTATACATCTGACTTTTATTTTCCTGGCATTCCTTTCATAAAATCCTCCTTAAATCTAACTAATTTTTCCTGGTTGTGTCACAGGGCACCACCCAGCAGAACTAGTTTTTCTTTTTGCATCCTTCAGGTGTTATGCAGACTGCTTACTCCCTTCACTAGTCATCACATAGCCCCACATATATCCACTTTTTTATATCCCTCCTGAGAATGTCTTCTAGACCTCTTGCCCCAAGGTAATTTTTTTTAGCTGTGGTTTCAAACTTCTCCAACTGCTCTGTGTAACTGACAATGTGGTGCAGACATGCATGCTATATCCCAGGTACTGACATGTGGGAAGACTGCACCAATATCCTGCCTGGTCACCTTCCCTTCACCTGATTTAGTTTTCTTTAATTGAAAGCACATACACTTCCTGCACATCTGTGCAGTGCCTCTATCATAGCCATTACATTTGAGAGATTCCTTGAGAGCAAATGACAAATCATTACTGGATTGTGAAATCTGCCATCTTCTCCACCCGCCAGCGAGAACATAAATCCACAGATCCCAAGGATCTCTGATATGCATGGCAATTTCTACATGATCTCAATTTTCATGGCAAAAATAGTTTCCTAGCCTATTGGAAGCCACCGCGACAATGCAATCATAACTAGTTCTTCAGTATTCAGCAATCAGAATCATTTGCACTAGCTAGATGTTACCTTTCCTTTCCCTCTTTCCTTAGGAGCCTGTAAATGTTTAAGGTACTTAAGGTCACTGAAATAGAAATGTCAAACCTTTAACAGCTGATCATACTGACAAATATTCCAATCTGAAGATGATACACTTCACTGGACCAAGGGAATGAGAGTGTGCTCAGACAGATGTTTCAAATAAAAAAGTCACTATTTTCAGTTTATGATTAGTCAAATTTTACCAGAGAGCTATTACTAACCTTCCTCTTCAGGTTAAGTTTAACAATTAATATGAACAATGCTATCAAATAAAGAAGTGGGAATATGGCAGTACCATTTGCAGGATGCTGGAAGATGCTGTAAGATCTCCCTGGAGCCTTCTCTTCTCCAGGCTCAACAACCCCAACTCTCTCAGCCTGTCTTCATAGGAGAGGTGCTCCAGCCCTCTGATCATCTTTGTGGCCTCCTCTGGACTCACTCCAGCAGGTCCATGTCCTTCTTATGCTGGGGGCCCCAGAGCTGGATGCACTACTCCAGGTGGGGTCTCACGAGAGTGGAGTAAAGGGGGAGAATCACCTCCCTTGACCTGCTGGTCACACTGCTTTTGATGCTATGTATGTGTTTGTTGATAGTATACATTTGTTTTCTGTATTCCTTGATCTGACAGTTATTTAAGTAATTTTTATGTCCTATACTTTAGTAAAAGTTATTGCAGGGATACAAGAATGTGAACATGTACATTTATGCCTAATCTTCTGATACTTCCATGCCAAAGGGTATATATTCATATATGTATGCCATATGACACATCCAAGAAGACACTGTAGAGAGAATCTGTTGACTGTACTATGGCCAGGATACAATCCTGGTATATACTTAGATATTGTTATATACTTATATATTTTAAGGTCAGAAGGGACCATTATGATCCTTTACCCTAACCCCCTGGGGCATGGCCAAGGCTATTAAATTTTACCCAGCAGTTGCTGCAGAGAAGAGAATTATTGCCGCCTACTGCATAAGTGAACTCTACTGAGCCCAACAGCTTGTTATTCATACTATAAGGCAAGCAGCACCTACCACAATTTGAGTGATGAAATAAATAATAATGCAGCCAACCAGAATGGGAGATAAACTAGAGAAATCCTCATCAAAATTCAGCAGATCTGGGCTAGCTCCCTCCCAAAGCTCCCCTGTCCTCCCCTTCACACAGAGATTTTAGGGACAAATGCCACTAGATCTCTATTGTCCCTGTTCATTCATTAGCTACAACTGATTTTTCTGTAGTGTTCATACTTCAAGGTAAGGATAAGCTAGATTCTGGTCATGTTGTGCATATTGAAAAAGTAACTATGAGACACAGAAAATATAGATGTATTTTAAGCACAAAATAACATTGCATTGTTTTCTTCACAGTTTTAAATAATCCTCAGAAGTGAAACATACATGTTTCAAGGTGATAAACTCCTTTCCTCCCATTATCCTTGGGCCTTCCCCTTCCATCTCCATTAGTTGTATCATTCTCCTTTTTTTTTTTTACATCTAACCTCCCTGCCCAGCCTTCACTAAATGGACTCAGAAAAAAACCTTTTGGTACTATTTGTCACAATGCCATTTTCTATATGCGTACTTCTCATGTCTGCAGCAAGAGAATGATATTTGTGATTAAATCATAAAAGCCTACTTTTAAATTGGCACTCTGCCTGTAAGTCCTCCCTTCCACATGCACCACTGCAGATCATGAACACTGCCTTATAAGGCTTCAAAGAAAAGGAAAGGGTCTCAGTTTAGCTGGAACAATGCGTTTCACAGAGCCACAGCTTTCACTTACTTCCCATGCTGTGGGTTACTATTTGCTTTCCCACACTTCCCTTTGGGCTGCCAGTCTTTGGACCTGGAATTAAGACAGGCACAAATGGTGATTAAACCTGCTTAGATATATGAATGAGTGTGATCATCAAAATCACACCTAATGCTTTACAAGTTGGGGAAAACAAGTCCTATTCCTCTGAAAAGCTTGCAGTCTAAAGCATATTAAAATAAAAAGTGTTCAAGGGTTATTTTTGCAAGGGTTATATTTGTGATGCAATTTATTAAAATCATCTGCTCCCCCTTTGGAAGTGTTCTTGTTTCTCATGAAGTAGGCAAGGTAAACCCAAATCCTCTCCCTCTCTCCTGAGCTGCTTAGCCCTATGTTTATAACCCTGACTTTCTTATGACTTTCTTATCTCCCTGATGACAAAGGTCTGTTCCACTTGCTGCTTCTCTCCCCAGCACTTCTATGGGCAAGCCAAGGTAGAAATCTTAAAATGTATAACTGGCAGTGGTTCTTATTAGGAATTGTTCAGGAAATTATCTCATGGGTTGGTAACAATCTCAGCCATCACAGTTTTGAAACTCACCAAGGAGGTTGTCCTATAGACTGCTTCTCACGCAAGAACCACATTCACTTACTTCCTTGTCGCAAATCAAAGCAGACAACCTGGTGCTATAATCAGAAAGCACTTTCAGAGAAAGTTAATATGCCCTTACTTCAGCATCACGTTGTCCTTCTGGCTTCCATTCAGAAACTCTAGCTTCACTTAGCAGTGCTTTCAACTCAGACTAGCTTGACCATGCAGGGATACAGACAAAAAGACATTTGCTAATCATCCACCTGCCTTGTACTGAAGATGAAGCAGATCAAGCACCAATGTCTGCCAGTGCCTTCCCAACACCAATCCTGGCAACATTCTCCATTAGCCCCCTTACTCCTCTTGAGGTCCTATACTGAGCCAGGTACAGAGGTGCTCAGCACCCAGCTCATACAATATCATGATGTTAGCATTATCTTCATGTCTTGTCAGGAACTGGCCAGGGGCTACCAACAAGCTTCTGGTGTGAAGCTGTTTGGAACTAAATTTAATGAAAACTAGAGACCAGTATTTCTGTTAGGAAAGGAGGGATTTTCCCATGACGAAACCTTACTGTAAGGAGAAATTAACTTTCTTAAGATTGTGTGTATCAGAGCAGTATCCTGAACTGACATTCTGACAGCCCAATGAAAATGCATTTGTCCAAAAAAGAGGTATGGTCAGTACTCCCCTAGATGGGGAGGCTATGTTCATATCCAATTTCTGAATCTTGGCAGAATCAAGGTGGAGGATGGAGCCAAGCAGAACGAAGCACAGGAATCAGAAACAGGACTGCAAAATCTCTTCTAATGCTTATCTACTGCTATTGAAATCTGCTTGGGCTGGCCTAAATTCTAGTTCTCTCTTGAATAATTAAAGAGAAAATTGTTGTGGGAGAAGTTTCATGTAGCAGGAAACCCAAACGATCTGCCAGATTTTGGCATGCCATGCTTCTCCATGTAGCTCCTAAGTCTCCTCCTATCCTTAATTGGCCTCTCAGTCATTGAATAACAAAGTAACTCCAGAGCACAGATGGACAGTCCTCTGCTACAGGCCAAAACAATTGGGTTTCCTACTCCAGAATCTCCACCAGGAGACCTTTTGATGCCATCACAGTCTAAATTAAATAATCTTTTTGTTATACTACTGTCTAAACAAAACAAGCAAACAAACAAAAAACAACAACAAAAGAATCCTTATTCCCTTTAACGATTCATCCAAAATTATTAGCACCTGTTTACACAGGACTTTCAAATGAAAACATCTTGTTCTTGGCTAGAACAAGACATCTTGTTCTTGGCCCTTTGACACAAATACAGGCTGAAATCTATTGAGAGAAGAAGAGCAGAAGAATTATTGGAAAAGGAAGCAAAATACTTTCAAGAGGTTGATCTTCTCATGTTAGGAATAGTTTAAAAACCCTTTTGTTACAACATTATGTGCTCTGCACAACATTGACCAAGTCGGAAGAACTTCAACTGATCTTGGGACATTCCCCAAGAGAATGCAGACAGGGCTAATCCTTAGTGCAGCAACTCATGTGGACCTGCTGAATGCCTGGAAAACTACACCTTGATGCATATGTTTGACAGTTTGTATATTCAGCACCTTTACTTCCTTTTACTTTCGGGGCATGACAATTAATTCAGTTACTATCCCAGCTCTGGTACGCTTATAAAAAGTCCACACCTGTTTCACAAATGTTCACCTGTTTAAGAGACTACAATGTAAAATAAAGGAACTTCTTGCTCAATAATGAAAATATAACTTACTTTTTGAAAGGAATTCCTATTATGACATGACATTTGTGTTTACAGGCTGTAAAATGAAAACTGCCCTGTGAATCCTAAAGGGAGAGAGAAAAAAAAAAAAA
>VXBL01006518.1:81492-156098 GCA_013400195.1 Aramus guarauna | reverse complement strand
TGGAGAAGTTTGTGGAGAACTGTCTCCTGTGAGAGGGACCCCACAATGGAGCAAGGGAAGAATGTGAGGAGGAAGGAGCAACAGCAACAACATGTGATAAACTGACCGCAACCTCCATTCCCCGTCCCCCTGCGCTGCTGGGAGGGAGGAGGTGGACAAAACTGGGAGTAAAGTTAAGCCCAGGAAGAAGGGAGGGGTGGGGGAAAAGTGTTTTAACATTTGGTTTTATTTCTCATTACGTTACTCTTTAATTGGTTATTAATTAAATTAATTTTCTCAAGTTGAGTCTGTTTTGCCTGTGATGGTAATTGGTGAATGATCTCTCCCTGTCCTTATCTCAACCCAGGAGCCTTTTGTTATAGTTTCTCTCCCCTGTCCAGCTGAGGAGTGGAGTGATAGAGTGGCTTTAGTGGGCACCTGGTGTCCAGTCAGGGTCAACCCACCGCAAGAATATGTTTTGAATGAGCTGGAGACTGACTAGTGTGGCATGGAAAATAATCTATTGCAGTAATTACAGCAAAAAAGAGGAAACTTTCTAAAGAGTAAGAGTTAGTCTGCAAAATAATTTTTTTCAAGCTCATACAAGACACAATTAAGACAGATGGTCTT
Source organism: Aramus guarauna (assembly GCA_013400195.1). Classification (NCBI taxonomy): domain Eukaryota; kingdom Metazoa; phylum Chordata; class Aves; order Gruiformes; family Aramidae; genus Aramus; species Aramus guarauna. The sequence continues at coordinate 155,489 of VXBL01006518.1, read as the reverse complement.
GGCTCACAGCTAGTATGTCTACTGAAACACAGAAAACCAGCACCTTTGTGTACCAGCATAAATGGGAATAGTAACCACACGTCCCTCCTTAACAAAAGTCCCGTGGCTCCTGTGCTGCTTGGTTAACGGGATGATTTCCTAATCCAGCAGAGAGCATGCTGCACTGAACACCGCAGCATTCAGGTGCTTCTCAAGTGCTTCCACAGGATACACAGCTACCAGGTAGAACATTGTCATGTAAGGGAAAAGTGTTACTATTTTTCCTATTCAAAACTAATCACGAGCCATAGAACATATTTAAATTTACAATGTCATTATTCCTTTGGATTTCCTTAATTTTAAGTGTCTGAGGAAATGAGAGCTACAGAGAAAAGATGTCTGTGCTGCTGTGTAGCATGAAAATGTACAGTCAGAATTAAGCAACAATCAAACTTCCCAGACTAACCATTTTCCATTGATAACTGTTACACCATGACTATAGATGAATCAAGAAAAGACACGAGCTTGAACCAACTGCACCTTTTTAAGGTTTACTACCTTACGCTAGGGAAACCTGCGCCCTTCCAGATTGCAGGCTGATGTGGGACCTGCTGTATTTACACAGGATTGATACTTATGCTCTTACAGTTTACCTGAAAACATTTTTGAAGATTAAGAGCCAAACCAAGTTCTACTGTTTGCTGATATGTGTTAACTCCCTGCTCAAAAAAGGACAAGATAGGACAGAGGATGTGAACTGGTCAAAAGAAACCCCTTTACTTCTAGGTCTTTGGGTCTTACCCTAGAGGGTTACAAAAGAAAATTACTATCTGGTAGGTGTCGCTGGCTTATGTACACTGAGCTGGAAATTCTTGGTTCTCTTACTCTGTACTCATTTTTGCATCATTAACTCTTCAGTAACTTGCAATTATAACTCAGTCATCATGAACCAAATGTGGTAAGGGGACGGCACGTAGTGCTCCTGCACATAAAGAGCCCTCCAAGTTAAATTACCAGGAATTTATCCAGGAAAGTGTGGATAAACAGGTCTTGTTTCTGTTCATAACATTACATTTGCGATAAAACAGAGGATTTCTGACTTGAAAAAAGATTTTCTTCGGGTATTTCTCCCTGTTCCTGTGTTAACATCACACACATAAAAAGCCACTTTTCATATCAGAAAAATTGTTGCTACAATATAAAGTAGCATTCAAATTTTCCTTGTCATTTATCAGCTTCTGGCCCTGCTACCACTACACATTTGATCTATTTTCCATTGAGCTATTTAGAAAACTAGCAACATTAACTATTTATTTATAGACGTGAAGAAATACCTGACCTGAGACATATTACCTAGAATAGAGCTGAAATGGTTATACTAATCACACACCTGACATTTTTATCAGCTACATGCTTGCAAAACGAGAGATATTTTTTTAATTATGATTTTTATTTGTTATGTTCATGGCATCGGGCATCATGCAGTCATGCATGTTAGCTCAATAAGATGTTTCAGAACTACGATGATTACAGCTTATATATCTCAAGGTCATGTAGCATCTAAAGGATGATGATAACAGATACTTGTAATACATTGATCAAATATAAACTCTGATTACACTGACCGTTAGTGTAATCAATGCTATTTAGCTTTTCATGTTTTGCCTGTCATGCTCCCAAAATTCTAGTGTTTACAGATTGATAAAAATGTTACAGGTAGGACAAATATATATGTACCCCACATACATGCACATTGGTAGACACAATCACTGAGCAATTTAGAGCAAGAACAAGACAAAACTGAAAAAACTCTTTCTACTTTTTTAATATGGTAGTTGGCTGAGACTGAACCAGTATTTCCACTTAAATAACAGTGAAGTTGCAGGCTAGCTGCTATACAGAATAGACTCTAACTTATTAACTGCAGAACATATTTTTTTCTGTCATTGTTTTCACATAGAGTTAGGGTAATTTTATATACAATTATCAGTCTTTCCCAGTAAATTGTTCTGCAACAAGTCAGTTTGCATTACCAGTTCTGAAGTTTGAGCCATAGGAGTAGGACAAGTTTGAGAAGACTCTCGGTTTTGAATTATTCTCTGCTGAGTTTCTGGGTAAAGGATAGTTAAAGACAAACATTATCAAAATTATAGACAACAAGGTATATAGTCTTCAGGAAAAATTATCTATTGATGCAAAATTTATAATGTCATTATAGCATTGACTTTACTGTGCCTGCAACTTACAAGAAAATACAACCTAGTGCTTTTTTTTAGAAAAAAAAAAGATAAGTAGTCCCTTTACTCCATCTTAATAAAATGGATAGAAGAATGGTAATTTAATTCACTGAGGTTAATATTAGTGGTATGATTTTACAGGTGGTTTCAAATGACTGATTAAAAATGGTTAAATGAATAGATGTCTCCACTTGCATATTCCCCATGAAGAACAGGATTTTTCATTAAAATTAAAAAAAAAAATTAAAATGAATTACAAAAAAACCAACCAACCAACCAACCACCCAACAAAAAAAAAAAAAAAAAAAAAAGAAAAGGTTGCACATAGCATATTTTCACTTGGTATGAATTCTGTGTAACAGGAATGTGTTTAGTGATGTTACTCCAGTTAATAGACTAGTGCAATAGGTGCAATATTTTGTGCAATAGCTTCTTTCTAAAAAACTAGATGTGTCCATGTAAGTGGAGACCAGGAAAAATACTACAAAAATGTAAATGGCTGAACAAGAACAGGATTACACATAATAAGGCAAAATCATTTCAGTACAAATACCAAAGTAGTATTACTACTACATGGGATTGTTTGGTCTTCAAGAAGTGTAACAGTGCTTATAATCTGCATGTGAAATGACCATGATTGTGGGTGCATATGGGGTATTAGCAGGTGTGAATGGACAACAAGGTGGTTGTCTATTTGCATATGTAATAATGGTAAACAGACACACAAATTAAGCTCACATCTGCATATTCATTATGTAGCCAGGGCAGTTTTGAGTACCAGACCTATGAGTTCCAACTATAATATGCCTGAATCATATTAAATTCTAAACTGGAAGCGCTGGTGTAAACATGACTATCACTAGGGTGCCAAAATGCATACTTGATTTTTTTTAATTATTGAAATCAGGAGACAGTTTGCTACCACCTTACATACTATTGATGAACAAATGGGGTATGATGTATATCTGCAAAATCTGATAGCAGTATCAAGAAAGTTCAAATATGCATTCTGCCTAGATGAAGAATTTAATCTTGTTTGTTATGTAAATTATCTTTTTTGTTGCTGCTCTTTGAGAAAAAATACTCTTGTTTTAGGACATTTCTCATATAGTCAAAATCAAATGCATTGGAACAATAATGTTTGGAGGAACATCATCTGGTTTTGTGGAAAAGCATGAACTGAACTGAGTGTAGCCTCTTGACAAACAAGATTTTTGAGTGCTAAGTGAGATCAAGTAGCAACCAGTAACTAATCTGAAATCTAGTAATGCTTGCATGTGTTATGTAGTTAAAGACTAATAGATACAAATTAAGTTAAAATGCCGGAAGTGTTTTGGAGGAATTTGACACACAGCTTGCACGGATTTCAGGCAATGTAGGGAGGTAGTCAGCACAGGATATTTGCTTGTAGCAGCAGACCACATAAAGGAACTCAAGATATTTGGAATTATACTCACTCAGTTCTGAAAAAGTGAATAAAAATGCTATCTTGAATTCTCACTGCTTTTCAATTGCTTACTGCTTCCTAATTAATTTCACTCTTGAACTGAACATCTTCTATTGCATTTTCTGTTTTTTAGCTGACACAACTCAGGGTCCTGCTCTACTCTTCTTCTCAGAGTTAAATTTAACTATGTAACTGGGTGACAAATATGTTATTGTAGTAGATGTCATATTGCCAGTAGTTTGATAAGCAGTCATCTTTAGTTTTATTATTTACTTGGCTCCTGAGATTATCTCAAGAAAATAACTTCTCTTTCTCTCTGCTCACATAGTCTGTAGTATATGCCTATTGCTCTGTCCCATGGAAATTTTAACATTCCTGGTCTTATGGCACCTGTTTTCTTAAAAATATTTACTGATCTTTAGTTCTGATAACAGGATACCAAATGCCGGATTAAGACCATTCTGGTATGAGTGTAAATCTCATGATACAGTATGACTACTGCTGAGTAACTTTACATTTATCACAGTACCACTGGAAACCGAGCAGAAACAGGTATCTCTCTTCTCTTTGAATTTGATCCAGATTTTCACTAAGAATATTACTCAAAACTAGAGTAGTACTTAAGTCTGGCCTTTTAGATAGGATTCTAGATAACATGAATCAATGGCAAAATTTCAAGCAGGGAATCTGCAGACTGTTGTTATTTGGGAATTGCCCAGGCAATTTACATCTATGAGCCTTTTCCCCAAAAGAACCCTGCAGAGACACACTGAGCAGCACTTGTCTCCCAGTTTGGGTCCTGGTCCTGTCTCTAGGATAGACTCAAGCTCTGGTAATGTAAGCACAAGATGTGTTACTGAAGGATCAGACCCTTATGTCTGCTATTATGTGTTGATTAAAAAAAAAAATCCATTAATAAATTGTCTTTGAGAAAAAAAAAATCAGAATCCTCCTTAATAGTCATCGTGCTGTAAATGAAGCTTAACAGTAAAATTCGATTAAAAAAGGGACAAAAGTTATACTTCATTTTCCTCAGGAGTTAGTTACAGTCATTTTAAAGTCAGTACACTTTAGCTAGCTATCTAAAGCCACTAGTTATCTATATGAAAAGAGTAACTAAATAATAGGTGTTTCTTTATTCCACCATAAATTGACATGTTCTAACAAGACGGTTTGTTTGCTTTTATTGTTCAAAAGCCCCAAAGTCTTTACTGTCTGCTTCTCCACTTGTCTTAAATGTTTGATTAAGAGCTGTGAGAATTGTCAGTATTGATAAACTTCTTTCCAGTACATTAAGCACTCTAATCCTTTACATTCCTACTCTATCTCCATTGCCAAGTCAGTCAGCTTCCTTAGCACTTGATTTTAGGCCAATATTTGCATTAGAAATGGTCTATAAATAAAAATTACTGCAATAGCAGGAAAAATCGTTTTTCTGCATCTGAAGAATTCTGACAGAAACAGTATACGAAAGGTGCTGCTTGTCTTATAATCATAGAAATTAAATAGCTTAGTGAGCTAATTAAAAGGGGTAACTCAGCACTTTTTTTCCAGTTTTCTAAAAATCTTAATTTTGATGAGTGGCCATGCTATTTATCTTTTCTTCATGAGCTTGAACTAGGCAGGAGTTTTTTGGTGTCTGTACTGTATTTTGGATTAGACTGTGTGTTTTTTGTGATAATTCAGTAGAAAGAGGTTCAAATCAGGAAGTTCAGAAATCAGTATGAACTCTGTCGATTTTTGGCACTGTTAGGGTAAGCATTTTGCTTTTATTTTTTATTGCATTCCTTTCTTCATACTGGTCCACAATTGAAATTTATGCCTCAGATATAGAATGTGTCAAAATCTATCTTTCAATGCATAAGATATTTACCTTAGAATGCAATATCACACAATTTGACTATGTTTAACTTTATTTTCTTTTTGTCTCTTAGAATTTCATTTGGGTGAATTCTGGGGATAGAAGCACATTTCAGGGCAGCAGGGACATGCTGTAAATAGTGTACATTGGTATCAGGATTAAACAAACATAACTAAGTTTGGAATTTGTTTCCATACAGATAGTCAGCTAGAAAACTGTGTTAGATACACAACATCTGTGTACAATGTTTTTGAATGCTTCTTCAAATTCAGACTCATCTGATTTCATCAGAATCAGGTATTTTTACTATCATTTGTCTCTGGCCATACTTACAAACTATATGAAAAAGCACAGTTCTGTTGTCCTTTCTGGTACTTCACAAATTTCAACCAGCCAAGGGTTTGCTTGCATATCTGTAGGACACTGGCAGAAAACCTCAGTATCTCCTCTGCTGTATTTTGTGAATGTAAAACTTCTGTAAACTCAAATAGGTAATTTGGATGCAAAAAGTATTTAGTATTTCAACACTAGTACCATCTTAGGAAATATATTCACACAAGCTTAACATGTCTTTACCTTGTCACAACTGCTACAGAACCATGCCATTTCTAAATGAAATCACTGCGTGGTTATATTTGTTCTTATCAAAGGCTGACCAAGTTCAGTACATCATCTGAATGTTTCCCTCTTTAAAAGATGATTTGGGAATACCACATGCACCACAGAATGAATAACGGTAGTTAGCTGCTCAAAAGTGTAAATACCAGGTCCTAACCCTGTAATCTTTACATAGACATTGTTTCCAGGGACAGCAGTAAGTATTTTGCCTGAGGAAAGGCAGGAGGATCAGGCTCCACGGTGCAATTTTATATGAAAATGAAGTAGATGAGATACTTCTATCAGGCTCATTTAAAATAAAATAGGAGGGCTGCCTTTTGTCTGCACTACTAATAAGAAAAATATGCTAGAATAGAAGGTAATTGTAATAAGGTATGTCCCCATTTTTCTCAATTTTGCCCAGTTTTCTTTTATATGATTATGGATGTAATATATAAATGGTATTTTTTCAGGATGGATTTATTAATTTTGGAGATGTACATTCTTCTAGTACATATATAAGAATTGACCATTTATACATAGGGGAAGAGAAAGAGTAGAGAGGCACACAGAAAACAGACAGTGTAGCAAAGAACATTGTGTCTGCAGCATTCTTCATAAATAACAGGAATCACACAGAATTGCCAGAGATTATTTTAATGGCTCGACCCTTATGCTGTTACGGTAATTACAGAGAGAGTTTTAAGCCCCTCCACCAGGGAAATTATGCATCAAAATAGTAAAATTTTGTAATGAATTTCAATTGTTATTAAAAATTCTTTATCAGAACTTCAAGGATTAATAGTTCCAGTACTTTTTTCCTTCTGGAGAACCATAAACAGTACTTTAAAAAAACCAGCAGAAAACATGCAGTATATCTAAAATTGATGCTACTCTTATTGATTTTAGTGAAATGGTGCTGATTTATCCTGAATGAATTCCTGGCTCATCTTTTCTATACGTGGGAGAAAACTACTTTAGGATGAAAGGCCCCTGGATAGACAGGGACATACTTTAGGACAGTGAAGTTCATTTAAGTCCACTGTTTACTTGCTGGATGAGAGACTCAGTTAAGGTTACATATCTCCAGAGTTTCTCAGTCTATTCTTTCTTTCCTTGTGGAAATTCTGCCCAGGAAGAATTTGTAGAGTTAGCTTCTTTGTCTCTGATTTTTGCACATCCAGCAGTTAAGTCAGAGGAGCAGTAGATACCTGAGAAAGTGTGTCTTATGCACACTGTATTTTGTGACTGTGCACTGATTGCTGTCTGGAGAATTGTGGACATACCTTTGGCAACCCTGGTGATTCATAATGCCATTATAAATTTTCTGGTTCAGAGTGAGGTACTGAGCAACAGGTTTTCAAAATTATTTTAACCTTCTCATCTTCTGCAACAGGGCTGATGAAGCAGAAATAGTGACCACTGCCTGTTTTTGCTGTGAAGTAGCTGCTCCATCCAAACGGAGCATGCCCTGACTACATTCAACACCAAAGGCTAAACTCACTTGGACTTTCTTTTCATCAATTATTAACTAACTGCAATGCATCCTATTAATTTCAATGTAAAAACTCGGTGCTATGTATCAAAGGGGGATAGAATCTGGCTCTGTATAGCTGAATACACAGAAATAAAAGGTCTGTTTGCAGAGCAAGTGGGCTAGCATGCAAGATGCTCTCTGCGAATGATCTGACTGTAGGTATAGATTTTCCATAGTTGAGAGACAATAAGGCATTGCCTACATGTAGTTGGTTCTCTGTAAATTCATATTGTAGCTTAATGCTCACTTGCTGCCTCTTGTAGACAAGCCCCAAGGTAATTGTTCATATTAAAAAAAGCTGTTCTTTCTTTAACAGCAATCTTCTATCTCTCTAAAGCAGTATAGTAAAGACAGATGAGAGGGAAACCCTCAAAAGCTGCTTAACAGATGTAAACAAAAACACCAGAGTATTTTATACACATGAAAATAATGACACAAGAGTTTTCCAAGTACGATAACATCACTCCTTGTATCATATTAAATTAATAACATCTCTCAAGCACCTGCCTAAACCAGAAGTCTTTCCAAGAGACTAAGCATAACCTCTGTCATTAAATCAGCATTCAGAGGGCTAACTAGCAGATGCTGCTGACGTGAACCCAAATGTAATCTCTTTAACCTTGTCCTGTGGGGAGCAGACAAGTCATGACCGAGTAATTCCAACTAAATTAGATTTTATGTGAAAGTGTATAATCTAAATTAAATTTGATTAAAATGATTCACTGATTTGTGTTTGCTTTTAAAGGTCCTAATGTAGCCAAGGTGACCAGTTTTCAGTAATCTGTATAATCAGATCAATTTATTTTTACATGCTTGGATCAAGATTTTTTTATCCAGTAGATTTTTCTGTATTAATCGTATTTCTCTTGAATATCCATGGATAGATTACATGTTTTCTATTCAGATAGAGGCTCACTGTAATTCAATTTTTATCATATTAACGAAGAAAACGGTGAACTCTGTGGTGACTATAAAGATGTGTGATGTAAAATATCAAAAACTAACTGCAAGGAAAGAATCATTGGGTCATCAGCTGATCAGAGGACAATATCAAACGCAACAGATTGTAAGACAGGTGAATCGGAAAGGGCTAGGGGAAAGATTTTTTTTCTGTTCTCCTATCCTCAAAACCCTGTTCAGTGGGAGGCTTTGCTCAGCATAGACTCACCACAGCAATGGGAGTGGAATTCTGCAGCTGCCTGTTTGTGTAGTGATAAATTTCCTGGGCTTAACCCCTTCACATCCTCTTCGCCTAGTGGGAATTTATGCAAGTGGGATGAATCTTGGTCACTGACTTTATTATATTTTTAAATCTTAATTGAATACTGCTAGTACTGGTTAGTGACTATATTCTCAACACTAATCACAGTCTACACTTAGCAAACAGCATATAGGTACTAATTAAGACTTATTACATTAACATGACAATTTTATTTAATGTATAAAGTTAAGGGTTGCTGTGTGCTGAGTGTAACTGTTTTAATTTCAATGGGAAGAAGATCATGGACTCTATTCAAGAATTTCTGTAATTTTTTGTAAGAAGCTGCTGTTATCACTTTTTCAGATACCATTTCTCTCTGGTATCTGTTGACTTTTTATTTTTTTCCCTTGAGCATCATATATTTCCATGGCTTGATGGCCCTGCTACAAATCCACAATTCTATAGTGAATGGGACTTACTAGAAGTTTACAAGTCATCTTTAGAGACATTAATAGATCTGAAATAGTGCCTGGTTATGTTAGTATGAAAAGGCTCGAAGTTGCGGAAGGAAATTAAGATGTATTATCGGGATGTTATCCGGGTGATACTGCTGTATAACCCTCACGTTAAATTTTGGGTTATGCACATATTAAACTGCTAACTACTCCAGGTAGCTATGGTAGAATATTGGAATAAATCAAAGGGAATGAGATGCCCAGTGTTTACTTGGCATTTTATTCCTTTAGGCCGCTCAGACTTTTTGCACCCTTAATTACCACAACTACAGCTCTGCTCATTCTTCCTTATCACCTTAACAGACCCTGTGTAGAACAGGTAGCTCACTAAACCTTTTCCTTCCCTATGGAGCAAAATCCTTCAGCTTATATTTAATTTTAAGTGTGGGAGTATCTTCACAGATTGCAATAGGATTCTTCATAGGCTTAAAATTCAGCATGAGTTTCTGCCCCTGTCTGGAGTGGAGTAGAGGAAAACTCCCCTCTTCCTCTAAGACTGTATCTAAAATCTACTCTGTAGTGCTTATCAACTTGTTTAATGTGTTCTCTGGTGTTAAAACTCTTATGAAGAGAATGAAAGCATGAGTCAGTAAATACTCCCTTCTCTACATTCTCCACTGGAAACAATGCAAAGCTATTCTACTTCAGCATCTTCACTGGTTCTGGGCCAAGAGTTTTCTTTGTCCTTCTCATTTTTATTGAGTGGGAGAACAGAAAACAACATAAATTGTTTTCCTTATCTGGAGGATCACTCCTCAGTTTCTTCTTAGCATAATGAAAAAATCACACTATACTTCACTGATACTTTTTAAGCTTTGTGTTGTTTTTCTAACTACAAATTTACCTTAAGCCTTTTGTTGCACATCTGAAAAAAATCAGTTCTAATTTTTGGATTTATTTTTACTAGACACAGAGTCAGTGGAAACTATCCATATTCCAAAAGTCCAACATTCAAAATAACCAAAACATGAATAGAAGTAAATTGAAACTATTCCATTTATAGACTTCTGTACTTTCTACCAATATTTTTGTTGTGCACGGAGCATTTATATTGGCTTATTAAATAGCCAGGTTGCATTCTGCTTGTTTAACTGCCTTTTTTTCATACCTCGAGGCAGCTGCCCTCCTCTTCAATGAAAGTAACAGGATTATGAATGTCAGTGCTATGACTTAGCAAAACTCTTACCTATGTGCTATATTTTACATACATTAGTAAGCCTTAACTCAGTAAGTGGAACTTAATCAAACATGAGTGAAGTCACTGGAGCAGTTCTACTTTTGAAGGTGAGATAGAAAAGCTCTTTGGGGAGTTAGGAAACAAGATCAGACGAGTGTTGTTCCAAGAAAGCTTCAATCCCTTCAATCACATTGTCTTTCTCTATGTTTTTTTCTATGACAAATGCTCTTTCACTGGATCTTGAGTAGCTACTCCAAAACAACAGTAAAGAAGAGTGAACCTGTAGCTCCTAAAAAGCAAGCATGGGCCAACCTAGTAATCTCACTTATATTCATTTACATCAAAACTATGTTTGGGAAGTTTATGACCAGAAAAGATAAGTCCTTTGCAGAATTGTCTTAAATTTTAAAAAATTACTAGTCATTGTTGCTATAACGAATAGCTCCTTATTTTTCATATCTAAAAGATTGAACCCTTCACCATGATTAATAAAGTCTGGTTGTTATCTACTTTTGTCATAAAAAATGATATACAAAAGAAACAGTGTGAAAAAACACAAAGGTAAAATGCTAGCATGAACATTTGTACCGACACTGCTAATTAAAAGACTTAACTTATTAGTCTTTAAGTAGCAAAAAAAAGAGAAACAAACAAGTATAATTTGCTAGATTAATTTTATGTTCTGTTCTACTTAATCAAACTATACCTATAGTGAAAATGACAAATCTGAGTTGTCAGAGTATGGATGATAAGAAAGATAAAGGTCATATATTTTAATGTCATAGAAGGTCTTATTAAAGGAACCCTAATTACATTAGGTATCCATAAAACATTAATTAAATACTGTCTGAAATAATTAGGTCCCAGTTACTGATGATTTAATTAAACTCAGTTTTTTATTTTATAAGAAAACTACAGGTCCGATATCAGTCTGTTGGCAGGATAATTGATAATGTGTCAGAAGGGCAAAATAGTAACCTTGACCAGCTGCATCGGAAGGACACTATGGTGAGCAGATTGTCCTGCTTGCCACACCTCATGGGGATGAAAACACACGGTGTGCTTGGTTTATTTGAAAGGGTACAGAATTCAGAAGAAAGAAAGAGAAAGGTTTTGGCTCATAGTCTCAACTTGTGTAAACTGTCATTGCATATCAGATGATACTTCCTGACCTCTTAGTTCTGCTGAAATTCCTTGCAAATTTTGGTGAGGATTCATTGCCTTATCGAGTAGTAGGACTTCTACAACGTAAGGCAGGTGCGCACTATAAGCCCATCTATGACATGCCCTCCAAAGTTGTAAACCCTTTTCTATTCCCCTCTGTAAGGAAAAATTATTGTCTAAACAAGCTAATGACTCCTTTGCCAACTCCATGGTTATATATGGATAAAGAAAGCATGGGTGGGTGCAGATCAGCTGGCAAAATGCTTACCTGATCTTTTAGAATGAGGGAAATACTGCATGAGTGAAACATCATCTCCTACTTAAACAAACCTGCAACAGAATATATCTGAGATTTTATGGGGAAAAAAAAAAAGTACTGAAAAGGCAAGAAATATGTATGGTAAGTTTGTATGCAGAGTGAGGCAGTGAAAGTATTTTGAGGAAAAAGAGCTTTTTCCTGCCTATACCATCATTGGGAACACAGACTACATGGCACTACAGAGATGGACTCTATGACTTGATTCTTAACACCCAGATCCACTCGCAAGAGACATCTAAACTCATTGTTTTGCCAAGCTGACTGGCTGATCTCAGACAAGTAAACCTCACACTACAGTTTCTCCTCTTGTAAAATGAAAAGGAATACCTTTTTTTGCCTCATACTTTTAAGGAGCATTTTCTCATGCCTGTAAGTGATACTTCCATAGAAAACTACTATCTAAATGCAACATACAAACTTAAGACTTCTAAGAATCAGAGGCAGTCTCATGTCCTTTCTAGATATGGCCAGTGCCTCATTAAGAAAAATGTTCCAGTATATTGTCTAGACAACTGACACTGGTCACATGTAGGGTTCTAGATAAACAGAACAGAAGAATCTCCTTGTAATTAAAGCTTGCATGCCTCCTAAACATCACTTTCCACAGAGAGATTTTTATTTTTGAAAGGGAATTAACTTGTCCATATACAACTGAAAAGTCTTTTAAAAATGAAAAATACCATACTAGAAACCTCTCATAGTTTATATTGTACAGAGTAAAGTAGATTTAACAAAGAAACACCTATCTTATCCTCTTGATAAAGTTCTATGAGTTGTAGCATCCACCAAAATAAAAAATCATTGAAGAGCCTACTATTTCATCATGTAAAGTCATAGATTCTTAAATTCTTAAAAACTTAAACTGTCATCACAACTATCATTGGTAGGATGGTGGGGGTTTTTTTTGGTCATCATTATGACACCTAATGAATACCCATATTTTACAATAGATATGTGAATGACTCCAAAGTGCTAAGGAAATGCTAAGATAATGACTCAGTAACTAGTAAAACTCTTAATTAAATCCAGAAAGACAGTTCTGCAACAAATTTAACAATTGACTCATCAGCTGGACACTTCTGGAAAGACAGAGTGTTTTATATATTGTGTATGAAAAACATGACAGCTGCACTGGGCACTGTACCTTTTTGCTTCCTGCTGCTTTCACATCTTCCTCAAGATGTTCATGAAACTTTTACCTTAGGCTTTCTCAGTCTTGAATCTCCTTTCATTAAAGATGAGGACTGAAATATAAAGAAAGTTTGTTTTTAAAATAAAATGGATTTGCTGTTTTGTTTCTTTTAAAATAATGCTTTGTTCAAGTCATACAAAAGACAGAACCAGAAGTTAAAGTTTCATTCTTTTACTCTGCAAACTCCCCGTGACATTTATGATGTAAAATAGTCCTATATTTTACCCTACCTGATTGCTTGTGCCATCTATGTAATGCTGTCTGTACCAAAATCCTTAACTCCTTCAGGTAAAATTTTATTATGAAATTTTTCTTTAAATCCTCTTACTTTGACAGGCACTGGTACAGTAATCAGTATAACAATGGCATGAATTAGCATCTGTATAACGTTTCAAAACTATTAAAACTATAGACATACTAGGTGCCAACAAGCAATGCAGAAAGCAGACCTTCATTATTAATATACTGTTTAAAAAAATTCTGTTGTCACTGTTCAGAGTACAGGTATAAAAATTACAGGTTTTATTCATAAAGTTTTAATTTCCACTGAAATAAATTGCTTTTTAAGATTTTTTTTTATACACTTTTTAAAACACAGAAATCTTTCATGTATTTCACAAGAATATAATTGTGTAAATACCTCTAAATAAGGAGTACATTACATATCTGCCAAAGAGGTTGCAATCTGTTATTGTATGCTGCTTTTTTGCTTATGCACACATACACACACACATATACCATAAGGTATTTAATGGTCATTGTTTGTCTGCAGACAGTGTACAGAGAAAGCAGACATAGGCACTGAAAAGAGTCCAGGATCTGGGACAAAGAGACAAGCAGATGAATTAATGGGAAACTGATAACACAGTGTCAAACAGGACGCTGTTCAGTACCTAGATAGGATACTCCACATCTAAGTTTTGCGTTGTTTGGTATATAATGCCAATCTACCTACAGCACACATTCTCTGGAGTCTGTTGTGTAAGATCTTTTCTCATATTCAGTAGTATCAATTTGTTCCACGACCACTGCTACTCAGATCACCAGTCAGAATTAGTACTGTTTAAGTCCTTACTGATATTTGTTGCCTTTGTGATTTTGTCTTTACCTTTTACTGTGAAAAAACTAAGAGATTTAAGTAAAGAATATGCTACAAGGAAAAGGCTTTAATTATTTTTTATACAAGATGATGGGACAGATTCTGCTCTCCTAATCTAGGCAACATACAGGCTGCAATGGAAATTCTGCTTCAGTTTCTCCAACAGGATCAAGTACTATACAGTACTATCCCTTTGTGTTATTGTAGCAATCAAATCATTTAGAAAAATGATCTCTCAAATTAATCCTCTACAAAATGACATTAACTGTCAACAAATGAGATGGAGAATGAAAGGAAAACAGCTGCTTGTGTTCTACCTGTTTTGCCACCTGTTAACTGAAATGAATGAATAAGCTGAATACTGTTGGGGAATCCTCAAATGTCCCAAAACCAGTATCTAGAAAACTAGCTTCCATTCAAAGATACTTTGGCGACTGTATGTAAGTTAAATTACAATTATACCATATGCAAAAGAAAATTATAGCAGACTGTGAAGGCTAACAACCAGTTAAAAAAAAGATGCTTTAAATGGTTTTAGTACTACGAATTCTAGACAGAAATAAGCTTGCATATTGACAATAACATTGGCAACATCTGTTACTTGAAAATCCATAAGCTGTACAGACATTTGCAACATTTTCCCCCCAGATATTTCTAAATATTGCTTTTAGACTTTAAAAGCAATGCAGATCCAGTATGAATTTCTTTATGTGAGCAAAGATGTTCTGCTAGAGATGCCTCAGGGCACACAGCTACCCACAAAATCGTAAAAGTCTGCAAAACAACCTAGCAGATCTACAATTGACAAACAAATTTGACAAGGCAGTTGCTAGATCTTTACTTATTTTTACGTTACATGCACTTACCTGATGTCTTGTGCAATATGCTATAAAGATATTTCCTAAAAGATTTTGGCAAATGAATTATGTAGCTGAAATGTAATAACGAAGGTAGAAATTTGTCCTGTTATCAGTCACACACATTCAAGCAGAAACCCAGTGCAGCACAGTAGATAGAACTATAAGCTCTGGGATCTTCTCATTCAACCAAGATTGCTTCATACAAAAGTTGACAATACACTACTGAAAGCCATTGTTGATATTCAACATTTTTTAAATAGCTGAACAGAATAGACAATAAGGCATGAAGGAAAACTTGGATAGGAGGCTGGCCTGGAGTCTGGGTTCAGAAAGGAAAAACTATTAAAAATGGACAATAAATACGTGATTCTCATTTTTAATTGCCCTGCATGTGTCAATTAACTGATCTTTACCATGCTGAAATTCCACCAATTTTAAGGCAAGATTAAAGTATGAACCCTAATTTTTTTTCATCTATTAAAGTCTCGGTACAGTTTTAAATGTTGGCACTGAAAGAGACATATTCTTCCATGATTCACATATACCATCTGCTAATGTAAATTAAGGAATTTGAAAAATAACTGAAAGATCCTCCCATTAATTGTTAGATCCATCCACCTAGGCTGAGGTGATCATACATTTCAGTCACTACATCAGAAAAAGGATTGGTGTGAAATACTTTTCAAAAATTATGAAAAATCAAGTATTTATATTTCCTGTTATTATCTCCTACATCTCTATTTCCTCAACTAAAAGAGATCAGACCACTATGTTCAATACAGTCTTTGAAGAACTTCATAAAATTTTAGAGATCTTACACATCTTGGATAATGGCTTATTTTAACAACTGTTTATATTGTGTTTGTATTGTCCAAGGTTTCAGTGGCAATAGGGTACAATTCTACCTTGTATAACTCTGAAAATCTGAATCAGTACAAGCATATCTTTTTCTTTTCTACTGAAACACCTGAAGCACCTCACCCTGTGTAGATCATATTAAAACCATTATGATTAGCAGCTAGTAAAGGACAAGTATAAACAATTTTATTTCTTGATAATCTAGGTATTCCAGTAAAATGTTCTACTTCACTCTGTGGTTCAGAAATATGGTTGTCTCCAGCTTTACTTTGGATTTCATTGTATTCTGGTTCACCCATGCTATATTCAGTACTACTTTCTCATTTTTTTTCTTTTTTAATGGAGAACACTGTCAGATTACTTCAAGCCAGACCAAGCAGTTTATGATGAATGTTGGTAGAGTAATTTAGCAGGTTTTTTTTTGCTAACCCTGTTGTATTATCCACATAATTTTGATTTTGAATTTAGAATGCGAAAGGTAACTACATTTTATAGCGCATCTTCCCCTCTTGTTTTCAGCTAGTCCTATTAGGTGTGTGTATTGGGTTTGCATGGTAAGGTTTTGGTAGCGGAGCGGGGGAGCTACAGGGGTGGCTTCTGTGAGAAGCTGCTAGAAGCTTCCCCTGTGTCTGATAGAGTCAATGCCAGCCGGCTCCAAGATGGACCCACCGCTGGCCAAGGCCAAGCCAATCAGTGCCTCTGTGATAACATTTTTAAGAAGGAAAAAAAAAACAATTATACAGAGCTTTTGCAGCCAGAGAGAGGAGTTAGAAGATGTAAGAAACACTGCAGACACCCACGTCAGTGTAGAAGGAGGGGGAGGAGATGCTCCAGGTGCCAGAGCAGAGATCCCCCTGCAGCCCGTGGTGAAGACCATGGTGAAGCAGGCTGTCCATGGAGGAAGGATGAGGGGGTGTAGAGATTCCACCTGCAGCCCGTGGAAGACCCCACACTGGAGCAGGTGGAGGCACCTGAAGGAGGCTGTGGTCCTGTGGGAAGCCCGCACTGGAGCGAGCTCCTGGCAGGACCTGTGGAGCTGTGGAGAGAGAAGCCCACACCAGAGCAGGTTTGCTGGCAGGACTTGTGACCCTGTGGGGGATCCACACTGGAGCAGTCTGGTCCTGAAGGTCTTCACCCCATGAAAGAAACCCACGCTGGAGCAGTTCGTGAAGGATTGCAGCCCGTGGGAAAGACTCACATTGGAGAAGTTGGTGAAGGACTGGCTCTCATGAGAGGGAACCCCTGCTGGAACAGAGGAATGATGAGAGGAGTCCTCCCCCTGAGGATGAAGAAGCAGCAGAAACAACATGTGATCAACTGACCGTAACACCCATTCCCCATCCCCCTTGTGCCGCTGTGGGGGAGGAGGTTTGAAGCTGGGAGTGAAGTTGAGCCCAGGAAGATGGGAAGGGTGGGGAGAGGTGTTTTAAGATTTGATTTTATTTCTGATACCTCTATTCTGTTTTGCTTGGTAATAAATGAGATGAATTTCCTCTCTAAGTTCAGTCTGTTTTGCTCATGACAATAAGTGAGTGATCTCTCCCTGTCCTTATCTCGACCCACAAAGCTTTTCGTTATACTTTTTCTCCCCTGTCTAGTGAAGGAGGGGAGTGATAGAGCGGCTCTGGTGGGCACCTGGCCTCCAGACAGGATGACCCCACCACAGTGTGCTACTAGCATTTAGACACTGTCTACATTATTTAGACTTCCTTGAGGAAAGAATATTACTTGATTTGTCAATGCTGTATCTGAGCTGCTTGTTCCAGGAAAAATCTGAAAGCCCAGGTGTGTCCAACACATGGCACCAAGCACAGATGTTGTCCTCTTTCTCAGTCCGAAATCAACTTGAAATCAGGCTGCCTACAAATACTGTCTGCCCCTGCAGCAAAACCACATTTGCCAGTGAGTATAACTAATGCAAAAACTGATCAACATATGACTCTGAGCAGAGTGCCAGGGAAGGGATTCTGAGCCGGGAAGAGTAGGCTTGAGTACATCCTTCTGAAGAATTGTTACCTGGGTCCACCTTAAAATGTTTTCCCTAAAGGCAAGGCTTGAAACCAGCTGAAGAATACTTTGCACTGCTGCAAAGTGCATTGGGTACAGCTCTTTCAGTTTGTAAGTCATGTTCACAGATCCTTCTAGGAAAGTCCTAGAAGACATTCCCCATTTTAGTTGTATTTTACAAATCAGCCACCCTGACTTTCTCTAGAAGTCACTGTCAGACAGCATAGCGGATATACATTGAATTTAAGCCATTTTGGCTCAAAGTCCATTATATGGCATCACTATAAACCAGGTTTTCGCATACCTTGCAAACAGAAGCTGTGAACATAAGTGGTCAAATCACTTAACCACAGAAAGCCAAGAGTGTGGGAATGAAAACTACCGGGTCTTACAACATTGCAGCTAGAAGTGTCTCAGCAGCTAATCTGCTAGATCCCTGGATGTTAGAAGTTACAAACGAAGAATACAGAACAGATATAATTGCATTGGTCTTTGAAAGCTAACTCATTCTAATCAATCAAATCTAAGTTAAAAAGAAGCAAGTTTGATGCCTACTTTTACATCAGAAAGAAATCAAACAAGCACAGAGCATTTTGCTTTACAACTGGCCTTTAAGTCTAAGTCATACATATAGGTATTTCATTGAAATTAGTTCAATTGATTTCATTAGCTCATTGATGAGTGGAAATGTTAATATGCTTGCAATAAGTCTACAGGATTGGGTCTAAAACAACTAGAAATATAACATCTGTATTGAATGCTGTTGCCTTTCCCCTTGTCCCTGTCAGATTACTAAACCAACTTTCAGCTAGAAACCTAAACATCAAATATCAATATAATTTGCAATATCTTTTTACATGCTTTTCTTCCTTCTTGACACTTAAAATGATTCCTTTGCAATATGATTTGCAATCCAAACAATTACATAAACTTCTAAGTTTTGCCAGGGCAGGAAATCTTCTAAACAGCTGTGGCAAGATCTTTTCATGCAGCAGTGCTCATATGAAAACCTAGTTTAAATGCACTATAGGCTGCACTCCAAAGGTATGTGAGAAGAAATCATTCTATGAACCTGGGCTCTTTTTACATCTTATCCAAAGCTATGAATCAGAGAGCACCTTAGCTTTCAAACAGGCAGAAGATTTGAATAAGGAAAGAAATCCTTACCACTAGTTTTCCAGGTCAGGTTCCTCCTGTGTTATTACACAGATGCTATAGATACACTGTCTGTTTAAAATTTTTCTGTTCTTCAAAGAATAAGAAATTGTGTTCTCAATCCTCCAGTGTTTCACCCAGTGGAATTCTAAAATTGTCAGTAATAATTCTGTAAATTATGTCTACAAGAAAATTGCAGTTTTATCCTTCTGAAGGAAAGGATTATTTTACTACATAGTTCAGTGTTCGTCTCTGAAAATCACTTACTAGGTTGCTCTTGGCAAATTCACAAACTGCAGTTGTCAGGACTATCATGAAGTTGTACGCAACATCAATTTAACGGTAACATTACACTGGTTTTCTCTCTAGTCTTGCATGGAGCCTGTGAATTTGTGGGAAAGAGATATTCAATACCAATGTATTCATGAACAATGAAGAAAATGACAGATCTGCGTTCTGAGGACATAACATACACCTTGTCCACATTTCATTTGGATCCTTTCAAATGACTGCCAATCCTGCTTCTAGATAAGTATAGCACATTACATGTATTCAGTAACTGTTTAAATTATTTTAAAGTTTTAGGTTACTACTTTAATTACAAAGTCTTAATTTTCCTCTCTTACTAAAGCAATGATATGAATTCTTCTCTCATTGTTATAATTTTCTGTGATATAAGCCTGCTATAATTTAGCACTCAGCTGCATTGAATTCCATTATGAAGTCTCATCTTATATCACACAGTGTATATCTGAGTATAAAACATAAAATGCTTAGCTTGTAAGGATAGGGAGCTTGTCATCTCTTTAATTTGATCACTAAAGTGAAAATTTGGATAAAAAATGTTGGACTATAATGGCAAGATAATATTAAATATCCAGATTTTTAAAATGAGTGATACAGTATGCATTTCAGAGATAGAGATATGTGTGACCTTCACAGAAGTTAATTAAAATATGGAGAAAAAAAAAAAATCAAACTGCTTTTTTTCTAGGAAGCTTATATTTCAAATGTCCCTGACCCTAACTAAGAGATGGGATAGTCCAATATGTCTGCTATTCTCCATACAAGGTCCACTGGAATAATTTCCTTCTAGAGACTGTGATAGTGAGGAAGCCCTCTGTTGCTCAGATTTTTACTTGTTTAAGGGTAATTCTCTTTTGCTGGTCCAGATGTGACATAGATGTTGAAAATTTTGTCTGTTTTCAGGAAATGCTGGGTAGATCTTAAAAGTATTGACTTTGCAATACTATCTAATTATTTTTTTCCTTAGTTCTACCGTCTTAAATTTGCAGTAATAAGTATACAGACTCTATGATTTACTGAATTCTTTTACAGCAGTAAGAACAAAGTGTTTGAAATAATGTAACACACAAATCAAAATGTTTTATTTCCTTGATGGAATAACAGTAACTATAAGAAATCACAGACTGAAAATCCAGTAAGTTTCTTAAAGTATTATTAAAGAAATGGTCATGAATAAGATACTAAATCAATGTTTGCTTGCAATGTTTTTTCAAACTTGAAGCAAACTTTTTCTTGTACATTCATTGCTGAATAACTGTTCAACAGCTAAAATAAGTTACTTGAAAAGGCACAGATCTGTATGAAAAAAGGAAGCTATCAGAGCTGGATAGGGAAATAACTTTCTCATTCTACAAAGTGTTTCAGTATTTCCCCAGATTTCACATTCTAGATTGTGGTGGAACAAATACTAAATTCCTCCTCCACCCCACAATCCCAGAACTTTGCAAAAGTAACACTCTGCTATTAGAGCACTTACCTATGATTTAGAAGATCTAGTTCGAGTCTTTGTTTTCCTAGTCTGTTCCACCAGAGCTAATTACCATAAGCGCCATGTTACTAAGCAGTCTAAGAGACAGCATACTTTTGTCTTTCTTATTGGAGCTGTTCTACTTTGCAAAATAATTGAATATTCTTTCCATAGGAGCCAGAACATAGATCTAGTACAACCCAAGAGAATGATCTAAGCATGGCATGAAAGACACTGCCAGAAGACTATGTAACTCTTTATACTCTCACAAATCTAGTCCTCAGCTTGTTTCTTTCCATGTTGTCCATCCACAGTTGGCTGCTTTATCTGGAAAGTATGCTACACTTGCAACAGAGTAGACTAGAGGAAATCTATGATACAATAAGCAACAGCTTCATGGTCAGGCTCTAATTGTCTGGGTGGTGAAAGGCTGGTCATAAAAGAGGTTCAGGTCCTAAGTCTCAATATTCCAACAGTCTGTGGACTTCTTGCTGTTCTATGGTATGTCATCGTAAACTTGAGAAGCCTTTTCCAGTGAAAGTCTTACAGATGTGTTATGATCCTGTGAAAAGTTTTAGTTTCAATGAACTGACATTTTCTGATGAAAAACCATTTTGTCTAAACATTCCTTGATAGCGCTAATGGTATATATATATAGGTTAAATAAAAAATTTTCCATTGTTAGAAATCATACTTATAAAATGATTACAAATACATTTCAATTGAGGAAAGGTAGAAAATGCCAACAATGAGTGGCTAAATACTTGCTGCTTACAAAGACACACTTTTTTTTCCAGCACAATTATGGAGCATAAGACATGGAGGTGGGCTTGGGGGAAAAGATGCAATAAACAGTGGACTTCTTTTTGCAATAAATTTTCGTAAAAAATATCTACAAAAAGGCCAAGTTACCAGTGTTGGATATTACAATGTATTTGATTAATTTTTTCTTTTTTAATATAAAATTGCCAGATAATCTTGTCCTGTAAAAATACTACATTTTAAGATTCACCGTGGAGCTGTCAGGCACCCACAGCATCTTAGAGCTAGAGCTGGTACTGAGCTTGTGCTCCTTGTCAAAATTTAATGAGACAACCAGTTCTAAAATAATTGAATTTTCATATCAGAGCGAACCAGGATTACTCAGACAATAAAAATGCTGAGTCTTGTACTGTTACTGGCAAATACCTTTTGCTTTGCTCATGAAATCAGTATGTAAATGTTCAGGGTTTGTATTTAAGGCATCTTATGCATTTAGAGTTGTAGTCCTAGCAATAATTTCAAATGGTGCTGTTGATAAGTAGCTGGGTGGGTTTTTTTTTTTTGTTATAATATTCAAACTGTAATTTGTTTGGTGAATCAGGATAAGCATTTGGTTTATATTTTATATAAATGTTAATGCAGTTGCAGTTTAATTATGTTTCTTAACTTTTAGCATTTCAAAAGTAGTATTTGAAGATCACTCCATCAGATTGTCTTGCTTTCATGGAATACTTATATGAGTACAGCCCCACTGACTTACGACTTTAAAAAGTAGAACTGTCCATAGTTAGTGCCTGCTACAAGCGATGAATATGTGTGGAGTGGTGAGGTATGAAGAATAGTACACTGTTGTATGTATTCCTCAGCTTGCAGGTTGAAAAGTCAGAGGTAAAAGGTCTTCATGTGAAGTACAAAAGGATTAAAAAAATCCACCAAAAACCAAAATTAAAAATGCCTCAAATTTGGGACTATTTACATAAATGTTTCAAACAAAAATAAAATGTACTTCAACAATACAGTGATTGGTACTACAGAAATGGCTAATGGAAATAATTTAATGGATTCTCAATAAATTGAACATTACTGACAAATATTTATTTTATTTTATTGTTTTTCAGAGGTTATTATGAGGTATAAAGCTGCAGGAATAAGGATAGCTAAACTTTTCAAATAGGCCAAATGTCTGTGAGTGTCTTAGCAACAGGAGTTTTGGATGACTTTGCAAAGTAATGCTGAGTTTTAGATGTGTGGCAAACACATATTTGCCAAACTATAATTCACAAGGAAGAGCTACAGAACAACTCGTAGCACATAAAAGGCCTCTGATCCATTATCACATTATGCTTTCTAGTATATACCTTACTATGAAACACAGCAAACTGTCATCATTATTAACATTTAAGGAAGAGTTAATTAGCCACACACATAATTTTGTTTCCCAGATACGCTACAGAAAATCTATAAAAGACAGAGGAATTTGGAAAATACATTTCTAAACCCAAAAGAGTTTGTGTGGTAAATTCCAACCTCTAATAAAAGATGAACTGCAAAAATCTTTACTGTGACAACTGTCCTGCATCCTTCTCTTAGTCAGGGAGGAGACTGCATTGCTTGATATGAGATGTAATTTAATCCTGAACATTGAATTAAAACAAGGAAGAAATGCAGGAAGATGTAATCTGGAAGGAAAAGAATCTAGCTCCTGTGCTTCACTTACATGATGGTAGAGTGCTGTGGTAAGGAACTTGTAAGACCTGTAGGGCCAGGTCAACATCTGAAATTTCTGTTATTACAGTAATATTGGTTGGGAAAGTGATTATTCATAATTACATTAAAACCTGGAATTGTGTGTTCAGGTGTATTCGTTTTCTAGTCTGCGATGTTAACCAGTTCACAGCCACAGAGCTGAAACTTCCCTTTTTTAAAAAAAAAGACATTCACTAATACTTCTACAGATGAAGGTTACCTGATAACATTGTTAAAGAAGTCTTATCTTCTTATTTTCTATTAGTTGTTCATGGAGCCTCAAAGTTGGAGATAGTTCTGAAAATTGATTATGGCATATTTTACTAACAGAAATTATTTGTATAGCGGTGCTCAATATGCCTGCCAACTGACCTAATAAATTTTTGCCTTTTGCACAATGTCCTTGAATATTTAACCAGAGAAGACTACATAGATTCAGGGGAGATATAGTTCTACCAAAATCATAGTATGTAGAAAAGAAAAGCATTATTAGTCCAGAAAACTATACCTTGACCAGGCAATGCCCAATGGTAGCATAATGTACTTTATAAAGTTATCAGTCACCTAGTTTAAGCATGCAGAAAGTACCCTTGGAAACGTTCCCACGGATTTCTTTTTTGTCTCAGTAGCTCCTGGAAGAGGTGACAGAGATGAGACTTTTGATT
Organism: Aramus guarauna; assembly: GCA_013400195.1. Lineage (NCBI taxonomy): Eukaryota > Metazoa > Chordata > Aves > Gruiformes > Aramidae > Aramus > Aramus guarauna. Next base: position 131,337 of record VXBL01006518.1, on the reverse strand, counting down.
CATTAATTTTCAACATTTTTATGTTTGTTTATTTCCCGCTCTATATTTACTAAATATTGTTTTACTTAACTATGTTCTTGCTACCTTACTGAAGTGGTTTTTGATAGGTTTTTTTTTTTTTTTTTTTTTTTTTTTAATGTGCAGAGTAATGAACAGTGATTTCCCTACTTCACCTGGTGAGTTATTTAATATCATGAATGTCAGACTAGAAACTGGAAAAGACGACTAAAAAACAGAAGAAAAAGGTCAGAAAAAAATAAAATTAGAAAACCTGAGAAATTGAATAAAGCATTTTGGGGGCAGCTAACCAGGAAGGTAAATCTATACTCAGCAAGTATATAGAGACTGTGAGCAGTTAGTCTACTGAACTTCAGACTCTATAAATTACTCCCCTAATGAAATAGCAGGCGCGGTAATGCACTCCCATGTCCTAAAAGGAGTGCCTGCCTGAGGTTACACATGCCTTAAGTATGTAACTTATCTCTCTCAGATGAGGCTTCTCTACATCTAGAGGTGAAGTGAAATAGTATGTGTATTTTTCCAAGTTACTACAAGTTAAGCAGTCAACTTGGGCAACTTCAGGTTGTCTCTGTATTTTTTTTTTTCGTTTGCCTCACATCATCACTTTCTCAGACTTCAAATTTAATGTTGTTTCTGGTATCATGGCACCTGAGTTAGTATATCCCATTGATCCCTGTTTCAGAAAAAATATAATATTTACTAGGAAATATTTACAATTCTTCTACTCTGTTCCTCCTGAAAGCTCTCCTAGGGAAGTATGACTCTAATACCTTGCATATTTCTCTCCCTCAATTATGAATAGATTTTACACACTGAAAATTGCTGCTGGCAGGAACTGTGTATCAATTAATTAGGTTTAACATTTGTGCCCTAGAGAATGCTCTTAAAGATAGTAACAGTGGGCAGTGGACAACTGCATCAGGTGACCTATGAAATCAGCAGTCTATTATTTTCTGAAATAAACTGAAAAAATGTTAGATGTAAGAGACATACAAGAAATAAAATTTTATGGCAATTTTTTAATGCCTGTGAAATAAATAGGGAAATACTGCAAAGTAGTTCAAACTTTATATTTCAAAACATGAGTTTCTACCCAAATAGTCACTCAGAAGAAAAAAAAAAAATTAAAAACAGACACAAGATTAAAACTTTTCCTGAAGATAAAAAGCAGGATACCTTGGAAAGCTCCTAGAGCTAACAATTAAAAACTCCAGATTCCAAAAAGAGACATATTTACCACTCTGGCTAAAGGAGCTTGCCTTGTGCTAGAAATAGTATGTTTCTCTTCTTTTTTGATGGCCCTTTTTCAGATTTACAGCAGGAAAAGCTATAGCAATGACACCTAGGTACTTTTGCTCTTTTTTGGGGACAAGCAATGGAATTAAAAGAAAACAATTTTGTGTTAAAATCCTAGGTGGATACAGCCAGATAGTTTCACTAGCTCTGCTGCAGTGTTGCTAACATCCAGAACAGCCAGAAGAATAGTAAATGTGCCAGTTTTGAGTTACATTTACACCATTTGCACAGAGTGAGTTGCTTTTGTAAATACTATTTCTGCTAGTGTATATGAACGTATTTATTGCATTAGCCTTTGAAAGTGTCACTAAACTGTGATGGAACAGCTAAGAAAAGGTAAGTAAAAAACATTAATGTATTATTAAAAAGTTCAAATTCTCTAGAGTTTAAGAAAGCCACTTTTCAGCCTGAACTTAAAATTCGGTGTTGCTGTTTTTTACTAATGATGCATTATTATACCTTCCCATCCCCTTTTGCATTTACATTGGATTAACTTCTCCTAAAAGCAATTCTGTAATAATATATCATTTATATGTACACTCATGACCTTACTGTGGTTTTAGTGAAAGAATGCTCATTTATATGTATCAGTTGAAATAAGCATTTTGTCCCATGACTAAAAAAAGGTAGAGTCAGTAATATGGTCTTTTAGCCCTAAAAGACTTTAATACCCCTTTTCCTTATCTTAGATCAACTTTATTATAATACAATAATTACACAGAAAAAAAGTAATGATCATAATGTCAGCCACATTTAACCTCCTTTGATGTCCCATGATTCTTTGCACTAAGGGCTCAAGGAAAGGCCTTCACTGACTTCTTGATAACTGAATGAGTGATTATCCTCCTTGTTAATGGGCAATGATATAGAAAACTCTTCCATATGTACAGAATATTCATGAGAGGGCTGCACAAGCTGAGATAAGACTATAAGATGCCACAAGCAATCACTTATAAGAACACTACAAAAAAATATTCATACTCAGGGACACCGCTAGACTTGAGGTTTCTGGGTGCAGGTGAGGGAGGGAGGAAGGCAAATCCACTGCCTTCTAACTGACAGTGTAATTTGAAGAGAGGGCCTGCTTCCCTTGGGCTTCCCATGACTGAGTTTTACTAGTTAAGTACATTTGGCAACATGACTACTTTAGCTACCACGTCAGAATGAGATTTACCTTCATCTGGTATCTTAGCTCCAAATATATGCAACAAGGACAACGCACAGACGTTTTTCAAAGACCAGCTGTATAGCAGGGGCTGGAGTGGCTTTCTTCGGGAGAAGCCGACATTGCCTGAACACCAAAAGGGCTGCCCTTTATCTGTGGGAGCTGAAGGTGAGGCAGTTGCATTTTCTTTTTCTGGGAATGCCTTTTCTTTTGGGGACTCAGTTTCAATGCTTGGACTGGAAATGCAACCACACTTACAAGGTACATCACACATGTATACACCCCTGAACTGGATGCATTTGTAAGGCACGAGCTGACGGCATGGCAGTATTTTCTCAGCCCATCTACTAACACATAAATGGTGGTAACAGACGCTAAGCATAGTCTAATGCTTTTCAAGAGGGGAATGGCAAAACTCATTCTTATGAAATGTTAAGTGGAGATACACTTGTCCATAGAGAGCAGATACCATACAGGTGAATCTGAAGAAATTAGTTTTGTACAGGTTCATTTGTGTACTGAACTAATAGGCAACACATGGCCCAGCAGTTGCTAACTGATCAGCTAACTTGTCAGCTAACTGATCAATCTGCATGGCAAATAGTTTTATTCTCCTGTTGCAGTTTGATATTTCAAGATTTTTTCCCAAATGAGATGAAAATTTTAACATTTGTAAGTCTTCCCACATCAGTAGTCTGAAAAATATGCAGTTTGGTTCAATCAAATCTTTAGGTCATTTTGAGATATGTTATCTCATTTTTTATGTTAATGTTTCTCAGTGTTTTTAAAAGTTGTATTTCTTAAGAAGGAAAAGTAAGTTATTTATTAAAATAAATGGCATGTTGTTAACTGTGAAGTTTCTTACCTAAGCATGTTGAAGCAGAAAATTCATACATGTAATGTGCTCTCAGTTTCTGTTTTAACAAACTGATGTCTCTCTAGACAAATCACATTTTGGAAAATAAACTGATGATGACGATTTCTACTAGAAGGGCTCTTCTAACCACACAGAGCAAGACTCCAGATGAATAAACTTTTCAGAAAAGTAATGAATCATGGTGAGGGGAGGTCTAGTGTTCTGTGGTGCGTTTAATGGATGCTCCATTCCCTACTGTTGTTCTTTCCATTCAAGGTCTTTTTGAACAGCAATACTGTATGCACTGAACTATCCAAAATAACAGGTATAGCATGATCAGCTCAGCTAGGACCAGTCATGATCCACATTGGTTTGACAATAAGCTCACTTCCTTGAAACTGTTTTTCAGTGGAAAAGAGGTTTCTTATTACCCAGACTTCCATTGGTAAAAAAATGTCTTATTTCTTTGTAAGATTGTCATCTTCCATTAAAAAACTGATTTACCATAAACTGGTCTCATCAAACCCATATTTTTTTGGGAGGGGAGGGGAAATGCAACTGCCCAGAAATAATTTCATTTCTATAGCCTTCTGTTGCACTAAAGTAAAGCATCAAATTTGCTTGACAATTTATTCTACCATGAAGATTATGTTATCTTCCTGAAAATCAATGCAAATGTGAAACCAAACAAACCTCAGTTTGAATGTTCAGGGTTGTTTTTTTTCCAACCTAAAGCTAAATCTGAACTGATCACCTGAAGTTCTGTTGAACTCATACCAGACCTGAAACAAAACAACTTCAGTCACAGTCAAATCTGAAATGAACTGAAAAATGCACTAGTTTGACTTTCTAGCAGTTACAGATTGGTACAAATTAATGAGGAAATTCAAGTGGACAGGCAAAGCAATCTATTTGCACAGTGTAAGCCTGAAGCCCAGATTAAAAAATATGTAGTCATCAAATTGAAAAGCTTCTGCCTTTGCCTCTGAAAGTCACTGGGAGAGTGTCTGCCTGTTGTAGAGGCTCTGTGTAGTGGTAGCTTCATCTGTATACCTCATATTATCTTTCTTCTAGCACTGCAATCAGAAGAAAATCACAAATTAGTACAGAAATCTTATATCCATTTTTGTGCATCATATATATATTCTTGAGGAATATGACGTTGTAGTTCAGAGATAGGTATAAAGGTTGGGTCAAGGAAGAGGCTGTGGATATCTCAGTATCCCAACTACCAAACACTTCACAACCTGGGCTGAGCGTGGGCATTCTGTTAAAGTGTTTTTGCAGAGGTTTCATCTACACAATTTAAGTAGCACTGTATCTAGAGGCTGTATGTGTCTCCACTGGCTGTATGCACGTGAAGCAGGACCTGCTGGCTTTCAATGCAGCACTAAACAATATTTAGCTTTCTTTACACATGAGAAATACATTTTATTCTTTTTTTCCTGTATCAATAGAAACATAATTTTTGTAATTTTAAAAAAAAATTACTAGATTTGAAAACTATTTTTGCAAAAATCCTTTATCTGCCTCTTTTCAGAAGTGCAGCAAATCCTAATATGATTTATCGAATGTCCTTGCTTCCGAAAGGCATTGTGGCTACTGAAATAATGAACTACTTGAAAGTCACATTTAATTTACTTCCAAAGAAACAAGCTAGCATTGCTCAAGGTTGCTGGGGAAACAGGAAAGCTGCTTTAGATCGGTTTTCAGCAGAGAAGACTTGCTGATATTTTGCAATTTGCACATGCTCACCATAACTTTAACAATCTCTTATTTTCAGAAACCTATTTCTGAGTTTGTGTTAAATATTCGTCTTCATTCCCACAGCATGGGCCTTGTTTTCAGTTGTGGATTCAGATTTGTAAATCTGACTTAAAAATAAGCTGTTTTATCAGAACCATGTACATATTTCTTCTTTTGGGACCCATTTGACCAAAGAATGCATCCAATTTCAGCCCAAGAGAAGACCATAGAAGGCAAAAAAATCTCATTTCTTGGGTTTCTACAGTATCAAAGTTGTATGCAATTTTAGCTGATTAGACCCTTTCCAAAATCTTTTATTGGTCACTCTTAGACTTTCCTGCTTTAAAAAAAGTTCTAACAATTTCTAGAGTTGTAAAATTCAGTTACTGCATTTACTTACTGTTCCACTATAAAGAAAAAGAAAATTGCATTTGAAAGCAACATGCGCAAGTCTGTTGAACTCAGCTAAGCCTTCTACTGGAGATAGATCAACCCCCCCCTTTTTTCCCTAAGTTGCAGTATACAGATGTGATTTAACATGCACATATCCTGTGCTATCAAATTCATTCCCAATTTACTGAAAATTGCAGTGATGAAGTGAATGGACCAACAGAGACTCATAAGGAAGCCTGTCCGACAGGTAAGGGAAACTAATATACAGATAAATCAGTTAGCTTTTGATATCGATAACCTGGTAGAATTCATTTAGGTATAAAACTATGTCCTGCCTGGTACAGTGGGGTTAATTATTCATAATGAACTTAAATTTTACCAAGAACATGGTGCAGCTAGGATTAAATCTCAAGGTCTGCAATGCTCAGACCTGTGGTTATTGCTAGAAGAGTGTTTTCTCACAATACCCAGTTTTATACAAGAGGTCAATTTGCTAAAATCATATCCGTCATATGAATTTCATGTGTAGGAATAAAACAATTACCTGTGCATTATTGTTTAATTATTACATTCTTTACCTTTTAGGGTCCCAGAATTATATCAAGCTCAAATTAAGTTAAAAATGAACAAAGAAAAATATTAACCAAAATTAAAGTGATTAAAATGATCAATGGTATTGAGTCCAGATTGCTCTCAGTCTCATAGAAACACAATTTAGAAAACAGCCTAAACCAAAAGATACATAATATCTCTAATGTAGTTGCAATACACATATGACTTGGTTTTTTACAGACACTTAGGTAACAGGTGATATGTTTTGAAATATCTATCAGATAATTCCCCAATTTTTCCCATCAACATACTTTTGGTTCAGAAATTTGACATCAAATTTCATCACTACTGTGTTTGCTTTGTTGTGGTCATTAACTTTCCTCCATCCATATCATGAAAGTGCTTTTTGCGTTCCTCACCCAGTTACATATTTTGAGACTTTTGGTGACATTCCATCAAGTCTTCAGCAAATTTTACTCTATTTTAGATTCACTATGTTGTAAAGAAAGCAATGTTTTCAACTGAGTGCTATATTTTATTTCCTTAACTCATAGTGCTATCATCTACTAGGGTGAACAGAAGAGAGGAGAAAGCAGAGAACTGCGAAAGGTAAGTAACTAGAAGAAAGAATGGGGGCAAGGGGAGATTTGGACCACGCATTTGAATACAACACAGACAATAAATAATAGAAGCAACGAGGGATGAGAGGAAAAGTGTCTGAGAAACTGAAGATAAAGTAAAGCGCTCGTTGCAAAAAAGACTAATCTTAGAAGAGGGAGCTTTACTTTCCACTGAAGTCCTGCTGTAACCTTAACACAGGAATGCTGCTGTGCCTGGAAGGAAAAAGGCCTGGGACTCAGCAGGAAATCTCTTCTTGCTGCAGGGCATGCATACTTCTTCCTACTGACGGGAAAGACAGGTAGACTGGCTGCCTCCCCTGAAAATGTGCCAGTGATGGGGAGTTCTGGAAACCTGTTGCATGCTACTCTGAGTTCATTGATCATTCTCTTGCAAATGTAAATGTTGCTGTCGCCCAGCCTTGTGACAAAAGACATATTGCGGACATAATGGGCTACAGAACTGGAACACAGTGGGTAGACAAGCCAGATTTCAGAAACAACTCTTGATGGCCGTTTACTAAAACAACACTAAAAAAATGCCAACTAAAATTGGGAAGCCTTGGAATCAACTCAGGAATGATTCACTAACTAAAATTCACTAACAAATATTTTGCAACATAATTCAAAGTATTTTGTTCTTAGTATTGTAGCCTCTCTGGTGTTAAAATCTCAGAGAAGGAAGTGAGTTGTAACAGCCACAGTATAATCCTATAATTTGATGCCATTTTTCATTGCTTAAAAATAAATTGAACTTTTACACCAGATTAATCAATGTAAACCAGATTTTCTGGGGAAAAGAAAAAAAAAAGAAAAAAGAAAAAAAGAAAAAAAAAGAAGACAGGTCATTAAAGAGAATAAGATCAGGAGCTAATTAGGTCCAGTCAGTCCTGGAGTTGACTCATTGAGGGTCAACACTGGCATACCTAGGTTTATTACACAGTAAAATCGATGTATCTTATACTGGTTGTGATTTTACCTCCATTTATCTGATGTGTGTTAGGTACTGTAGGTAGAAACAGCAAGTGTTGGGAAATGGGCCTGGGGAGCACGAACATCCAACCTCCAGCACAGCCACTTTTCATTCATTTATCACCAGATAAAGCAAGCTGCTCCTGAGCCAGAATAGTTTTGTCAGAAATGTGTGTTGGATTAGTGGCTGCAATGCAGGCACAAAAGTGAGCATGAAAGACTACTGTCATTTGATGTGTCCGCTCTGAACATCAATTATAGCCTTATTAATAAAGGTAATCAGCACATTTGTTTGCAGACATATGAAAAATTGTGTAGGTTAGTAGTGTTAATCCATTGATTTTAGCCAGGTGCCAGTTGCTTTATTTGTGATGGATTACAACATGATACCTCCTATCAGAAACCCAAAGTACAGGAAATAGTAGCTGAAATCTCATCTTAAGAGTAGAAAGCTTTCACTCAGCTGTTAGCCATCTTACATATTTCATCTTCTCCCTCTTACTTGTATTGCTCTTCCTCAGATCTCTATTGTTTCTGAATCAAGACAATGCTCTAATTTGAATGAGCAATTCTAACCTGGCTTGTGTTTGAAATAATCTGCTTACCCAAATAATGTAATTAGTGAAAGAACAATTGAAAGGAGCAGTGTGAAAAAAAAGGATTGCTTTTTGGCCACAACAGCAAGCAGTTTCACTGAGAAAAGTATTACTCTGTCATTTTTAAGATAATATATCACAGATATATGGAAGATAACCTTGCTTTTTTGAAGGAAAACCTCCTACAGCTGCCATTACTCTGAAAAGAATGTCTGAGTTTTTGGTACAATGCATCTTTGAGCTGCCAGCTTGGATTCCTTGCAAAGACAAAGGTGGGTAGCTAATCTTTTGCAACTCATCTGTAATACTGGGTTGTTCTACTAGACTAATTTGGACCGTATAATACTGCAGTCCAGCTGATCCTGGAGTCTTTTATAGCAGAGTCTGTACAAACAGATAGCAAAAGAATTCCTGATCCACAGAACTTCCAATAGAAAATAACCTAGAGAAAGAGACACTGGAGAAGGAAAAACCACAGATACACATACGCACAGTAAATCTTACTTCACAGAATGCCTACTGCCTAGACCACACAGCCTCACAAAATTATTTTGTATATTCAGAATAGTTTTCATCTAAAACTTTAAGAGTTGAGAACATCTTTCCAGATTCTCATCTAGTGAAAGAGACACAGAATAAAGAAAGTGACTCAACAGTGGTCACAGACTGCTGAGAAAGACCTCACTGTTTGCTTACTGGGTGGTTCTTTATCAGCATAGTCTTGATCATCCAGAGAGCACTATAAGAAGTGAAACAAAAATGGAGAGGCAAAAGGATGTTCTACGATGAAAAATCAAAGTTTCTAAGTATAGATTGGTTATTAACTGATAGCTAATACAGAGCATAATTATCTAATTCTGCCTGAAGAGTAAACACACTATCATTGGGAAACATTATCTACTGGAATAAATACAAGAACTTAGAACAGTATTAAGAGAGATTTCTGAGAAATCAGAGATTTGTACCAGGAAAACTCCACTTACCAACAGAATACTGTTAAAACATATTTGTGAAGTGCAGATTCCTTCATGCCATAAAGTTAAATCCGTAACCCTAACAATTGCATAACTATGAACAATCACACTCAGGGCAGGGCCAAAATAGATAATTTCTATCTCTATATTATGTTACTGTACAAATCAGCATACCCTGCATCTCTCTAGAAAGAAAACTAGGCACATGTTTTTTTGCTGTGTTGTAGAGTTAATAGACAATAGACTGACCTATCATGAGAACACAGCAATGCAAAATGTTGCCTTGTGCCAAGAACAAAAAGAAGAAAAAGGACAAAATTATCAGGGGAAGCATGAAATTCAAAGGAGAAAGTGATTTAATTGTGTAGAAAAAAAGGAATATTAATATGGGAAAAAATGGTCTTCTGTGGAATTAAGAGGGTATAACAAATAATAGAAAATAATAAAAAAAGCCATAAATTCTACTTGATAATGTCAGTTTAATTTAAAATGCTGGTAAATCTCCCTGTATACGTTAGTGTGTATGTTAAGATTGGTGTGTACATAAAGGCACTCCAACAGAAACACACAATGCAATGCTAATAGGGTTAGGTGCTCAGAATATAAGGTAACATAAGTGCCATTTGATGCAAGAGTTGCTAGGGAAGGCTATTTTTTCCTGTCTGTTAATTAAGTGAATTTAGTGCTTTTGAAAGGTGCCAGATTGACAGTCCTGAGACTGAAGTCCTCTATTCATGGAGCAGCTAGAGCCCAGGCAATAGCAGCAAAGCTTCCTCACACTGCCCCTCAACCTTGACCTGGAGGGCTCACCTCTAGCGATGAGCCACACTGGCGGCTCAGTTTCCAAGCCTGTTCATTCTCTGGCCTCTCTGGGGAGGCTGCTGATAAAGGTGCTAATTAGGGCCAATTGTAATGGAGGGTTTTGTGCTGTGAACACCTGTCCATTAAGAACTGCACTGGGAACACCAGCTTTTTTCATACAGGGCAGAGCACAGCCTCTAACAAATGAGGATTTTTCAAGCACTACTGACCTAGGGCCAGAGCTGAGGTAATATGTACGGGAAAGGCAGCTTAAGGATTGCACTAAATTTCACCCAACTCTTTTTTAGGAGAGTAATGGGAAAAATAGTTTTTTAGAGATGATGTCCATCCAACTGCTTTTCTAGGCAGTTGACTCCTGTTCTTGACTTTTGCCTTTGAGATGGGCCTTCTTTCACATCTATCAAACTATTTTACGAAAACATAAATGACTCAGGACAAAACCAAAGAAAGGCAATAACGAATTCAGCATAGCAATTCACGCTGTCTAAGTCTGTTGTAAATCTAGAGTATGAGAGTGCTTGCACAACCTCCATTTCTCTCTCCCATGATACTATGGGGAAAGGGTATCGGTCTCCATTTGAAAAATGGAGCAACGGGAAGGGAGTGTTGATGAATAAAACACTTCAAATGACCAAGCTGACTTCTGCCTATTTTATGGGTTGTTTGAGGGCAGAGGGTGGAATACAGCTCAGTTTCTGTATAGGAATACTAGCCTTCCCAGAATCAAACACAGTACCTAAGCTATTAGAAGATCAGATGCACATAATGACATTTCAGACAATTTCTTGTCATTCCACTTTGATGCAGGTTTTATTCGCTACTGATGATAACCATTACCAATCTAGAAGCAAAAACTCCCTGAAACCCTGAGCCATCTAGCCTTTTGTAAATTATTCCCTTTACTTGATTTAGCACAGGAAAGTCAAATAAAAATCCCACTGTAAATAAATGGAGAGCAAAGTTGTGGCATCTACAGTGACTATTATAGCACAGTCCATTTTAAAATAAACAATTCTTTAAATGTGTATGTTTTGTTTTTTTTGCAGAAGATGCTGACTTCAAGCCTTTCTTGTCTTTCACCTCCTTCAAGGTGCAATGGAGAGATATAGTGGCTTAGTGTTCTTGACATCAGCAAAGAGGCTGAAAAAACATTATCAGGAAGGAGTCAATCTATAACAGTTGAATAGTACTCACACTGATGATAAAGGTTTGGGTGAAACATGAAATGAAAAATGTGGCTATAGCTGTTTGTAGCAAAACATGCTTTTCTGTAGCACTTTTGCCCCCTGTCTTAAGTGTTTATATAGAATGAACAGTTGGTGCTTTATGTGACTTTGTTGTTGAATGGAGCAGTCTACTTAGCATGAACTTTTTGATGGCCTTACTTTCTGAAATTATGTGCAAAGCTTTCATGGATTATGCATTAGTCCCATTAACTTTCCACTTGAAGATAACATGGGCAATGGCAGGGCTGATAAAGCCTGAACAGAGTGAGGCAGGACAGCACCAAAACTCCTAAATTTTTGCTCACAGAAATAATTTCAAGTGTCACCCGCAGTAATGTGCCTCACCTAAGTGTAATATATGGCATCACATCTGATGAGGCAGATTTTAAGTCACTTTCGTGGTATTTCTTCAATTTTTCTCAACTCTTCTGTGAAAACAGGGGAATCTCCTCTTGATCGCTTTCCAGTGTTTTTAATCTGCAACATGTAACACTTGTACCTACACATTTAAATAGTGGCAATCACACGCTATGTCCACTTGCTCTCTTAGCTGATATAGCTCAAATCAGGCTGCCACATGTAGGGCTGTGGATAAGATTATGGGCTAATGTATAAACTTGTGGTTTGAAATAGGTTTGTAGTCCTCCTTTTTAGAGAAAAACGGCAAAGATTTCAAAGCAAATGTCAAAAACTGACACCCACATTAAAATTGCTTTAAAATTTGCCCTCCTTCCAGCTTCGATCACCACAAGAATAAGTATTAACACCAGTTCTCTTCCATCTTTTGCATTGAGGTCACACCGGGGCATCATTCCAAGTGTTTGCTTATTTTCACTAAACAGATGGCCCCATGGGAAGTGATCTGAAGCCTGCATGGTTGGAGTACTTCAAGACTCTAACTTTCATATGAAAATTCAGCTAGAATCTTTTCTGGTGTGCTCACACCCTTCTGTTCTGGCACCCAAACAAGGAGTCAACTACTACATCCTTAGTGGCCTTCTGGAATTAAATAAATACATTTTAAAATGGTAGGGTTTGGCAGGGAACTTTGGAGATCATCTAGTCCAACCCCCTGCTAAAGCAGGATCACCTAGAGCAGGTTGCACAGGGTCACGTCCCGGTGGGTTCTGAATATCTCCAGAGAAGGAGACTCCACAACCTCCCTGGGCAGCCTGTTCCAGTGCTCTGTCACCCCCACAATAAGGAAGTTTTTCCTCATATTCAGCTGGAACTTCCTGTGTTCCAGTTTGTGCCCATTGCTCCTTGTCCTGTTGCTGGGCACCACTGAAAAGAGTCTGGTCCCATCCTCTTGACACCCACCCATTAGATATTTATAAGCATTGATGAGATCCCCTCTCAGTCTTCTCTTCTCCAGGCTAAACAGACCCAGCTTTCTCAGCCTTTCCTCATACNCAGCAAACTTGCTAAGGGAACACTGTCTCCTTGTCCAGGTCATTGGTGAATATGTTGAACAAGACTGGACCCAGGGCTGACCCCTGGGACACACCACTAGCTACAGGCCTCCAACTAGACTCTGTGCTGCTTATCACAACCCTCTGAGCCCTGCCATTCAGCCACTTCTCAATCCACCTCACTGTCCACTCATGTAACCCACACTTCCTAAGCTTACCTATGGGGATGTTAAGGAAGATGGTGTCAAAAGCCTTGCTGAAGTCAAAGGTAGACATGCTGAGCACATCTACTGCTCCCCCTTCATCCACCCAGCCAGTCATGCCATCACAGAAGGCTATCAGATTGGTCAGGCATGATTTTCCCTTGATGAATCCATGCTGACCACTCCCAATAACCTTCTTTTCCTCCACATGCTTAGAGATGACTCCCAGAATGAGGTGTTCCATCACCTTTCCAGGGAGGAGAGTGTGGCTGACTGTTTTCTGGGTCCTCCTTCTTGCCCTTTTTGCAGACCAGAGAGACATTGGCTTTCCTCCAGTCTTTAGGCACCTCTCCTTTTCTCCAGGATCTTTCAAAGATGATAGAGAGTGGCTTAGCAATAACATCTGCCAGCTCCCTGAGCACTCGTGGGTGCATCCCATCGGGGCCCATGAGTTTTTGGATGTTGAGTTTGCCTAAATGTTCTCTAACCATGTCCTCCTCAAACAGGGGAAGGTCTTCCTTTCTCCAGACTTTCTCTCCTGCCTCCAGGGTCTGGGATTCCTGAGGGCCAGCCTTAGCAGTAAAGACTGAAGGAAAGAAAGCATTCAGTAACTCTGCCTTCCCTGTATCCTCCATCACCCAGGCACCCACTTCATTCAGCAGCATGCCCACATTTTATATATGAAACTGAAACAAAAACATGCATCCTCCCATTGCACAGAGACAGTCCATCTCTTACCACTGATGCTCATCTTAGGAATCATCTCAGGGTATTTTCATCCTCTAATGTCCTAGGTATTTTCCTGGACATGGATTAAATTTTAGAGGAAACTGACACACAATGTTTAGGACAGTGCCAACAGATAATGAAATGTTCATCACAGTAAATGGTCTTCCTATGAAAAGCTGAGTAGTCTGGTCACAATTAACAGCTATAGTGAAAATTAAGAGAGGCATTAAAGGATATCAATCGTATGAATACTGACATTGATATTTCTGCTGTCAGCTGACAAAAAAAAAAGTAATTAATTGTTATAGTAGACAAGGTGACGAAGGCACTCACAGACACACTGTCATGGTTTAACCCCTGCCAGCAACTAAGCACAATGCAGTTGCTCATTCACTCCCCTCATGGTGGGATGGGGGAGACAAATAGAAGGGTAAAAGTGAGAAATCTTGTGGGTTGAGATAAAGACAGGTTAACAGGTAAAGCAAAAGCCACACACAGAAGCAAATCAAAAAAAGGAATTCACTCCCCACTTCCCATCAGCAGGCAGGTGTTCAGCCATCTCCACGAAAGCAGGGCTCCATCATGTGCAGTGGTGACTTGGGAAGACAAACACCATCACCCTGAACGCTTCCTCCTTCTTCCCCCAGTCCCTTATATGCTGAGCATGACATGATATGGTATTGAATATCCCTTTCGTCAGTTGGGGTCAGCTGTCCTGGCTGTGTCCACTCCCANGTGGGTTGAGATAAAGACAGGTTAACAGGTAAAGCAAAAGCCACACACAGAAGCAAATCAAAAAAAGGAATTCACTCCCCACTTCCCATCAGCAGGCAGGTGTTCAGCCATCTCCACGAAAGCAGGGCTCCATCATGTGCAGTGGTGACTTGGGAAGACAAACACCATCACCCTGAATGTTTTCTGCTTCCTCCTTCTTCCCCCAGTCCCTTATATGCTGAGCATGACATGATATGGTATTGAATATCCCTTTCGTCAGTTGGGGTCAGCTGTCCTGGCTGTGTCCGCTCCCAGCTCCTTGTGCACCTCCAGCCTACTCACTGGTGAGGTGGTGTGAAAAGTAGAAAAGGCCTTGGCTCTGTGTAAGCACTGCTCAGCAGTAATGAAAACATCCCTGTGTTATCAACACTGTTTTCAGCACAAATCCAAAACATAACCCCATACTAGCTACTATAAAGAAAATTAACTCTACCCCAGCCAAAACCAGCACACACACACAAACACCCACAGACAGCCTGGAATGAAAAAGCAACACATGCAGGACATGTCTCCTCTTTAAGGAGTCATTCTCAATACTAAAGCTGATTTGTTGAGGACAAAAGGAATAGCACAGATGAAGCAAGGTCAGAAAGGTGAGTAAAAATAAGACAGTTATTATGTCTTTTCTGAAAGCAGAAGCAGATTATAGAATAGGTCAGGGAGTGCAGGAAAAATGTTATTTGTATTCTGTCAATTTGCAAAGGACATGCATATCTGAATGTAGCGAAATTGTAGTAACCTCTTATTCCAGTCCTAGAGAGTGATGTATTCCATATTATTTCTTATTATTACTAGTATTACAATAGATTTTTAAAAAGATTTTCCTACAAAAATCAAAATCCTATTGTGATAGATGCTGCACAATCAAATAGTAGAAGAAAGATTCTGTTGTGAAGAGCCTATGGGCTATGGAAGACAGGCAAAGTAGGGGCACTGGCATGAGAAGGTGGCATGGTTTGTCAGGCATCATATAGCAAAACAGGAAATAAAGTTTGTCTCCACATCCCAAACCAATGCCATACCTAAGAAAGACATACGCACTTAATAGAACCACTAATTTTTTCATTTTTCTCTGATGTCTCAAAATGATGTCTGATAATAGAAGCTTATTTAGTTGTTTGGAAAATGGAAATTCTTGATCTTATCCACCTCCTGCTATCTTGGTTTTAGCCTTCTTTCGTCAAGAAATATATCTTAAGGTCAAATGTGCAGTCTGTGGACATGTGCATGAGAGGGAAAAGGCTACAGAAAAGCAATCAGTCAGTTCACTTCCTACTCTTGAAGTCCAGAAAAATCTGACACAGTGGCAGAATTCTCAGATGTTCTACATTTCTAAACTTTCATCTATGAAAACAGTCGGTGAAAAAAGATCACATTCTCTTCCCCACTGAGAGGCCAGTCATCATTTGCCATCATCATTTTCATGTTTTTCAGACATCAAAGATTTCCCACAGCATTTCACACTGGAAGTGTAAGTAGATATTCTACTGCTAACAGAACTGCTTGTTCAGAATAATTATTGCAACCTATTGCACAGATATAATTGATTTACAGCACCTGATAAGGGACAACTACTTACAGATAAGCCTTAAACCAAAGTCTCTATTTAACACAGGAGGACAGACAGTATGCTGTGGAGAAACAATTGCAGTTACTAATATTACCTCTTCGTCCAAACAGATGCAGAGGGCTGAGCCAGTCCTAAAAATCACTGCTGACATGTTATTCAATGTGGTATGTTCAAACAAAGCACTACAAACTCTACTCTGCTTCTGAATACCTTTATGCAAGCTAGTGTTACTCTACAGCTCACTGATGACCCTGTGAGCATCATACCAGGAGAGCAGCTGGGATGAGTAGGGTAATCAGGCTTCCCAAACAGAATTCTCAGAAGAACCCCCCAAAGCTTAGATCCACACCATTTCCTTTCTACCCATTTAAAGGGTTTTTATTTACTTCTCTTTTCTGCTCTAGTGTTAATGCAGAAACTGGATGGACAGACAAAACCAACAACTACTTCTAACAAGGAGAAGGAAATTGAGTAGTGAATGAAAGCCCTCAAAACCATGCTCACAAATATATTTCCAGTGCAAGAAGACTTCTCAGACAAAAAGGATTGATTAAACAAAAAGATAAATAATTTTGTTTTAAAATTTTACCCTACATCTTTTCCTTAAAATGAAATAATACATTTTAGGTATACATATAAGAAAGTGACAAAAATGAGTGAATTTCAAGTTGATTTTATTTTTGTTTTTGTTTTTGTTTTTTTGTCAAAAAAATGGTAATAGTAAATATATTTTAATTTTATTTGAATATTTGTGTGTTAACATTAGAAAGCAAAGCATTTCTGTAGTAAAAGACATGACCATGATCTGATTTTGAAAGCAATGTAAGGTTGCCTTAAGATTGCATTTTTCTTTAATTATATAAGGGAAAGATATATGCCACTATTTTTTTTACATACATACAATAATGTATTAAATGTCTTAAGAATTGTATTGTTTAGCTTCCAAGGACATTTAAAATAAGTTTTGTTTTTAAGAGCTTATAGCCTTTCCCGCATACTTCCTTTAAATTCCTGTAGCATGGAGGGGAAATGCTCTCTAGAATGCAGATTTCCTTGTGGATGTGTAGATTATTCTTTCCTAATCTCAAATATCAATGACTGAAATCTTATCCTAAATAAGTAGCTGACATGTGTAACTAATTTTCAAAAGAACTTTCTTCAAGCTTATTGCCCAAGCAACTGCTTTCATTCTTAAGATTTGAGCAATATAAGTAAAGGTAATTCCTTTATTACCCAGAATAAAATCCTTTATTACCCTGTATACAAGCCAAAATTAAAAGCAACTTCAAATACGTTCACAAAAATGGCTTCAATGTTTTAGCACTGTATTTGTAATGAGTATATATTGTGGAAAAATGTAAGAAAGAGTTTCCAACCTATTGTGTTTACCATCAGACACATTCAGATTAATAATTTCTATTATCAGCAAAATAATTCACCCACTGTCTAATCTGTAATAAAATATTTATCGTAGTTACCCAAATTCTTGAGCTTTGGCTGTGTAGATTTTGTTTTTAGTTTTTATTGCTATCCTTGGCTTCTAACCTCTTCATGTGAGCTTTCAAAGGAGAGAAAGTAGCAGAAAACTAATCAATATTGTAGCAGAACAAGTGCACAGACACGGTGTTTAGAATTTAACAAGATTAGTGATTAAAAAGTTCTGATCATGCAATGATTTGTTTCCATTGGAGATACAGCTCTCAGGATCATTTCTGAACACAATAATATATAAGCTTAATATTTAACATAGTCTTGAAATTAATTTTGCTCCCCTCAATACTTGCTGGTGTTTAATTTTCATATAACTGTTTTATTGAACTGAGATATAACAATGACACTTTAGAAACATTAAGGTGGCTGTCTTTCTTTGCACTGCTTTACCCATAAATATTGCAGAAAAATGGAAATAGAAAGTCCTCTAAAATATAAACTGCTCCTGTACAATGAAGTTATTAAAATTGTAGATACACAGCCCTCAAGCTGCTCTATAATAACTGTAGCTGTATTCAGCAACTACAAAGGGACAGTATAATTTCTTTTGGAGGCAAAGACATTCCTGGGTGGAAATGAACACAGAAAAATTCTCTGGAGTAACACAGGGCAGCGTATGAAGAGAATTCTAGCAGAACATTAATCCGAACAGGAAAATTAGTTTCAATACTTGAGGATATTTACTATTATTCTCTGCTCCCTCATTTTGGTTGGGAATGGCATTTTGTGAAGGACAATGCAGATTGAATTGTTTTCATAGAATAGTTTGTGTTGGAAGGGACCTTTCAAGGTCACCTAGTCCAACCCCCCTGCAATAAGCAGGGACATCTTCAACTAGATGAGGTTCCTTAGAGCTCAGTCCAAGCTGACCTTGAATATTTCCAGGGATGGGACTTCTACAACTTCTCTGGGCAATCTGTTCCAGTGCCTCACTATCCTCAATCATAAGAAATTTCTTTCTTATATCTAATCTGAATCTACTCTCTTTTAGTTTAAAACCATTACACCTTGTCCTATCTCTACAGGCCCTGTTAAAAAGTCTGTCCCCATCTTTTTTTGTAAGTCCCCTTAAAGTATTGAAAGGCAGCAATAAGGTCTCCCTGGAGCCTTCTCTTCTCCAGGCTGAACAAGCCCAACTCTCTCAGCCTTCATAGGAGAGGTGCTCCCCTCTGTTACACCTTGTGGTACACCTTGACATAATGATTTTATTTCTTAATGTGAGAAAAGGTTGCCTAAAAAAAATCAGAAAAAAAAAAAAAAAAAAAAAAAAAAAAAAAAAAAAGAAGAAAGAAACTAGAAAACAATTAATAACCAGAACTAGATTTGGACCAAAGAAAAGGTGTAGATTAGAATAAAGTTGTTTAGGACAAAAAGGCAGGGAAGTTAACTACTGCTGTTAATTATTTTACCATTCATGCCTTGAGCCAAAATGTGTGGAACTATGTACAAACGGTCTTCATTTGACTTATCTGTTCAGCCATTTGACAGTAGTTCTGTCTGCTTCTGGAAGGAGTCAAGGTAAATGTTGATGATTACATAGCACTTTGTGGAAAAAGTAGAATATAACCTACCTTCCGTCCTTCCTTCTTTCCTTCCCTTCCTCCCTCCCTCTCTCTGAACAGTCAAATGAGAGTTGTTTACAGTTTCAGCCCAGACTATGAAAAGACACACAGTGAATGCAGCCTCTGGAATCGTGATTAACTACTATGTATAAAGTTCATTGCTCGTGGAAGTCGTATAATTGTTTCTTGCTGTCATCATCCAGACAGGGCCATTAGTGAAGTTAGTACTGCAATTTAGAAGGTTTGGGAGATCTTTTCTTTTAATCTCTGGTTTACTGAAATCAGCAACTGAAACATCTGGATAGTAGGAATCTGCATGACCAAAAAAAAAACCAAACCCATGAGGACTTTACCTACTTCTCATATTCAAGGCTGTGGGACGGTAGAAAGGAATTTGCCTGAAAAGTCACGCCACTGACCTTGGCAGCCAGGGAGCTTTCTGTTTGCTTATTTGATGCTTTTCTATGGCAATTAGACACTGAATTATTGAGAAGTTGTAAAACGCTATGAGATTCACTGGGCAAGCAGTTTACCAGTAACAAATAGACATGCATCAGTAGTTGTGTTGTCTGAGGTAGACTATTTTCTCAATCTAAACATATTTATGTAAACAATGTTCAAACCTGAACCCTCTCTTTTGTTGTTGGGCCAGAGATCAGTCTGCTCCTGATTTAAAGTGCATGGCTAAGTTTAAAACTTTAGTAAGGGCCAATCGCTGAATAATCCTTTAAGGATTATTGTAATTAAGGGACTAATCCTTAGATGCTTCTTAATTTGTGTCCATTTTAAAATCGAGTGCCACTTCTTGCATCACAAAAGAGAGAAGAAGAGGTGAAAATGACAAAGGTTTAAACATTAACAGCCCTTCCTGTCACCTCGTGCATCTGAGCAATACAAACAGGTGGGATATTTAAAACCAGGAGGCCACTAAAACAAAACCAAACCACAGAAACCTTATCCCCACGAAAAAACACACCCATGAAAACCCAGAGAGATTTTAAACATGGAGAAAATGGTTGATGGTAAGAAACATTCTGTGTGCAGATAAGGCAAATACAACTTAAGGACATACATCTTAAGCTGCCAACTTGCGAACTCTCTTTGCATGAACCCTCAAATGCCTCTCTGCATAAACCCTCCCTGACAAGAAATTGTCCTTCTCCCCTTTAGAAGCCTGTCTTAAGAAAACCTCAATGACAGCAGCTTTTCTAATCACTCTAGCATTTATAGACCCTTGTTTATCTCATTAACATGGAAAGAATGAATTGACCAACCGGACCAACCTAAGTTTTAAAATGCCACAGAAAGGCAGATGTTAAAAGTAACTGAACTAGTGATGCACATGACTGATGCTTCATGATCTAATTTTAAAAATGTTGAGATTCAAGACAGGTGCCATACCTATGGTGCACAATCAGTGAAACAAAGCGACAAGGTAGCATTTGTGGGCTAAAAGACCTGTCAGCAGTATACTGCCTATACCTCCTAATCAGCTCTCATTGTTTAAAAACAGTGGTCATTCTCTCTGCTTGCAGCAGTCCTCTTCTAAGCAATGTAAAGAAGGAGGCAGGAAAACTAAGACAATGCTAGTAAGCTTAGAAACAGCCTCTTTTGCCAATTTTACTATCACCAGTCTAGATCTTGGGCAAGACACAGACCTGCATGCCTCTGCTTCTGCGTCTGTAAAATGAGGATATTTACAAATGTTTACAAAGGAGTTATGGAAAAATTCAACCTAATGATTGTTATTATGAATAGAAAAAGAGTGAGAAACAAACAGTCCATGCAACTGGTACTGTGTTACAATTGTGTGAATGCACAGAACTGGAAGCTGTATGAGTTGAATGGGGGCATAGCAAGGCTTCAGAACAAGGTGAGAAATCATTAGAAGGCATGTGAAAAAAGGCTCACTCTTGTTTATACCCCTTGGAAATAGCATGTACTTCTTTTTTTCTCCCTGAAACATGTAAGTATTACAAAGATTCCATGCTGGAATATTTGGCAAGCCTTCAGAGGCAGGTGTTCTACATGTAATTATCCTACAGACTCCATAAGAATGATTGCTCCATGATACACATTTATCTTTAGTCTAATATAGTTTGCAGAGTTGAGTTTTTTTTTTTTTTTTTTTTTTTTTTTTTTTTTTTTTTTTCCTCCCTGTGACAAATTACACTGTGCTTTATGGAAATGTAACATTTTGTATGAATGGCTGGGTGCAGCCATCTTGCATAGTAATGAGCAAGACAAAGTAGCTCCACTCTTATTTGCAACTGTCTCAGACCTTTCCATTAGCAAATTAAAATCTGTTCAAATTTATTTACTAATATATTAGGAGAAGCTTCAGGCTAACCTCTGCTGACCCGTATTATAAAGCAAACAACTGTAGCAGTGAAAATAATTAATACAATGTATTGCACCTCCTGCTTGTTTCTCGATCACACCCTGGGGTCGGCTGGATAGGGGGTTTGCCATCTGCATTCTGTTACAAGGCCACATTTACTTAAAAATTATCAATTATATTTTGAAATTACTTCCTTTAATTGAGGTCTCTTTATTCAAGGCATCCTCTATTTTTAAAGCTTCTGACCGCATGTACATGAGAACCTTTTCCTTTTCAAAACCTAGAAGTAACTTTCTGTATTACCTGCACATGCAGAATGAGTAAACATGCAACAGCAACTACTAGTCACATTAGTTATTATCATACTATTGCCATTCAGGTGGAAACTATTGCAATAAACTTTCCATTGTCTACTATGCTACTATAACGAGCACGGAGCATGAAGCATGACTGGTGCCCATAAAAAGTTTGATATGTTACCTAATGAGAATACAATCTGCACTATGTGAGAGTCCATTTTAGATGAACAGACAAGAATGCTGCTGACGTCTGCTTCCCTTCATCACAAATGACCATGGTGTGCCTTTTCTCCTTTGAAAACAGTTATTTCTGAGGTCTTAATCTAATTTTTAAAGAAGCAGCTGATTATGAGACATGGAAAGATAAAAAAAAAGTATGAGGAAAAAATGCAGTTCCCGATTGCACAGACAGTGAATGACTGAAGTTTAGGTGCCAGTAAAGTAGGTGGTGGGCACATGTACACTCTTCCTTTATATCAATACAAATAGCTACAGTAGAAGCTCTCATCTGGTGATCAGCTGGTAAGTCTTAGCCCTACAAAACAGATATCATTTTTAAGAAGTAAGTCAACATGCCACTTTAACACATCAGTGAAATATAGGAGTTGCAGGGCTAAGTGGTACTGAAGGTGCCAAGTGACAGTGGCACAAAACACACACTCCACACACAGTTTGTGCTGGCTGAAGTCATGAACAGGACCTAGACAGCTGCAGTCTAAACCATGAGAGAACACATCTGGAGATCTGCAGAGCTGTGCCGAGGGAAAATACAAGGTCAGTGCAGTGTCTGGATTTATGAATAAATTTACACATTCCTGGATATGCTACTGAATTTCACACCACGAATGCAGGTCTATTTTATTACTGTATGAATAAAGACATTCATGTCATTTGGGAAAACATACCTTTCTAGACAGTTTACTTAGTTTTTGATAACTTGTTTTTTGTTTAAAGGCAAACAGCAAATAAATGTTCTTGAAGTAATACTAGATAATAATCATTCAAATATGTTTAGAAAAAGAGATAGTTAATAATTTTATTACTATTATTTCTATAAAAATGAGAAAATCTTCTCTAAAATAACCAGAAAATCTAGTCTGACTACGTATTTGTATTATAATGCATTCCATACATACAAATAAGGGGATATTAACGATTATGTATCACCGTTGACCTCTTGTGGTCACACTGCATGATTGCATACAAAAGCGTAAGAGAGCAAGGGAACGGCTGAAACGCTCCCCTTAACCTGAAAAGGAACAAATCCAACGACATTTCTCATAATACGGGAATATAAATTATAAATTCTTAATAAGTGTGTTTAAATTAGCTGAAACAGTTCAATATTAAAACCGATTCAACCATTCAGAGTAAAATTGTTCCAGTTAGGAGGAATTTTGACTGGAATATCCAGTTCAGTGGTTCCAAATACTTTTGGACCATAAGCATTTGTCAATCTTTAACATTTGTTGCAGATAATGAACCATAATGAGCTTAATTGGTTTGCAAACAAGGAAGCAAAAAAAGAACAGCCAAGAACATCTTCTTTTCTTAACTGAGAAGAAGGAGAGATGGGAAGGGAGTGGAAGGCAGGTGTTAGGGAATAGGTGCACAGACAGGCAAGGTATCCCTCACCGGCAGTGCTGATAGTTGCTCTCTCACAGTACATTGGTAAGACTTCATGAGTTAATTATACTGTAGTGATGAAAGTGATTTTCTGCTTCCACATCCATGGAGTCTAATTCAGTGCACGGCTTTATATATGAACCCAGTTACATAAAGGTGTTCTCTTGCAGTGGAGCACAGCTTTGCTGTCATTACAGCTCCACTGACAGAGCCCTCTTGTGGAAATAGAGCACGTACTAGCAGAAAAAATTTCTATTGATGTATCTACACTTCTTTCTTGAATTATATTCAGAAAACACTATTTCTAGCATGTATTGATACTATATCAGTTTTTCATGCCTTCTTACATCAGCTGGAGCACTCTTTCTTATACCATGCAACAGCACAGCTATTCTAGCAGACCTTGCTCATTTAGATGTGACTTTTCAAATCTCACTGCCAACAGGCAGGTCTTTTTTTTTAAAAAAACAAAAACAAAAACAAACCCCAAAACAACCAAACCAAACAAAAAAAAACCCCAAACCCCCCAAAAAACCAACAAAAAAATTAAAAAGGGATGGAATACAACATGATGTTGTTCTTCTCTATTAGGTATTCAGCTAACCAAGAAGTAACAATTAGCAGCAGGAGAAAAGGCAGTCAGTGATGTAGTATGTAATTATGGTGCCTGAGGTCTCATCTGGAGAGCAGTGAAACCAATACTGATCTGTCCACTCATTTCAGCAGTCTGAGTCGAGTTCTATTGTGTTAACTTATTTACATGGAAGCCTTCACCCTTCCAGAATGGCAAACACAGATAATTATTTACTTATCATTAGTATTATTATTGTGTTTGAACTTGTTAATTTATTGAAACAAAGCTTGTGAGGTCCAGTGTTTTGTTTTGAAGGGGAAAGGGGAGAGAAGGAAGATTACAAATAAAAGAAGGAAGAAACAGATTACTTTCAGCACTGATGAATTCAGCATTTGGGCTCCTCCACAGGAAAGATAACCACAAGAAGCTGTTACTAAGAAATCATTCCCTCTGGAAGCTCTACATGTTTTAACTTCTTGTGCTAATGATCACTCAGAATACTTCTACCAAATAATTTCCCTGCTTGAGGATTTCATCACAGTGTCCTTGAAGAGGAATGCATTTTGACTGCTGTTCTTTTTACCTGATACAACAAACCTCATTTTTCCATCATTTCCGATCAAGGTGTTCTAAGTCTCTGCTAGAATTGTGCCATAAATAGGAGCATTTCATAATTTCCTTCATAGCCTCAATGACCACACACATATGATGTTAACCTTAAAGCTAAGGCTACTTCTAGTTTTTTTTATGGCCACTTCCTATAGAAGTCTGTTCACATTACAATTTTAAGGCTCATCTTTACCTTTGCAACACTGAGGTCTCCAACCATTACGCAAGATACCTTCAGTACCCCTGTCTGTAAGTTAGGGAACTGAAACACCGAGAAGCTATGTCATTTGATCAACTTCATAGGAAATTAAGGTCTTGACTGATACCTCTAATGTGGATCGTCACCTGCCCAGCTGTCCCTTCCTATTTGGTTCAGACAGGTTCCATTTCTTTTCCTGTTCTTTTCCTTTTTGGAAAGCTTCCCTCTCTCCTCCTTTTTTCTTTTCTTTTTGTTCTTCTTGGGCTTCAAAACTAAAATTTAACATTGGTTAAGACCTGAAGAGGTAGGATAACAAAGGAAACAGAAAGAACCAGCTGAGTCTAATTGTCCTTGCTACTCAGAAGAAGGAAGTGTTACTGGATTCTTTGGCTACCTACTGAACTGATGCTCATTCAGTCCTTTACTTTGATAATGTTCAGGAAATTATTGTAACTACCTTGCAATACCCAATTTACCTTTTTCAGCATGATACAAATGATACAAAAAGACAACTGCCCTGCTTGGAATTTACAGCCTGCTTAGAGGCAGACAATTGGTACCTGATCCTACAGTGTCACTGCCCGTTATAATGACAGAAGTCCTCTGGTTCTTATGTGCAATCCAATGAATACTTAAAATGCTGCTAGTTTTTATACCAACATGCTGGTACACTGATGAAGACAGATTATAATGAAGACAGATTATAAAGACACAGAGAGGCAAAGATATGCCTGTGCATGATTGCATAAACTATTCCATTTTGAAAAATACATTGACATGAGCCTGTTCAAGGGTAAGTTTGCATGCATTTTTAGCAGTTCACAGATCATCATCCTACAGCAGCTCATCTATAAAGCCCACTCAGGAACTTTGGAGAAAAAAAGTGAATCTACTGATTGATCAGGCAGCAAATCACACCTGAAAGGCTAAATTCTTTGAGCTTTCCAAGGGTCTGTCAATAAGTTTTGTGTTTCTCATTGCCACTCCAGCTTCCATGCCCCTGGACCCATTTAAAAAATGGAGTCACTTTAGAAGGGATTTTCAGATGAAGTGTCAACATTCTGAATTTCTTCATCAGTGTGATAGCAAGAAAAAGAACTGAACTTCATCCTGTGTAAATCAACAGCTAGCACCAACATGGAAATGGAAGAGAGAACATTTTAGGACTAAAATTCCTAGAAGGGNTTTTTAAGAACTTCTTAAATCATTGTAATTTGGAATCAAAATTGTAGTGTTATTAAATGAAGCGTTATTCTGTGAACAGGATGGAGCAGATTGACAGAACAAAACACTGCATTTAGGCATCAAAAGCAGACAGATGTTCAAAAAAACCTTAAAATAATGGCTACCTTTTGAAGGTGATTCCTGTTGAAAAATGACTATAAATGTCACAATGGGGCTACTGGATGAAGAGGCCTTTTAAAAGTTAATGGCCATCAAGCATAAGAAAAAAACTGCCTTTGTTACACAATTAATATATGACTCTGGATTGATTAGAATTTCTACTTAATACCCTTTATTCAAACATTCACTTCAGGCAGGGTCCTTAGACATACAGTGTCAGGAGTGTGTCCTGGCAATATACTACTGTCACATTACATATATATATATATTTGAAATAAGGTACTTTGAAAAACATACCCATCTGTTTCTTTAAAAAGACAGTTGAACTTGCAGCTATTTTAATCTCTCACCTCCAAGTATTTTTACTCTGGCTTAAAGCTTTCAGAAATCTAGTGGTTTTGATAAGCAGAAGCTATCATTATATGATTTTTATGTTTTTGTTATTCTTTCCCACCCTAACTTTTGTGGAAGAATATACTTAAATTCCTTCAAGAAGCAAAATTTTCACTCAAAAATTTTACTGTGAAATCAATTCAGGTTGGACAGATATGTAATAACCCACCATCTGAAGACTTAATCACTTTGACCTGTGTATTACATCAACATTGCTTTAAGTATCAGGATGTAAGAAAATCCTGGAAACAAGATGTATCTCTGCATTCTGTTCTCATATATTTTCATATACATTAGGAGTAAGTGAAATGGCACTTGATTGATACAAACTGATATAAATATATAAATCAGCTGATACAAGACAATTGATATAAATTGATATAAGCTGAATCATCAGGCTCAGTGAGTCATTTGAATGCTGTTGAAAAATTTTTAAGTTGTATATTCAAGTGAAAGCAATTTGTACCCTCAAACTACAGCTTAAATAAAAGTCCAGTAGAATCCAGTGCTGAGCAGACATTTAGAAACTCATCTTGGCATACTGTCTTTCTCACTAGTGAAGTCAAAACCTGATGTGTTAATTGAACAGATGAAAGAAAGAAACAATGTTCTTTTTATTGTTATTAAAACAATAAAAGGGCAGAAGCCCCCTCCATCTCAATAATAGCAATTGGAGTATCACTGAGAAAGCAAAATTCTGTTGAGCTACATATATTTGCTAAAAAGCTTTACATTTGCACTTCTATGCTAAGCAGGAACGAGGAGAACTGTAGGTGATGCCTTGGAGTTATTCCCCCGTGTAACTGCATGTTCCTGCTACCTGGAACATTGTAAAGCTAAAGCATTTTGCTGGAATTCTCTCCTGAAGAGAAGTTGCAGTATCAGGCATGACTGTGGCCTCTATAGTTATATGAGCAAGCAAGTGAACCCAACATTTCCCAGCATCGCTTTTTAAATAAGGCTCCCCTGCTGGTCACAACTTTGATTCAGGTTTCCCTTGTTACTCTTCTCCTTTTTCTCTGTCTAGACCCATTTTGCTTGACACGCGTTTATGCACTACTTTCCTCATAAAACCCATAGTATATTTACTAATTGCATTTAGAATGACCTTGGACTCAATGCTGATACTGAATTTGTTTAACTAGGCTCTCACACCTATGGAGGGCCTGTAAGAGGAGAGCAAAGGTGGCATCTGTACTTAGGCCCGTATGTTCAGATTGGATTGCAAATAGTCCTATTAACAGTCTGACAAGACTGCATGATAACTACATTCTTACTAGAAGAAACAACACAAGCCAACTCCACACAGCCCTGAAAGAGTGATCTCCACAAAGCCAGTAACAACAATCTTTGCTGTGCTAGGCTGGTCTTGGATCACTGTTCACATAAAGAAAACAATTCTTACTGACCACGATAATAAAATAGGAGCTCTCAGGAACACTGAGATATTTAAATAGAATATTACTGAAAATAAAATAAATCCATACACATTTGCTTTTAAGAAATTATTATTCCTAAGAAAGACTCTATGACTCAAACCATATCTATATGTCATTATTTTCATTTTCCTAGCAGTACTTTTAGGCTTGTAAGCTGGGGTTCAAACATCTCTACATATTACATATCTCTATATATGCATATACCAGACGTGTGAGTATGATTCTTTTCTTGTCTTTTGAGTGTGTAGATTCACTTGAGATGCTTTTAATGTTTTTTTCTGAAGTAAGAAACGTAACTGCATACTGATAAATCAAATGAAGAGCCAGAGCACTGAAAAGACCAATCATTAGAAGATTCATTGTAGACTAGAGAGAACTGGCAATATTCCCTGTCTTCAGCAGAGCTGGGAACATTCCTTAAAAATTGCAAAATAGGCATATCTGCAATGATATACTAAAAGAAAAATGCAGGAAATAAATTTTATCCATTTCAATTCAAGCAGTATAGTGTAAGTCAAGATTACAAAATTTCTGAGTACTATTAATGAATTCAGAGCAGATGTGTGAAGGCTACTGCAATATAGACAAGGCTTATGATGTAGGCTAATGGAAGTCAGGAACAGTATTCAAATACCTGTTACATTCCTTTGAGTTACTCAGGGCTCCTAAACCTGATCAGAAGTATTCGGCTAAGTTATAATTTCCTTATATTTCAGGTATACTCTTGGTAGGAATTGAAGCCTGGCCATATGGCTTACTAACCTTATAGAACAGAAGAGGTGGCACAGTATAGCTATGATATTATGTAATTCTTAGCTAGAGTGATTTTGTTTGGGAGTTGCTGGCACATGTAAAGATACTGTCCAGATTGCTTTGCTGTTATTTAAAGCTGAGCTAGCAGAGCCAGTTTAACTCCCAGTATAGGAGAGCACGGTATCATTTGGATCATTCTATCTAAAGATGCAAATAAGCATGCTCTGTGCTAATATAGAATATTCACAGTGAACCAAAGATTGAACTATGTCTTTTAAAAACTTCACGAGTTTTTGTCTCTTTTTTCCTTTGTCCATTGGTTTATTAAATAAGTTTCTATATCTATGTGACAAGCCTATCTTACCATCATGGTAACTTTGGATGGTGACCAATACAGATTAATTCCAAAGAGAATCTTGAAATATTGATCACTTGTCAAATATATCAGCATGTTTCATGCTTAAAATATGAAAAATAATCCAAATACTCCCTTTCCTACTTTTCTTTCCCACAAAAGAAGCAGCTGCTAAGTTTAACATGATGTGTAATTGCCTTTTACTCCTCTCCTCAAACACATGATAGGGGCTTTAATGACAATTTATCTGTGATTGATCATATACTACCTTTGCCGAAAGCTTATTTGGAGAATATGACTTCATTTCATGATAGGTAACATAAAAAACTGCAAACTTTTGCTCCAGTGGCCTGATCTCCTGAACAAGTATGAGGCTCTAAATTCTGAATGAGGCCTCCATCATCCTGGGAGCTGTCACTGCCTGCAAATCCTATAGTGACAGCCCATTAGAAAGAGACATAATGACATAAATCAGGATTATTCCATTCATGGCCTATGGAACATCTATGACTCTTGAAATTCTAAAAAGATGAGAATGTGCCTGTGATTTTCAATCACTAAAGTGTTTCCTGTGATCTTTAACTGAAATATGTTCATTACAGAGAGACTTATGACACTTTTAAATCGGCTTCCCACCACAGTCCCAGGACTATCTCCAGTGTATTCTAGAAACATTGTTGACACTCACTGCTCCTTCTTTATGGTAGCTGCACAGCAGCTTGCACACTATTGCCAACCTGCTGCATTGTAGTGTAGTGGGTAATTCTGGAGGTGGGCTAAGGACAATTTGCCAAGCATGCAAGTCTCTGCTGAGACCCTTGCAACTATAACAGCTGCATAGGGAAGTGAGTTTTGAGCTTAGACAGAAATACAAGCAGAGTTCTAAGTAGGAGATTTGGGCCTTACAAATTTTGTAGCAATACGATCTCCTTAACTTTGGGTAAAAACATGATGCAGCAGGAATCAAGTGAAGGATATTTGAATTTTTACATGGTGAATGGTTTCTAATTGAACAGGTTAAACAACCTTTTTCTCTCCAAGTGGCAAGCACTTATATATTCTAACCAGACAAGTAAAATGTTTCTCTAGAAGCACTTGGGAGTTGAAGTGAACACAAACCCAGCAGGCATGTACCAGAAAGGTTTGGAAAATGATTAACAGTTGTTTGTTACAATCCAGCATCCTTTTCCAAGGCTGGCTGAACAATGTTCTGAGGTATGTCATAAGCATTTCCAGGAGCTAGAAGTTTTTGACGTAATTTTGGAGATATAAAGTGCATTAAGGATTTTTTTCCTTTAATTACATTTGGTAGGTCAACATATCTTTATTATCATATATGGAATGAGATTAACCTTAAGATAGCCTATGTGATTTTCTCCTAATGAAAGAGAAAATTATTGCCATTGGAAGTGATCCCATTTCACATCTCCTTCTCTGAAAACCTGTCAGTTTTGGCTTGCCTGAAAAATCCTCATTAGAATGCCATCTGAATTCCATGGAGAGGTCCAAGGAAGATAACCAGGGTCAGAAATAGCCCAGTGACTGCAAGGCAAGTCCATAGGCATAAGGCCTGAGGTCAGGCCAGGAAGTCACCTGTCATGCTATGGGTGCCGATCACTGACATCCACGGCCAGGCACAGGCCTGGCTGTGGCACAGCTAGAGCTGTAGCCCAGGCAGGAGTCAAACACTAAAGCCTCAGCTGAAGTTCAGCTCTGCTGGGAAGGGGTCCTTCCCTTGCTGAGGGGTCCTGCAGAGATATCTGGGAGCACCCTCTCCAAGTTTGCCCTGAGCTCAGGCAGCCAAACCTCCAGGAGGGGAGATGCTCTCAGGGAAAGATAAATGTGGGGAAATCAGTATTTTTTTCAGTCAGATTCCATTTAAAAATTTGAAATTCCTGAGAGGCCAAACATGACAAATGATTCCTCCTGGAATTTTTAAGGGAGCTTAATCTTGAAATGATTACCCTGGCCAGGAAAGATGGCTCTGGCTAGCAATCAATTGCACATCGTGCCCATCCATTTGCCTCCAAGTAAAAATAATCTTTGATATTTTCAGTAGAGGAACAAGTTTGCAACATCTCACTGTATGATGAATCTAGATGACCTAAAGGATGAGACAAGCTAAATCCATACTGTATTAAAGCTCTTGATCTGAAATATTCCCAACTTTTCACTGATTTCAGCTGAAAAGCAAAAATTAAATAGAAATTTGAAGCATGAACTCTGTTTTCTTAACAATGGCTCAATTGGGTGCATGCAAATTGCAGTCAGTGAAGGACCTCATGTACATGAGCAGTATGAATCCAGGACCTCGCTATACTGTCAGAAGTAGAAGGACTGTACATACCTACATCTTTTTAATCCCTCTTTTACTAACTGGTTTTATTGTCTCTGAAATGGAGATGAAGGAAAATAAGAAACACCTACAGTACTGTCATCATTTTCCCAGAGTGTATCTTGGTAGTTTACTTTAACAGGAGTCTATTATGGGTAATTTTGATTTCAGCTCACGCAGGTATAGATATCTGAGATTTATGCTTTGATTCAATACGGCTTGCTGCTGGATTTGGGCCTACCACATGTGTTCATTATCCTAGACTTTTTGCAGTTGATGATCTAAAAATGTACCCTAAGCACTAAATCCTGGTTAATACATACTCTGGACTACACAATTCAGTGAAGCCAGGCACAGGCAAATTATTTTGCTCATAATGAGAGATGCAGAATTAAGGTAAGAATATTCCTGATTTGGGTTTGTGTGGCAAAGTTTTGGTAGCAGGGAGGGCTACAGGGGTGGCTCCTGCGAGAAGGTGCTAGAAGCTTCCCCTAGTTCCCCCCAGCATTTAATACTTATGATAAAATAGAAATGGAAGAAAAAAAAAAAAAAAGCCTTAGCTATATATCCACCATATCTTGGCCCTTCTCTAATATCCATTTGGCCAATGTATTAGATAGTTCAGTATGATATTTCAAGGTGCATTTTCTTGCTTAAATATATTATTCTGTTAATGAGAAACAGAATCCATTACAAATTTAGTAAGCTTCAGCTCCAGCTCAGGAGAATTGATTTTTTTCTCTTCTTACAAAACCTCACTTGCACCCAGCTAGGCCACTGTTGAGCTACAACATATTTGATCACCACAGCTCAAAAAGTCTCTCTCCTAATGAGCATGCACTTCTTGTTTGTAGCACAGAACTTCAGCCAGAGCTACTTTATAGAGGCACATCCAAACCCTGTACATTTTAAAATAATACTTCTGCAACACAGATTTGAAGCCAGACAAATTCAGTCTGAACTTAAATGGATATTAGTTTGTGATGGACACAAATTATCATCTGGGGCCAAGTTTTAAGGGAGCTACTGTCATGGTTTAACCCCGGCTGGTAACTGAGCACCATGCAGCTGCTTGCTCACTTCTTCCCCCACATGTGGATGGGGAGGAGAATGGGAAAAAAACCTTGTGAGATGAGATAAAGACAGTTTAATAGGATAACAAAGGAAGAGAATGATAATAATAGTAATAACAATAATAACAATAATAACAACAATAACAATAACAAGTGATGCGCAAATGCAATTGCTCACCACATGCAGAAAATCACCTAACCCAATGCCCAGTCTGTTTTTGAGCAGTGATTCTGCCTCCCAGCTAGCTTCCCCAGTTATGTACAGAGCATGATGTTATACGGTAGGAAATATCCCTTTGGTCAGCCTGGATCAGCTGTTCTGGCTGTGCTCTCCCAGCTTCTTGTGCACCTGGCAGGGGGTGGGAAGCTGAAAAGTCTTTGACTTAGTGTAGACACAACAACTACCCAGCAACAACTAAAAACATCAGTGTGTTATCAACTTTATTCTCATGCTAAATACAAAATACAGCAGTACACCAGCTACTAGAAAGAAAATTAACTCTCTCTCAGCTCAAACCAGGACAGTCTCCTACCCATCTCCCCTCCTGAACAGCAAACAGAACAATTGTACTGATTGGACTTTCTTAATATGTAGTTGCAATTAGTAGTCCCTAAATGACATGACTCCAGATGCCATTATATCCATTGCTGCTTCAATAATACGTAGTGCCTTTAAACATTTGAATACACATCTGTATTATTAAATATCTAAAGTTACCAACTCTTACAAAGCTAGATGTTTTCAATCTTTAAAGTGCCCAGTTATAATTTCACAGCTTGTTGTGCACATTAAATTAGATTCAACTGATCATATCTCAGGGCTGCAATTTGATTAATATTTATTTTCTTTCAAAGGGCCTGCAACATGGTATAGCCATATGCACATCAACAGTACTGCCTTTTGGGACTTATTAGTAATCCTGGCTTTGCATTCTTGGGAGAGTGCCTAATATTCTGTTACAATTCCAGCTTTTGAGACCAGCTATCTTCCATTTTCTGTAATAAGGATAGCAAGAAGCTACAGAGCGAGTTAAATTTATATACCATAGGGAGCATATTGTATATACATCACTCTGATTAACAGCAATGATAGAATTTGTATTTTCTAACTGCCACAGAATTCTATATTTACCTCACCTTCCTTAGCATGATTTCTGCTAGAGAGATTACTACCTTATTTCTATTGGAAAAAAACCCAATTCCAGGGTATAAAGTTTCTGCGTCAAGTTGTATTTTGGCATATTGTATTAACTAGATGTCACAAATCATGGGAACAAGTCATTATTATAGGACAAGTGAGAACACAGGACAAGTGAGTGCACATTTCCATTTGAAGAGATGATAAAAAGACTGTGGATTTTCTGCAACAGAAAAATTTTTTTTCTACTCCTTGGACAAAATAACTTATTTTGGGCAAAGATGACATTGTTCCTAGCTCATCATATGTAAATTCAAATGCTTTGCTTGAGATATACCAGATGGTAAGCAGTTTCAGAACATTTCTTGCAAGTACCCTTTGTCTTTCTGTTTGCAAACTACCTTATTTGAATGCTGTTACATGAATTAATTACATAGAAGTAACACAACAATTTACAACACAACCAGCATTGTTGCAGGTGTAGGAAAACAAAGGTATTACTCTGAAAACAAAGAAATATTCTATATAATATGGCAAAAATACTGCTAAGAAAAAATAATTAAATTACAAATATGACTGTAATTATGATGTTGTGTCTGGTACCCCTGTTTTATCTATTGACATGTCTCATGTTTTCTCTGGTCCACCATAAGCTCACCTGTTTCAACCATCTACAATCTCTCTACTCCATGCTATAGAATAGCATCTAGCACTGGCCTAGGAGCTGGCTTTCCTTGTGTGGGATGATGAACAGGCAGACAGGAATCCTCTCCTAAAGGAATGAATGTAATCATTAACTAGTTTAAAGACATGTAACTGTGGCAATTCAGAAATATGCCACTAGATGGCAAATTATGATTGCTTTAGGCATCTCATACTCCTATTCAACTGTAGTAAGGCAGTCAACAGGAACAATCAAATTACAATCACTGGGACAGGGAAGGTGCATTTACAAGAACCATTTGTGAAATCTAAGGTTCCTTTTCTCAAGACTGAAAATAGTTTTGAAACTGTTTCCTTTCTCTGTCTTTAAACTTGGTAGGGTTCTCTGACACACAAAGTCTATTTTCCTGAGTAGTTTCTGGTTTATTTGTTTTAAATAGCAAAAATAAAGAAAATTAAGAGCATTTTGTCTATTTCTTAAATATATTCTAAATAGTCTGGAAACTAAGTGTTAAATTAGAAAGTAATGAACATAAGTTTATTATTTCTTTTTGTGGAAGGACCCATGAGTCAAAAGCTAGACAATAACAATTGTATTAAAGAGTAGGAATACAAGAATATTCCTACCTCTCCATTGCCATTCCTTGTCTGGTTCTTATACCATCATTCTTGTCAGTGGAGGTCATCTGTTCAATTTTGGCCAATTCTGAAATGATGACCCAGCAGCTGAAATGCTTTAGAATTTAAGAGAGAAATGCCCTGTAAAAATGTGAGGTAATATAATTACTGAAAAAAGACAATTTTTATAAATCCTATAGAGCTAATATTTTAACAGGAAACAGGCTAGATTCTACACTGTATTAAGACAAGTCTTGATTGAAACAGTTAAAGTCGGTTTAACAAACAATGTAAACATCAAGCCAAAATTGCTTGGTAGGGAAGAAATATGTATAGACAAAAAATAAAAGAAAAGCTGATTTCTAAGAATTTCTATACAAAAGTCTTCTTCCAACAACTGCAATTTGGGGTAGAATTATCAAAAGTTCTTAGTTTACACTGAGCCAGCAAATTCACTCCTTGCTTTCAAAAATTCTCTTCTCAGTCCACAAGAGATACCATGGGAAATGGGAAGTGCTATATACTTTAAAAAAACCCAACAAACAAAGCACATTACCTCTGTTGTATGAGCACAGAATATCCAAACTCTGGTCCTAAATTCCTTTGTTGAAAAATAAAATTAGAGGAAGGAAACTTTTTCAATAGTCTGAGAAAGGAAATGGTATTCTTTCAGTCTAAAGACACCCTTGAATGTCTGAACTATGAAGAAAAGAAAATAATTTTTGGAAGATGGAGTCTTTCTGCCATTCTGGTTGCCAACAAAACCAGAAGATAATGCTTTTAATTTCTTCTCCTAAAACTTTATTTGCCTCTGTGAGACTGTTAAAAATTCAGGAACACTGATAGAGAAAGGTGGCCAACCACTAGGTTGTTCTGCATGAAATAAATCCAAACTAAGTGCTTCGCTACCACCTGTATGCTAAAACAGGTACTAAACAAATGTCTGCACTGAATTACATATAGCCATACTTATCTGTGCAAAGTGACCAGCAATGCTACCAAATCACAATTCTCTACTCACATAGTTATTATCTACAATAAGGTGATGGTCAGATTCAGAACACTGACTTACACAAGCAGCTCTCATTTATTTGCTTTTTCGCATTACAAAAATCCTATTTCACGGCATTGCTGGTGGTTTCAACAAAAGTTGATTGAACAAAAGTCAATCCAAATCCCCAAAAGAGCACAATGCAGAAATCACTTCCATACACACCTCACCTACTACATAGGCAGTGAGTTTTCTGTCGAGCTGGCATGAAGAGGACTAGAAGAGCATAAGGTACAGCCTTTTCAGTGGCCCCAGAGGGCAGAATATGACCACACATGTTGTTGATCCCTTCATTGATGATCAAATTTTTTTCTGCTATGATGTTCCTGACAGCTCTAGAAAAATACACTTTTTGGCCATGTTACTGACATCTGCAGTTTGACTGTCTGTCATTTGGATTAAATTTGTCAAAGATGAGTGCACAGACTCATCTTTCTGTCTATTTTTGGACTGTACATATACTCTGAAAAGTTCACTCTATTGGAACAAAGAAATATATGCAGAAGCTGTTCAATGCATAGAGATTCTCTGCCTAACAAGAGTCACCCTGCTTTGCAGAAAATTGTATACTTGTTTGAGAATCATTCCTAAAAGCTATGTGATATAAAGCATAGACCACGTTCCTCTACAACAGCACCTGAAAAAATAGCTGTGCATATCAAAAAGGCATGTTTTCATTTGTATATATAGATATAAATTAAATAATATTCAGCAATAAAACCAATGACAAAGAGCAGAGTTACAAGTGAAACAAGACAAAGTCATATTTGATAAAAAAACAAAACAGAGAAATCAGCAAAGTTAAGGCAAGATGCCTGTGAATTAATTTAAGGATGAGGTCAAGAAATCTTCATGATTAAAAGCACCTGAATGGATGAAGGATGTGAAAGAGAAAAGTTTCTCTTTCAAACGCTCAGGCCAGTATGGCAAACAGACAAATAAATAAACCAGAAATGAAGCATGCACACATCATCTCCCAGACAAGTCTACAGAAAGCAGTAATAGGGAACACTAAATCACTTTCATTTACTTCACATGAGTGAAGTATCAAACTCTACAAAAAATATCCTAAGAAGTTACCATATATAATAAACACCTGATGGAAGGAGAGCTACTCATGAACACATTTTAGCTGCAGAATTCAGCTTCTCTTTAATATTCAGACAGTTCACCATAACTTTACTCTTTCACATTTTTAACAGATTAGTCTGAAAGCTCAGTTCAGTTTCTAATTATTCAAGAGAGTATTAAAAAATAACACCAAAATTCCTACAAAAGTAGCTGAATTGCACTTATCAGCTAATGTAGGGTCAGATTATTCTCCAACATCAAAACAGGGACTCCAGCAGCAAAGCAGAGGATGATGTACATTCCAGTCATGAAGACATTAACTACTGTGTGTAAAATTAATTCAAGATTTTGTTCCCAGACTGTCATGGGCTGTTTCTGTACCTCTTGTGCCCAAACCCTTTGCCCAAGGAATTGAAGCAGCTATACTGATCTATTTCAAAGATGCACAAATACTGCTGTTGAAAGGAAAGGCAAGGAAGGAGAGAGTACATGTAAAAACTTGGAAGTAGCAAGTGTCCAGGTTAGGAATCAAGAGTGAAACCCTTGCTACATTAAAGCCTCAGGGAATTCTGCCTTCAATTCTTTGCTGTAGTGTGAACAAGCTCTCTCAAAGTTTATCCAGGCCCTCATCTGCTACTTTTTCCTCAGATAACTTCTTTGCAGTGCATCATGTCTGTTAGGATGCATTAGCATTTAACAATGAGAAAGCCCCTCAAACTGCTGAAACCATGAAGGAATAACATTTTCTACACACTGTGACTTTGAGTGACAGATGGTATCATGGTACAATGCACCTGTTCATGAACATTTACATCACTTATATCCAACCCTTAATTTTCCAGCAACAGTTAACTGACTCAGTGACTAAACAGTAATACAAGACCTCTGTGACAGTGACAAATGGTCATAACTGGCCTGCTGAAAGCCTTTCCCATGTGCACTTCTATGGTTGCTTAAAGAACATCATGAACGATACTACATCTTCAATACAACTCCATTACTGCTAACTTATCTGAGATAAACCTTGAAGGCCAAATAGAAGTAAATCAGCAGAGAACATAACTCTGTTTTTGGAAAAATAGGGGTGTCTTTCTGGCTTTATTCAAGTCTATGATAACTGTCAAATCAACTTCAACAGAACCAGGATTTCACCAAGTGCTTCGCTTCAAATGTCTTAAAATGTCAGCCGCTCACAGGAAGTTGAGTTGTTGTTGGTCTGTATAGCTTACTGTGAAGAGACAAGATAAGTTAGGAGAGTACGTGCTCTAAATTGCTAAAGATAAAATTATTAACTTATTCATGATATGCCAACACCTTGCTTCCTTGTATTCTGCTTTCTATTTACAGCATGAAATGCTGCATTTTTTTTGTGTGTTTATATACTTATAATAAACATTCATAGAAATTAACATATGCAAGCCTTTTTTCCACGGAGATCTGAATAAGGTGCAGTTAGGTTCAGTTAATCAATTCTCTCTGCTCAAATGCTGATGCTCTGAAGCATACCCAAAACCAACTGCAATCCTGACAGCTGCCAGGACAGCGGGGAAAACCTGGTCCAAAGGAGAATAAAGCTACCTGCAGTATGCTCTTCCAAAACCCTGCTCCAACACCAAAGCTTATCAAGGAGATTCTTCCCTCAAATACATGTTGTATGTTTGAAGATTTGACAATGGCACCACTGCTGTCAAACATCAGAAATTTTAACCCTGTAAGTACAGTCTTGACTCAAGTCTTTTCTGCCTTTTCTATAGCCACCACTAAGGATAAACTCCACCCAAAGAAGGTGGCCCATATTCCACTGAATGTGTGCTGTGCTCTGGTTAATGTAGGACTTGAGTTAACGAAGAAGATTTATACGTATTTCATGTGCACACCTATTGCACTTCTGTTTTAAGATCTGTGACAATCAGTAATTAATTTTAAAAAAGGTGATACTATTTTCACACTGATCTATTTGGTTTATATCACTTGAATCAAATATGCAGTTCAAGCTTCAATTGGCTGTGCTTGCTTTAAAATAGCAATAAAATCAAGTGAAGTTTTGGATCAAAAGTTGTCTACATATG
Organism: Aramus guarauna; assembly: GCA_013400195.1. Classification (NCBI taxonomy): domain Eukaryota; kingdom Metazoa; phylum Chordata; class Aves; order Gruiformes; family Aramidae; genus Aramus; species Aramus guarauna. Next base: position 92,410 of record VXBL01006518.1, on the reverse strand, counting down.
AAACAAAATCAACAGAAAAAAAGTCTGAATTATGAATGTCTGCAATGTATCAGAAAATAACTGGAGCACAGCTTTCTGAACAATAAAGGGATGACTAGCAAGAATGGAATTATTTATCAATAAACTGATAAGCAACCTATAGTGAAGGCTGAGACTCTACACATGCCCAGTTTTGCAAGAAGGATTCACAGTGGCAAATTAATTCAACGAATTGGAAAGCATAAGATTTTTCAGTTTAAGACAACTCTTATTCTCTTCTTCAAGTAAAATTAATGGAAATCTTTTATTAAAGTCTGGTTTCTTAGCCCATACCCATACCACTATTATTATAAAAAACAAACAAGCTGGAAACAAAAAAAAATCTGTGAGATAAGAATAGGAATCACAGAAAAAAAGCTGGCGTTTATATTACATGTGTATTGAAAAGTTAAGAATATATCATGACAGAATTATATATAAAGAAAATTATTCCCATATCCTACTCAGTGGTTACAGTGAGAAGTGCAAAAGACGTCTTACAACTTATTGCCTTATACATGTTTTATATTTAAAATACTCTGTACTCTTCTAATTTCTGAATTAGTCATTAGTAGCTTTATTTTGTTACAAGAAAGAAAAACTTAAGTTTTATGTACAGATAACATTACATAAAATTTAGTTACATTTAAACTTTTTGCAATTAATGACATTTAATCTCAAAATGCTAAGAAAAATTCTTTCAAGAACTTTAAAATTTGTTTACAACTGCTGAATAGAATTTGAAGATGCTAACTTTCAGCCCTGAAAAAACACCTCACTTTTTATTTAAATTAAACTTTCATGGATTTAAAATCCAATTTAAATATTAATGACAAATATGCTTCATATTTAGGGAGAAATGCATGCACTGATTAAATTCAATGTAGTTTTAAAGGAAACAGGTAAACACTTGATTAGTGGCCAGTAAGAATCTGTTTTAATTTACATTAAAACCACATCTTCTCTTTGAACTCAAGGTCTAGCTCACTTAACTTTGTGTTGCTTGACATAAATAATTTTAGTATTGTTATGCCATTGCTAATGACTTCGAGCAGAATCTTATCACATATTCTCACACAAGGTTTATAATTTTAATGATAAAAAAGAAGTTAAATGCTAAACAGTGAAGAAAAATTTATTTTTTGCTACATAATTAATTTTTAAGTCATTCAGCTTAAACTATCAGTAACCGTTTATTCGAAGTTCTTGGTTCAGAAATACCTCTTGCGTTTTCAGAAAGCCTGGTTTAACACAGGAGGGAGTCAGTAGTGCAGAGTTAACTGTGTGAATGTACATTTGCACCTAAACCCTTGAGCTGGTACAGTCTGCATTTAAGGACTGCTCATCTACCCAAGCAAGTGACATGGATTTCTACTTGGCAGGAAGAATCAGAAAATAGGCAACCATTTTCTGTGTCATTTTCTCATTTATGTTCAAACATTCTTTATGCCCAGAACCAGTTGGGAAGTAAATTGTAAATGTTCTAGTTTTGAGACAATGTGTCCAATTTTTAAAGTGCTTTTGCCAGATGTAAGTAAAATACATCATACAGAAGGTTTTTAATTTATTGAAGCTGAACTCTGTATCTTGTTGTAATATTTATCTTATAGTTACATACATTATTCCGTCATCAAGAAACAAGAAAGAAAACATTTAAAATGCAGTAAGAACTCTGATCTGGTAACCAACACTATGCAATGGCAGAGTACACTTGAGTAGTGGTCCATTTCCAAACAGACTTCCAGGATACTTCAAGATGTGAAAATTAAACAAAAAAAGAAAGCACTAATGAAATTTAGAAAGGGGAAGAAGCTACTTAATCTTCTAAACGCTGATTTCAGTAAGTTTTTTGTCTTTACATATCTACCAAACAGTCCTCACAAAAATAAATCTTAGTACCTGTTACTTAGATCTATTGTTCCGTAAGACGGGAAAAGAAATCAGAACTAGTCAACTGTTCCCAAACTAAACACATCTTAGTATTTCAGACTTTGAAATGATTGGTATACATATTTCCTATCATCTAGAAGTTCAGAAAGATTTCATTAAAAATAGCTCTACTTAGAAACAGCACCAATTCTATCCATCTATAATAGCTCAGATATTTTTGTGATAATGGAAATACAATAAACCTAATTAACAGTCATCTAACGATAGTTACTAAATGGTGTCAGTCGAGTACAAAAAGACATCTAGCTGGCTATCCCTTTTAGGAACATATAATGTAACCATCACCATCATGACATTTAAATTCTGCATGTGAACATTTCACAAAAGACTAGAACTCCAGGAGAATTACCAGGTTCAGAGAGTTTGGAGGTTGTTACAGTGCACTCCCAAGCTTGATGATGCAAGTGCCTGGAATGGTGTTTCAGAAACAGAAAAATGATGAGATACTCATGTACAGTTATACAAAGCCTCCAGGAGAAAATGAAATCGAGATCTTGTAATATCCAAATAATGCTTTATTAAGGCCTAGCATCATATTTTCTTAAGTTTAAATTGGATTTTTGTCTTTCCAAACTCCTGGCACTTAGTTCACTTAAAGATACTTGTTCCTCACTGTAAAATCAAATCATCCAGTAACAGAAGACTAGAAAGACTTCCAGGCAGTTAACTAATGTGATTGTTACTCTAACTTTAAAGGAGTGAAGTTAAATCAGAAGATTGAGATGTTAAAATAGTTGAGTAACCCTTGAAGAAAACCCTTGAAGAAAACTTTTTTAAATGCAAACCTCATATGATTTTCGTATCTATTACATTGTTCGGTACTGAAATGTATTTTTGATACATCTAGAAATTTCTCATACAATACAAAAGAGCTCCTGGGCTAGCCTTTTCTCTTTTCCCTTTTTGGGGGACTAAGGCCTTTTGCGGAGGCTTACTGAAGAAGAACTTGCCAAGGAAGAAAGGCAGCAGTGGGTGCTCATTGCCTGAAAATCAAGAAGTGGGACATGTATGGCATCGAGCTTACTTCCACCCCAATGCAAGCCTTCAGCACACTACCATGGGAACAGACACGCAGTGTATTACATTGGTCATGCTGGAACATTCAGTGAAAAATCTTCAGTGGCCTTAGATGTCAGTCCAGGGAATTCATCTCTTAAATGAGTACCAAATGCAGCACTACTGGGTAACACCATGTACACATCACTGCTTTACCATACTTCGAGTCCCTTAAGGGGAGAACAGGCTGTTCCCCCCGAAAAGTCACAGCAGTGAAGTATGGCAGGGTGATGCTGCAGCAAGGAAAAGTAGGTAGGGAGAAATAAGGTGGGAACTGAGCTGACTCTTAGGTTCAAAACATGAGGTAGATCAAATCTGGTCTGTTCTCTGTTGTTTCAATCTAGGAAAAAGATTACAGAAAAAGAGTTTCTATTGGCAGATTTCAGGTCAAAAAAATGAGTAAAACATCACAAAACATCAATATCCCAAAAGGATGGATACAGAGGCCTCCTTTGTGTTTCCAGGCTAAGTTGCATGAGAAGTGATCACTGATTTGTTTGGGTGACAGGGCACTCAAAGTGAAGTAATAGGGTTGGACTTCACTTACCTGTTAGGAGCCCTGCCTTGTTTCCAAAGGCATTATAGCAAGTAAAATTCAATAAGGCAGAACTGGGTTTGATTGCAGAGCCACTCAGTCAAATTCCTGATGTATTATAGCACAAGCAGAGGCAGTACCAGATCACTGCAGAGTGCAAGGACAATACAATAGAAGATATTTTCATCCTGCTGGGACTGTTGGAGGAAAGCTGACAAACCTACATAAAAATGTGTCAAGTTTTATCTTATAGTTTTGATGGAACTCTTATGAAATAATTTCACAGATGAATTATATTCCCTGCTGGATTCACTACTGCAGGTCAAGCACATAGTACTCCCTTCTTGTGTAGGCAGAAAAATAGTAAACTGGCTTCAGACGTTTGTGTTGCACATCCTCGTGCTCTCTGAAAAGGTGACTGAACTTATGTACATACATGCATTTCAAGTTGTTATGGTCCATAATTTATTCTGTGACATAAGCCTCATCCTCTGCACAGAATAAGACAGACAGTGGTTCAATTTCATACTATCAGCTTAAACTGATAACTCTCAAAATCCACTTTTCCTTGTTTCCGTTATAAAGATAGTTAACTAATGATCCTGTAACAACCACAGCAATTGCTGACACTGAAGAGCAGTACTAAGAAAAAAGTCTAATGTATTTCTAGTTTATCTGAAAGCTGGAAGCATCCTAGAACAAATGAGTTCTCCATGGTCAGCAGCAAGACTTATTTGGGACCACTGCTAACTACTAATAATTAGACCACAGAGTTATTCAGCAATGCTGAAACATATTTTGATCACAAAAGTGATAAAAAGGCTAACCTCATTAGCTTTATTGTGACAAATATCTGAAACAAGACATGTGGCAGTTAAACATGAGGAACACTCACAATGTGTGAGTTAGACTCGATCTCTTTGACCAACACTTAACACATGAACAATTACATCACATTGGAATTCCTTCAAAATCCCTCAGGCTAAAATGGCACACTTAATTAAGCTAAAATGGCATTATCATCTACTTGCAAGCATTATATTATCAACTCCAGAAATGAGATACCCATATAACTGCATTTTTAGAATGGAAAGAACTGTAGTCAGTATAAGACTTCTGATAGATGTCAATGAGTACTAGGTCAGATCTGATAGCACCTGACCATGCCTCTAATACCGGGAATAAAAAAATCTGTATCAACTAACTCACAAAAATGCAAGTGATATTCAAGGACAATAGGGAAAACAGAACTGATTGCAAGAAAGATCCATACAGTCAAGCATAAAGAAAAAGACATGAATCTTGTGTTTTAATACTATGTAATTAATACTATGTTCAACATAGTATTATTGTTAATAAAATATTTGCCAAGTGGGTGTAAAACACAGTGATAACCTGTGTTTACAAGAGTAAAATATACTAGGAGCAGAATTCTGTTTTATCTGTGGAAACTGTAAGAGAGTGTCAGCGTTACGGAGGGCAATGAGAAAACAGTTGTAATTAATCCTAGAAAGTAACTGTGCCTGAAGGATTTGCAAATTCCTGGTCTTGTGATATAAGATCAGATCTTTTTGTGCCTGGGTCAAACTTGATTAAAAACACACAATAAAAACACACAAATGAAAAGCACTTAAATGTTCTCTGAAGAACTGTAATTGATTTAAAAGAACAGTAATGTGTAATTATGATGCTTTGACTTCACAGCATCTCAATAGCCAGATCATGAAAAATGGTATAAGCATACATTTAAAATTTTGCACACTTGCAGAAGCCAGAGCATCTTGGGTGAAATCATAAAGAAATCTGAAAGTAGGCAGGATATGGCTAAATATTTGAACAATTATCTCTAGTGAAAACCAAGGTAATCTTTCTGTTTGGTTGCTCCTGCATAATCAGGCATAGAAGACTCAACCCAGGAAGTTTTAGCCTCTGGAGCAAAACCCCATATGTTTTCTATTTCCCTGCATCCCCCCATTTTCTCTTTCTAATGTTTGTTTGTTGTTTGTTCTAGTTTTTTTCTTTCCCCCTTGTGTATTTGCACAGTGGAATCTTTCAGTTTAGGACTCCAGATACATCTATAACACAAAGAACAGTAAGTTTTACCATCAGCTATCCAATTCTTATTTAATCTGTAAGATTCAAAATTCAGCAATGAGAAGTCTTCCATTTTGTCAGAAATCGATATCTAATTTACCTTAGCAGTACTTCAGAAGCAGAATTCATTGGAAGTTATCACTAGAGTGGATATCTGTGCTAGCTCATTCACAGCTTGTAATTCAAAAATGTATTTCAAAGATACATTCTGCAGTAGAAAATATTATGTACTAATGAACACGTTACAAATAGCCAACGCTTTCCTCAAAACAACAGGAATATTTGTTTTCATTAGTAACTCTCATCTCAGAGGGATCATCTTGACTATGCATTAATTACACTGCCCTTTGTGCAAATGAATTTAGATTTCATGTGCGCTGGTCAGGGAATGCATACTTTTTCACTCAAAACAATTTAGCAGCTACGGTATGTCACTGCAATATAAACAGATGTGGGATAGCAGAGACACCTAAGGACATGCATGACTTTTCAAAATCCTTGGTGCTAGAAACTGTAGGGAATACTTATGTTTGACATTCCCTACCTCTTAGACGGCTACACTATTAGAAAAAAGTTTGCTGTTGCCTTGTAAGTCCATTTGTGGTTTCTTGGAAGACAGATTATCAGGTATTGGCATGTACTTGAAGCACTTTATATTTAACACAAGCAACAAGGCTTTGCCTACTTTGCACCAAATTTGGTTTGGATCATGAAGAAAACAGAAACCTGTTACAAAGAATCAGTTACGTGCCTTTCCTTGCAAACTCTTTCACAGAGAACTTCAAAATGCATAGGTCTGCTTTACCAAATGCAAACAGATCATTGAAATGGTTCAGCTGGAGGTTTCCGTATTGTTGGGGAATCCCATCTGTAGAATAAAACTGTATACAATTCCTCCCTCTCACCGTCTATGAGCATGTTGAACATGGCCCAAAATTTGGAGGATGACTAGTCCTGCAACACTTCAGTCCGAGAGACACATGATGAACAGACCCAGTAGCAGCTCTAACTTAAATCTATTAAGTGACTACCTTCTACTAATTCTATATGAAAGAATATGCTGCACATTACTACAAACATTTTACTTATAGAAGCTACATTGCTAACTCTGACTCAAGTCCTCGTTCAGTTTCAGGAATGAGATTATCATCTACATTGATTAAATTTCAAGTAGCCAGAAAAAAAAAAATAATTTTGATATATTTATAGCATTATCATAGACCTTTTCAAAAACAGTTTAGAAGGAATTATTTCTTTATAACATGCATAAAAATGCTGTAAGAAAGCAGAAATGCAGACAGCACAAGACATTGCGGACAAGCTGTTCTGTTAGACCCTTGCAGCAGTTATGCTAGTTTGAGACATCTATACAGACATTCTGCAATGCTGCGTAATCATGGACTGGGTGAATACCAGGCAGAAGAGTAGTCTTTGTGACTGCAAGAAATCCCTGTGTTATACAGTTCAGGCAAACCAAGGTCTCACAGGGTGCATTCCAGCCATGAGGACACTTTTGTTGTATTGTTCCACGTCTTGTGAACACACCAGGTAGTCATCAAGACCTCACTAAAGTAGTAGAGAACGACCCAAATATCAGAACATCAGACCAGTTACATGGGAAGTGGGAAACTGAGACCTAGTGTCTGTTTCTGTGACTAAAGGAAGTAGAACACTACCAATAGGAGACAGTGGGCACAAAACTGTCATAATTCCAAAAGTCCAAAACACTCATAGCCTAAGAAATATACTGGAACAAAGGGATAGTTGTTTAAATCCATGACGAAGAAAAAGAAAATTAACTTGGATTGCTCTCATACAGCACAAGAGCTATAAGGCTAAAATTGCTGTATAAGTAGAAGTTCAACTTCATTTCTATGAATCTAATTATTTATTCTCTTTAATTTTTACAAGTACCTGAAAATAAAATGCTACATTTGAGATCAAATGGACTGTTTCACATTCGAGTGAGATGAAAATTCATCTTGCTTGTTTGAAAACAGTTTTGGATTCTGTATGATATTGCAGCAAGCAGAAATCATATATGTCTTTTTTCCAAGGAGAATTTCACAAATACAGGAAACCCTCCACAACATAGGTAATATGCTGTCAGTGTTTTATTTACACGTAAGTGTAGAGAACAGAAGGTTTTTATCTAGAGGACTTAAAATTTCAGATTTCCAGAGCTTGCCATAATTCTGAATTGTGATTAAGACAAAAAAATTAAATTTTCCAGAAAAAAACTTAAAAACTGTAAAAGTTTAATGTAGTCAATGTTTCTATTCCTAATAAACATTTTTACAAAACCAAAATAATTTAAAATGGCAACAAGTGCCACTGAAAAAGTGTTGCGACAAAAATATTGCAACATAGTCAAAACTCCTCCCTATCCCATTTTTCAAAGCTCTCAGATGAAATTTCTCTAAGATACCTGGATTCCTTTTCTGGATGCAATAAGTTGCAGTGTAGTCAGTCAAATAATCAAATGGGCTTCTTACTGCCTGCAAAAGGGACATCAGATTGATTGTGTAGCTAGGCAAGCTGGGATGGTCTATGCTACTTTAAGGCAGTTTATATTTGAGTTGTTTTCCTGGGACCAGTGTGATAGTTCAACTGTTTAACTTATGAAGATATTTAATTTCTGTTTGTTTCATTGAAGTGTGAAAATAAGATGTATTACATAGCAATCAGATGAGCATTTCAAAGATCTAATAATTTGTTATGACCTGTTTTTTCATGCATCCTTAAGTCACATGACTGCATGTCCTGGTTTTGGCTGGGATAGAGTTAATTTTCCTTCTGGTAGCAAGTATAGCTCTGTGTTTTGGATTTAGTATGAGAATAATGTTGATAACACACTGATGTTTTTAGCTGTTGCCAAGCAGTCAAGGACTTTTCAGCTTTGCATACCGGCCAGCCCAAGAGAAGGTGGGAGTGCCTAAGAAGCTGGGAGGGGTCACAGCCAGGACAGCTGACCCAAACTGATCAAAGGGATATTCCATACCATATGACATCATGCTCAGTATATATCGGGGGGGTTGGCCGGGAGGCTGTTGGGCTTGGAAACTAGGTGAGTGTTGGTTCCAGGTGGTAAGGAATTGTGCTGTACATCACTTATTTTGTATANAAATCTATCAGTAGCTTCCAAATGGATTATGAACTTTGTAGACTTTTGTTATTACCTATCATCAGTTATTTCGAAAGTAAACTCCAATGACACAATCTCAATTAAAATAAAATAATCTTGACTCCCAAAATTAATCTTATTAATACCCAGAGAAGAACTTACAGATTTTCTATATTTGATGCTTGGGTATATTTTCTCTTGAAGATATAAAATCATTACCACTATTAGCCACAAGATGACACTTTAGGACTACTGGAAAGAGATTATCACCTTGGCAAAATAAAATAATTTTGACACTGGAAGGAACTGGGCCAATTACTAAGTACACAGCAAGCAGGAAATTGGTCTAAATCTTTTCTGAAGTGGATTGATTGTTTGGCTGCTAAGAGGCAGGCAGCCAAGTGGTGTATTGACCCATAAGAAGAGGAAAGGAACTCAGAAAATTTTTATTGAGGGGTTATCCTTCCTGTTATCAAAACCATAAACCAAATTTATTTATAGAGATTAAAAATAAATCAGAACAGTGTGCATAACTTGAAAGGCTTGCATTTGCAAGCAGAACACCCCCAAAACTAGGTACTTAGAAGTGGCAACATGAAAAAAAAGTGTGTGTGCACACCTGGAAATAAACCATACATCCAACAAGTCTATAGATCACTGAACTTGTTTTGGTAACTGTTTTCTAATATGCTTCAAGTGAAATAAACTGAGTGAGATGACATAATTTTACAATGCACTCAGTGGACAGCTCTGCAACAAGCTGGACAATCAATATTGGGTTCTAACAGCACAGTTGTTAGAAAATTCTAATTCAATACTAACCAGTCTTTCTAGAAAGCCACCAATTCTTGGTAAATCTTTGATATAATAATTTGAGTAAAACCCCAACCTTTGTATAACAAAGATATTACCATATATTGAGCACAAAATTACACACATTTCAAAACAACAAAAAAGCCCCACCTGAGAACACTTCTGTGATTCTTTTATGTCTTTAAATCCTTTCACAAATTATGGTCCTCAAGGATGCCAACAATAGGCAAAACTTGATACACTTTAAATAAGATGCTATGTTCATGACATTCAAAACAAGTGCACTACCCTCCCCAGGTGAACAGGAAATCTTGTAGGGCCAGTCATGTCCTATCTGTCACTAGTCTGACAAGTGATCCTGGAGCACAGTATTTGGTTGCCATAGTTGAAAAAGTCAGATACTGAGTGACCTCATGTAGCTCCTTGAAAAAGAGATGGATATTATTTTCCTGTTTGTTCATGTCTTAATTTTTACAGAGTTGATTGCCCTGCTGAGATAGGTAAAAAGATAAAAGGACTTTGGACTTTCTTGGATATTATCATACTGCATTAGAAAGCACAGTGCAAACATGTCTAAAGTCCCAGCACCTGTAAGTCAATGGTATGTAAAGCAAGAAGTCAAAACTTTGCTTTTTAAAAATCTGAGCATTCATAAAAAAACAAAAGCAAACAAGCTCAACAATAAGTTTCCTGGGTATGGAAAAAAGTTTAAAAATATAGTAATATCATTTATTCTTTATAAATTGGACAGAGATTCCTAGATTTTAAGACACTAAATTTTTGCTGTTAGTTTTAGTGTGTTCTTATCTACCAGAAAGTTTCCTTTCCCTACTGATTTTATCCTTTTCCATTCAACAGCTCCTGACTTTCTTTTTTGTCCTGTTTCCTACAGAGAATAGGTTATCATGGCAGAGTTTTGTTTCTTTGTTTATGTACCTTTGTATTATAAATAAGCACTAGGAAGAGAGTTTGCTACTTAAGCTCCATCTGCTGGCTCTCCAGCAGCAGAAACACAACAAATAAAAGGTTCTTCTCTTGCATCCACTTTATATTAGGCTTAGAGCTGGAAAACTTGTGTTCCCAAAGTTAGAGAACACTTCTTCCACAAAGGAAGTGCAGAGGACTCAGAATACTAATGTAATAAAGAACCTACTGGAACTAGGGACAGTAGTATCATGTATAAAATATTACTGCCTTCAGCACTCAGCTTCAGGCAATGTACCTACAGGCTGAGAAATAAATTTCCTTCCATCCTGCCTTCTCACCTGCTAAGGGTTTAATGCCAATTGTGTTGTTGTGTTGGGTTTGCATGGCAATGTTTGGGTAGC
>VXBL01006518.1:55068-81175 GCA_013400195.1 Aramus guarauna | reverse complement strand
AGGATGAAGAAGTGGCAGAAACAATGTGTGATGAACTGACCATAACCCCCATTCCCCATCCCCCTGTGCCGCTGAGGGGGGAGGCGGTTTGAAGCCGGGAGTGAAGTTGAGCTCAGGAAGATGGGATGGGTGGGGGGAGGTGTTTTAAGATTTGATTTTATTTCTCATTCCTCTACTCTGTTCTGGGAATTCCTCTACTCTACTCTGGGAATAAATGAGATTAATTTCCTCTCTAAGTTCAGTCTGTTTTGCTCATGATGATAATAAGTGAGTGATCTCTCCCTGTCCTTATCTCAACCCACAAAGCTTTTCGTTATACTTTTTCTCCCCCATCTAGTGAACGAGGGGAGTGATAGAGCGGCTCTGGTGGGCACCTGGCCCCCAGCCAGGGTCAACCCACCACAGTTGTCAGTCAAAATTTGTCTGATACCTCATATTAGGCAAAGCTTTCTCTATTTTGAATATTTCACTCCCACCATTGCTAAATGTTAACATAGTGCACAATACATACTTCAAATATTTAAGTTTTCACTAAGACTTTACATACACTTTGTAATTTCTCAGATTTAAATGAGTACAGCTGCTCAGAATTTGAGAGTACATCTTTACAGAAAAATCACATTTTCAAGGTCCTGATCTGCAAGCTTATTTTTACAGCTCGTGGTAAAATCTAACCTACGACCCCTTTTGGACTGTGCACCCTATGGCTATCAGCAAGCTGAGTCTCTGTATTTCCAAGAGTTTTAATTATTCACAGTCCCCCCAAAATGTAGGCATTGTCTTGTCTTAAAGTTTCCAAGAACATTCTTCGCTTATGATCTTTGAATCAAATTCACTCTAATTCAGCATGTCAGTTAAAAGGACTTTGGTTGGGCATTAGGCTCAATGACAGATGAACTCCTCCAAAGACTGAGTTATGATTTTTTTTCTCCTCAGTAATTCCAAAGGGAGCCTAACATGATTACTCTTCCTTTTTAGGTATTTCATCAGGCTAGTCCAATCCTATTCTACTTGTCTGTTCAGCACCCAAGCTTATGGTAAAATCAAGAGTGTCTGATTTGGAAAAGTGCTATTTTCAAAGCTGGATCTAATAAATTACTGCAAAACTCTAAAAGGCTTCCAAAACATGCATTCTTGCAGAAATGAGGGCTAATATGCTTCTCCATTCAAGTTCTTAGTAGAATTCCAGTGTAATTTCAAAAAAATTAGAATTCTACCTTAATGTCTTTGAAATGACATTAATTCTTTTTGCTATGCTGTATTTTATTGGAAAGATAAATTAATTCTTGGCTCTTCATTGAAATCTCAAAAGGTATAGCATTCCTTGCCTCCATCCCTGTGAAACACTAATGCATGAAACACTTTCCTTGGTTTGAAAGCAGAGACAAGCAAGCAAACAACTCCCCCCCTCAAAGCAAAAATTCTCATCCTACACTTGAGTAATCTGTTCATTAGTATAGCATATAAAAACCTATACAATGAGTTTGGGGAAGTAATTTTTTACTGATAAATCTTTTTAATCAAGCAATTGACAAAAATTTTGCTACAAATTATGATCAGTACAATTAGTTTCTAGTTTCTATATGTCCCATTTTTTCTGAAAAGGTCAGCTGTCACCTGTCCCTTTGCAGGCTGTCACTGACACAGACACAAAAAAACTTTTCAAGTTGCTCCTTACATTTAGTAGAAAGGTATAAGGAACAGTAAATCCGTAAGAAGAATGATAGTAGTCTGGAATACCTTCTAGGCCAAACCCTTATAAATTTTATATTTTGTAATGAGGGACATTAATAATTAAAATAGTAATCTCTTGATTTGTAATTCATTTTAGCATGAATTATCATTAGTCTAATTCCTTATATGAGAATCTCATTCAAGAGTAATAAGACTAACATTAATTTTATCTACAAATCCGTCCTCCAAAATGAAAAAGAGCTTTACTAGTTACATAGCAGAATTCCTACTCCCATCCATTCAGCTACATCAGGATTAGAACATGATAATTTTGCTGAGCTCTTCTATACAGATAAATGCTTTGGAGTAGGAAGTGAGGAATATACAACATCTGCCTGAAAGAATGAAGAAATTCTAGGTAATCTGGAAGTTAGCCAAAATCTTGGGGCTGAAACCACTGGTCTATCAAAAGGTGTGAGGACACATTTATAAATCTGGCGAAAAGTGACCAAGACTTCAGCTAGAAAGCAGCATGTTCATACCACATTAATCCCCTCTGTCATGCTAGGGCACTGGTGCAATCTTAGCCACATCAACAGAATTTCTTTTTCACTGTGTCTTTAGAGATCATATTTGCAAGTAGGACAAGGCATGGTTCTGTTCATCTTAGGAGAAATAACACAGACTGGACTTGGTAAGTATCAATGGGCTTCACTTAGGCCATCCTTCAGTGTCTAGGATTCTTCTGCAGAGAAAAAGAGGTGACCCAGGAAATTTATAAATAGTGGGAAAAATGTGATCAAGGAACAGTTTAAGCTAGTCAGGAAAATTACAGGTAGTAGATTTTAAAACAATGAAAGGTTGTCATTAAAAGAATTTTTCACATTAAGCATAAATTGCGTATATTGTGGAAGTCAATGGGAATTGATGTGTTAAAAAGAATAACAGAAAGTCATGAAAAAATGCCCTTCAATTGCTATTAAACATTATGGTCCACCAATAGCTTCCAGATATCAAAGTCCTTGCACTTCTCTCCTGCAACCATCCAAACCTATAAACAGTAGCTGATATTTTAGGGGCATTGGTTAAGTCATTTTGATAGTTCAGTTCCTTATTAGATGCTTAGGTATTCAAAACAATGGACTGCTTTTACACCCACAGTTAACTATCAGTGCATGTACATGCCTACAGTAATTTCTGTCAGAATTTATCCCAGCGAATACAGAAAGGAAAGGAAAGTAAAACAAACAAACAAAACACTTCATCTAAGTACAGCAATATATTTGAAGCAGCCAGTCAGAAATAATATTTTATATATATATATATCATGTATACTGTGCCAAAATATGAACCTTATCTATAAAATCAAATTATTTCAAAGACACAGTGGGAGAAAATAATTATAGTATTGTGTGAAATTGTTTTGTGAGTACTTTCTCCCAGTGAAAAGCAACAAGACTGCAAATTATCAAATGAAACTATTGGATTAAAAGACAGTAGGTCAAGAGAGATATCTATGTTCACACTTTACCACAGATACTGGAAAAATAATCTCCATCCATTCTAAAGTCTCCTTGGTGCATATGGAGAAACTGTATTAAAAGCAGCCAATCTTAGGTGGGTAAATATGATTAAGAGAATGATAGTGGGAAGAACTCATTTTTTTATTCTTTCAGAATTCACATAAGCTTGCATGAAAAATGTGAAAATAAACTTAAAAGTAAAACTGGGTTGTGGACAATGGTAATCCAGTTGTTCATTTTGATCAATGCAGTCTATACTAATTATTTAGCATTTTTGCAAAAGCCAAGAGAATCCACACAAATCATCTTTTCTTCTTCCTTCATAACAGATGCTATAAAATTACATGCAATAAGCTCTATGCCAAACCATAACTTCTAGGTGGTCAACAGTGCTTCAAAACCAGGTGTAACAATAATAGTTTGAAGCAATCTTTGTTAAATGCTTAATTAAAAAACTCCACTTTATTGTCCTGCAAGACTCTGAATTCTGCTTCCACTGTTCCACCATGACTTTAATAAGTATATTACTTGCCCCCCTCCAGGAAAATCTAAGAATAACTTAAAAAAAAAAATAATCAGAATCTGCAAATAAACAGACAAGAATATCATCTAACATTCCTCATGATTCACAATTTCATCACCTGATTCATATTAGCTCTACAGTTGTATTGGAAGGATGTGGAATAATTCAGAGCATATTTTTGAAGCCTGATTATTAAGAGTGTGACACAAAAGTGCTTTGAAGGTCCCTGAAAAAGCCAAGAAGAGTTAAACAGACACATTGAAAAAAAGAAAAGGATGTATAAGAGATTAAAAACCATCCGAAATAAAGAATATGATTATTTTGGTATTGGGTTTATATCTTATTTAAGTTTATGAAAATGACTGCCTGAAGACTTATTCTTCTGAGAAAAAAGAGAAACATTCCCAGTTCACTTCTGTTATCAGTAAACAATCTTTTAAGTCTTCTCTGAAATATTCTCCCTCTCCAGGAATTGAAAGAAATGACACCACCGTTCCCAGTTGCTTTGCTGAAAGGGTAAAGAATAGGCAGAGGGTTCATAGAGCTCTTTCCCTCTTGTAGACAGACATCCCATCTCTTGACTCTTCCCTGCCTCTTTTGCCCTTCTCTTAAAAGAGCTGTTTATAGATTGTAAGCTAGCTAGGGCTAAACTCATCAGTTGGCCAAAATTGATGGAGGTTTTCCCATTTATTCAAATAGTGCCTAAAGATTTAATTTGGATATTGAACTGGTTCCTCCAAGTATGACAACCAGGCCTGGGCATCCAATAAGTGGGCTAGTGTTTGTGCTGAACTGATGCTACTTCCCAACTAATTTTGTGCAGGCCAATTTTTCATTATATGACACTTCCACATAAAATGGTCTTATTAATATGCCTGGATTTTGACACAATCACAATATAAGGATAATTTTAAAAATAACACACAAAGTATCTTATGGATCATCACAGAAGGCAGTGATGCACTGGGAAGAGTGAGACGGCCTTGGCTTCAGGGCCTTCTGACATCAAGAGGTCTGATCCTACTGCATTGCTTTTTAGAATTCCCACAGCCCTGTTTTTAACCACAGTAAACAGTTGCTGAAGCCTTAATGAACCATATGTTCAATATGGCAAATGTTCCACTCTAAGAAAAGTGGTAAATTCATTTACATTTCTCAAAACTCCACAATTGGTTCATTCTTCACTGTAAATTGTCAAATGTAAATGCTTCTTTCCAAGAATATAAATGAAATTTGTTTTTTATTGTACATTTCATGCTGAAGCACAGCCTTGAACTAGCATTACTGGAAGCACTGGGGTTACTAGCATTTCAAAATTTACTCTGGGCTGGAATCATGAATGGGTGGCTCAAGGCAATTCCAGGTCATTGATTATATAGTTGTTGGTACTTCCATAAAAGGCTCCTTCTGTCATACACGTATGACTGTCATATTGTTTCCAGCAGAAACTCAATACTGAATCTCTTCCCAAACAATTTTCTTCTCCTGTTTCATTTTTGTATTTAGAAATAATGATTTGGAATCCTGAGGAATATTTTTTCAAGTGATAAATCTGGAGTATTTGTATTATCAGGATATTTATACCCTTGTCTATAAGCATGGTGATTATTCATCAATACTATTTCAGAGATGGCACAATCAGTCTAAGAAGCAGACAGATTTTCTGTCTAGTTCTGTCACTGATGCCCTCTTTGGTTTCTTTTATATTGTCTATGTTGTATTTGCCTTTTCTATTTATCTATTTTTCTATTTATCCTGTAAATTCCTCAGAGTAGGTACAATCTCTTAATCCATTTGTACAATGCCTAGCACACTGCAGATTAGTGCCTACAGTAACAATAATAATGATTTCCTGTGGTTGCTATCTATCAGAATCAATTTTAAGGCTTCCAGCAGAGGTCACAATTGCTCAGCAGTTCCCAAGATCACTTGTATATACAGAAAAGTAATTTCCAAAATCAAAGCTAGAAGCTAGCATAACTAAGAGTTCACTGCAACAAAATGTGCAATAGATTATTTATCAGCAAGGAAAAAAAGATGTATGTAATTAATAATTGCCTCATATTTTGGGAAATTAATGAAGTAGCTTTGATCTCTTACAAAAATATTTTGTCATAAAAGATGAAGTCACTGAACTAAAGCAAACCTTTTAAGAAATTAACTGCGTATCAGTAGTAATTTGTTTACGAAAAGGATACTTGTATTAGAGAGGATGGCTTTGATTTATGGAAAGTTAAGAGTTTCAATATTGCCAACAAAAAGTTACTTATTGTTTAAACTCTTTTTTTTTTCATATTTGCTAACAGCAGTTTCTGGATCCCTCTACTGTATTGTATACCCACTTTGATTTATACAAAGTTAAGACTCTCACTATTACTGAAAGAAAAAGGTACTTCCTTCTCCAGTAGATAGAAAGAAAAAAAAAAAAACAACCAACATAATTACAAAGCAAAATAATAAAATGGCATCAGGCTTTGTTGAAGAGTTAAAAAAACCCAACAATACAGGCAAAGGAAGTCTAGCTGAGCAGTGAAAATAGTTGGGCTAAAGCAAGATAAAAAGGCAAAACATTTGGTTAAAGAGCATCAGGGAGTTAAGTGTGGAATTAAAATGAAGGACAAAGTGAAGTAACATGAATTGAGCTATTGAATCTCATTCTACACCACATTAAGTCACACAGATCCCAAAATATCTATCCTGACAGTCTCCTCCAACTGTCTCTCCTCAAGTTGGCCGGTACCACTTCCTTTTGCTTTGGAATCCTCAGAGTTGCTGCAACCCAAGGCTGTTTGCATCTCCCACTCTGCATACAAGTTTACCTTCTTCTTCTCAGAGATTTGTTTTGTTGCCTGATTCTTATGACAGTGACTTTTTCTCCCACCTTCTTTTAACTCTTATACTAAACTCTTACCTCTGTTAAGTGGAGTATCTCTTTCCCAAGTTCTCAAATTCTTCTGTCAATCTGCTTACTGCCCATTTATTTTCCTTTGGTTTGGTCTCCTGTTTCTTCTTTTTCTGTTCATCATAACACCACTTTTACTTTGAGATATCAGTGGTCATCCTTTAAAACTCTCAGTCTCCTTCTCCTGGTATCTTATACCTGATTGTCAACCTTGTATCAAGGCTCTTGCTCAGTATAGATTTAGCCATTCATGCAGCTATTGCACCAGTAAAGGCTTTGCTCTGATTTTTTCCCCCCATTGTCTCTGACCACCACCCTGACCATCACTTCTTTCTGTCATCCTTCTGCCCTTCTCTTCTTGCTAGCTTCCTAGCACATCAATAGTTTTAGTTTCCCCTCCAGCTTATTTAGTAACTTTGCAATTCCCATCTCTCTCTCTCTCTCCTGTTTTTAATGATCTGTTCAGTTCTTACAATACAGTTTAAATTTTATTTATGCATAATTCTAGAGAAAACAGCAATGCAGATATTTCTGTTCTCAGTGTGTGACAGTCCCCATAAAATGATATTACAAAAGAAAGAGAGTGTGATGCAGTTCCTGAGTGTAAGGTCAGTAGAAGGTAATGAGTGCTACGGAGGCTTAAAAAAAATCCTGCCTCCCTGCTTTTTATTTTCAAAACAGTTAAAAGACTTTGTGTGAATGAAACCTGTTGAATAGCTAGGTGATGAAATTCATACCACCAAAGTTAATTCCTTTTTTCATGTCAACACCACAAGGCAAGCTTCAATTTTTTTTTTTTTTTTTTACATTTCAAAGGATGAGGAATAATTAGGTGCCTGCCACAGCAAAGTTAAAGTACCTACTAAGCTCTTTTTGATAGTACAATACATTGGGGAAAAATAAAGCCTAACCCCATTTTATTGTGCATTTATTTATCAAAAAATCTGTCATGCACATC
The DNA here is from genome assembly GCA_013400195.1 of Aramus guarauna. NCBI lineage: Eukaryota > Metazoa > Chordata > Aves > Gruiformes > Aramidae > Aramus > Aramus guarauna. Next base: position 73,595 of record VXBL01006518.1, on the reverse strand, counting down.
TACCCTACCACATTGCAGGCTTGAAAGGTAAGAACAAAGACTGTTTGTTTTGGTAAAGTAGTCTGCAGACTAACTCTGTTGCTGTACTTAACAAATTACTTACATCCTCTGCAAGAGCAAGAAGAAAAAACCAAACATCAACTGTGAAAGAATGAAATTTATTTTATCATTTTAAAGTTTCTTGAACCAAGTTTACAAAGTGATTTAGTCTACTATTATTTATTCAGTCGTCTCCCAAAGACTATCAGTTACAGTAAGCTGCATAAAACTGCTTGGATTTTTCTTCCATTTCCTTTATGGATTGCTGTTTGAAGTGTGTACAGAAACTTCACTTTTTTAGCAATTAATTGAAATAAAAAAGAGATAAGCCCAAATCAAAGTAACAACTGAGTCTATAAAATACTAATAAAAAGTTTAAGAGAAAATTTTGAAAGACACCAGATTATTATTAGGTCAGTCATGGAGTTTATTATTATTTCTCAGGCATCTTGTAGTAGTACTTTGCCTACCTATTCACAGTATTTGCATGTATCTGTAGGTCCAAGCATATTAAAAAAGGAGTAATTAAATCTCTCTTCACTCTCACTGGTTCAGATAGAGATAGTTTTTGAAATATTTGGTCTACATTAAATTAAATAAAGACAATGAACTTGTTAGGTTTAGGTCTTGCACTCTGCTTCTCAGCATTTGAATTTGTGGTCAGCAACATAGAGAATTTTACTGAATTGTGGAACACTATTCAGAAACATGCCTTCAAGATCTTGAGATTCAGATTTCAAAAGATTTCCCTTATTGCATCCATTTACATAACATATAGATTCAGAGATTTTTCAGATACAACTGACAGAGATCTACACCAAAGCAGAAAGAATATATTTGCCTAAATGCAGATGAATTAAAGGCAGGCATGGTCATGGGTTCCATATGCTATTTAAGAATGTAGGCACTAGGAATAGTCAAAGGGAAAAAGAATCATTGAAGTCCCAGTTTTAGTTTAGACAAGACAAAACAAAACAGTTTCTGGGTTGCATGAACATTTTCTGCCTGCTCCTCCTGACTGGTAGCATCACCTTTGATTTCTCATAATTATACTATTAGCTAAATTATTTGTGTTATGCTAATATTCAGGTTTAGCAGAAAATAAGACTTTATGACCTATTTGTTAACGGACCAAAGTGCAAACTAGTCCACCATCTCAGAAGTTTTCTGGAGAGAACAGAATGCTCTCTTTAAAGTTTGAACACATCAGGCCTGAACCTGTATTAAAGCCTGACAATGCTGAGTTGTGGTTAGTTCAATAACCAAGCTGTAAGTGCAGCCTTATAGACTCTACCAGCTGAACACCAAAAGAGTACACTCAGCACTGCTGAACTCTCAGTAGCATTCAGCACCACTATTCTGAAAGATAGAAAGATGAAAAAAAATTGATAAATAGGTTGACTTGGTCTGAAAATGCTTGGATTCTCTTATGCACCCACAACAAGGTAAAAAGCTTAGCGTGTACAGATCTCTTAGTCAGAGCTGTCTGACATGTGACTGTCAGAAAGCCAGCAATGGTCCTAATAGCATCAGTATCACCGTGGTTCCCTCTCATACCATAACATTTTATCAGTGTCAAAGCCACCAGTAATATACTGTTGTCAGCACTACCCTTCTCCTTATTGCAGCTAGCAAGCCTGTCTATCATCCCTTAACATCTCATCTGGACACTCTGGGATCCTAATCTGAATAATTTATAGTTTCTAATTACCTGAGCACACAATAAATCCAGATATATCCAAAAGTCATTGTGTTATATGGCAAGATATTCTAAATCAATGGTAGGAAAAAAAAAAATCAAGGAAAACCATTTTAAAATGTAGATGAAAACAAAGCCCACAAGCATGTCTAAGGATTATAGTTTGCTCTACTGGCTAATCAATGCTAATATGCTGAAAAACACCCTGGGATAATCAGCTTACTGACCAGTGCCTAATTACAATTTTTAGGACAGTTGGATAATGAAGGTAAAAGAACTGGTAGAATTCATCAAGTTTTGATCACCTCTATTAATTTATGCTTAGATTTTTATTTTATAGAGAGGCTATCCTGCCTTATATTTCACCATCTTGGAAAACTTCAACCATATTAACCCCCCTATACAGATCAGCCTAATCTTCTGCTGATAGATGTGCCAGAAAATCAGCTAAAACTCATTTGGAGCTAATGATAAATTTTCTTACACAGACCATGAATGTCAGTCATTATACAGGTCCTAAAAGCAACTCAGGAGTTGGAGAAAGCCTTTCTACCACAAAATTTATTCCCCCACTTCAAGAGCAACAGGATATACAACAAAATACAAATTAATACTTGCAAGAATTATTTTGCATAGTAAATGAAAAATATTGTTTCTCTTTGAAAACTATCTAATGCTAACTTGAAAGTGTTAACCATAAATGTCTCAGTCTGTTCATACTTATTAGTGGAGTCAAGACACAGGAGTCTGTTGGAACAGAAGGGTGTGCTCTGACAGTGCAACAGAATTCTGACTGGAGACTTACAGGTAAAAATAGAACCTTGACAAGATCTCACATCTTCTCCCTTGAGGTCTCCCTCTTCTTGTTGCTTCCCCCAGCAGTGCAGCTTAACAGCTATTCAGGCAGTTATTTAAAAGCACAAACTAGCCTCAGGCACAAAATGCCTAAGAATGAAGTTCTTAGACTTCCATACAAAGCAGTTTCTTTGTGGTGTTGGTCTGTACTTCAGCTACTCTAAAAAAAGATAAATTGTATTTTGTGCAAGTGCAAAGATATAGCTGTGATGCAAGATCCAGAGAGATAGGTAATAATAACAATAACCGATACAGGAATGAGATTCCTCATGCATTCTCCACTGACACAATATATCTGCACTGGGTGAATCGGATGGATGATTCTAGCCCATTCTGTATTTCAGTAAAGCTGCATGTGAGGGAATCCAATTCTGGTCATGTTAAAAACTACTGATTTTCAAATTTAAACAAGGAAAGAGCACTTTATTTAGCAGTAACGACAACAACAGAGTGAGAGGGAACAACTGCATATTCACACATGGAGTAATTCAGTGACCTTCAGATGCACAGATTTTGATCTAGAAAACAATGAAAGAAAGTGAATGGATAGAATACAGGTGCTGCTTATCTCTAAAGCTTAGGAGAAAGAAACTTTGCTCTCAGGTGACTCCAGGCACTGCTGGCCCCACTATCTTTTGAGCTGCTAAACAAAACCCAACTGAGAGAATGAAAGATCTCAGTAGAAGCAAACAGCAAAATAAAAATCAGGTGTAGAAGAAAAAAAGACTGAATAAGTGCCTGCAGCAGCCTGAGCACAGCCTAAAGAAAGTGTTACCAACATGACAGATCACTCTGCAGTGAATATTCTTACCAGCATACACCTCACAGAGGACGCTCATCCTCAGTGCTACACAGTGTGCAATCCTAAAGGAGGCAAGATGACAGAATACTCCTAAAACTCATAGCATACTCTGTGTACGGGCAGCAAAGCACACAAATCCTTGGCATGTTCTCTCTACAGAGCATGGTAGTATTGTAAGATAGGTTGAATCATGGAGCTTTTAGTTGTCCAAGTCCGATTCAACCACCAATGCTGAAATGCCATAACCATGGACAGAAAACCTTCAAAACAGAGAATCTGATGAAACTCAAGCAGCAGACTGTGCTCTTGCCCAATGACAGAAGGTATCTTGTCAGTGAGCATCGTTGCCAGTAGTCAGTACATACTTCATGTAGAGAAAGAGAAAAAAAAACACCTTGTTTGTTTAAATTCTTTTGGCCTGAGAAACATTTCTGACCATATGGCATTCAGGTGTAGCAAGAATTACTGATTAATCTCTCTGATAGACTGTCTAGATAGGTACGATTAGCCAAATTACCTACCCAAGCCTGCTGTCTGACAACATCTATTATTGGAACTTAGATGGAACTGGAGAGCTTATTTCTTATAAGGGATTAGAACTGTAAGTGCATCTGCAACTGTATGTTTGTGAGACAGGCTAAAAAAAGCCTTATTACTCATTGCAAACAGGAAAAAATACAGCTGATTGAAGGAAAAATAATTATTTCATCCCAGTGATAAAAACACATTCTTATTGATTTTTTTCAAATGGTGACACCTGGTTTGATTTCTTAATTAAAAGGAAAAAGTCCATTTAAAGTAGGAGATAAATCATAGTAATTCAAGACCGAATGTTGAAAAATAGCTTATAATTTTAACTCACAGTTTAACATTCATTATCTATTATGGTGAAAATGATTGAGTCATTATACCTGGAAGCCAGGCTGCCAAATTCCACCAATTGCTTACGGTCAGAACTGGAGACATGATGAGGAGCTGGAACACTTAGCCCTGAATGTTTATTATGCTTAAGTACATTCTTGTGCAATGGTGTCTGTATATTTGTGTCAATACACATATACTTTGATCAATTTTGCAAACAGATATTTGTAAATGTGTATGTACATTTGCATATGTATATATCTCTATCTCTATGTATACACACACACATCCAAACACACTAAGTTGCTCAGAGACATTACATGAAATATCAAAGCTCTGTGGTCAGTTGTCAGTCTAATACCACCGCTCCAAATGGATTGCTGTAGCCCTAGAGTGAGAACATCAGCTTATCTATACTGAACCATAATATCCTTAAACAATGACTGGAAGTGATGCGGGTAATTTTCTCTCTCTATGCACATTCAGTTATGTGTCTATGAAGACTGTGTTTTGAGTTGTATTTCTTCTATTTAAGATTTCCTATTACGGTTCACATTGAGATCACCATTCAGCTCAACACAGTTAATGATAAATGGATAGCTATCTATAAGCATTACATGAAAAATAGTTTTTCAGATATATGGACAAGTGATAAAACTAAATTAATTGCTTGTCTAATTAATGAATACTTATTTTAAGTTCATAGGAGGATTCTGGAACAGCATTTGTTTTAGTAGTGCCAAAACCACAGGAAATACTTAATTGAATGTACTCTTCACATGAAGTCTGCAGTGGAGAGATACCTCAATCCTGCAGAATCCAGTAAAGTGGAATGATCTGCTCATAGAATCCCTCTATAAGATCTGATTCTAAAGCAAAAACATTATTTCAGTTTTAAACAAGAAAAAGTGGTAATAGATTTAGATGGACAATTACACATTACTTCCACCTCCAATATCACGCTATAATTCTCTGTTAAAGCAAATATCTATGCTGGAATAAGCCTGATAATGTCTTTAAGCGGTAAGCTGAAGACTGTCTATGTAGTGAGGTTTAATAAGGCCATGGGTATTACAGAAGGGTATAAGGTAGTTTGGTGTAGCTGGAACAAGAGACAGAACTAATGAGAACATTGCTGTGCAAAATATGATCTTTATCAGACTTAAATATTAAGAATACTTAAGCAACAAAAGGGTTCATTTTGTTTTTCCTAAGTATCCTATTTATATTGTGGCCAAACAAAAGAAAGCTTTCCATTTTAGAAACAGCTTTAACAATTTTTTTTAACTGCATCAAAAGGCAACAAAAATAGAGTAGAATGAAAGAAAAACATTATCTAAACAGACATTGCAAAACATGACATCACATAACAGAATAATCTTTTAGTAATTTAAAGAGTATAGACTTAAAAGCCAGAGGAAGCTTTTAAAAGCTTCATTTAAAATATATATCTGGAATACTTCAGTAATGATTCCACCTGAATACTAATAAGAGACAAGGACTAAAAGCTTGTACAAAAAGGTATGTTTACTAAATGGATACATTGATCATTGAACTTTACACAGCATTATATTTTAATGACCTTCAATGACTTGAGAAGCTTTGGTTGTTTATGTAAGAATTCTAAAAAACCCCATGGATTTACATTTACAGACTGCTTATCTCTTCGTAAATGACAACATATTAAAAAGAAAATGAAAGAAACCAGAAAAACTGTCTCTGATGAACACTAATGGCCATCTTGTGTAAGCCAGTGAATGCATCAAAACCAATCTGAAAAACTTTTTCTCTCCTGTTCAGAATGAAGGAAGCAAAGCATAGTTTAAAGGTCTAGGTCTGTTACTCTTACTTACACTTCATTTACAGTATAACTTGAAGGACCTTATTAAGGCTTGTTGTCCAAACACTGAGTAATGAGCAAAGCAAAGAGCACTAAAATGCTCATAGCCTAGGATTAGGATGTAGCCAAGCAAACACAGACAAAGCATACTTACTAAAAAGAATGTTGAGGGCCAGAATAGTCACATCTCAACAGTAGTCCAATTAGCAACTCAAAGCCAATTCAAAGTTTACTGTGGAGAACTGTGGGTTCTTGATTTTTAGAGCAAATATTCCAAGATTTTACTCATTCAGAAGGCAGAACTGTCCAGACAGTTTTTCCAGCATAGTCAGATATGGCCATAGTCATCATTATAGTTCCCAAAACCTCTCCTATAGCACTAAGGAACTTTGATTAAGCAGCCTACCTATAACAGGGAGGAGAAAACTAACTTCGTAGTCAGACTAACACAACATATATATAAAAAAATCCTACTTTGAATATTGCAGCATCATTTTTGCTATTTTGCTACCCAGCTAATTTTGTTGCTTGCACATTTCCTGTTCAGTGGTAAATTTGTCCTGGTGAAACATGCATGTATATGTGCCAGATCTCTCAGCTAATTATTTGAAAAAGCCAGTCCATGAAAAAAGCTGAATAATAAAGAAAAGTTGTGATTTTTTTTGTTTGGTTGTTTTTTGTTTGTTTGTTAAGATAAGGAGCAGTGGAGATACTAGAGACTTATCAAAAATCCTTATGATGTTGGGTTTCATATCAGACAGTCTATGCCTGGAGTGACTTCTCCTGTTTGGTGCTACCAGCATCACACTTAAGGCCACAACTGGGCCTTCTTCTTGATGCTTATTAGGTGCTTCAAACAGAGTGGCACTCTAAACAGAGATAGCCACTCATTAACACTGGTATTTAGTTCAGCCCTGTGTGATGTACCTAGACTATGAGCTGCAAATGGAAGAATCTGCAGTGTAAATATTTACTTTTGAAACCCTACTGGCTAAAACAGTGTAATTTTGCCAGCCAAAAATGCATGACTACAGACAACAAAAGTGTGATGCTATTACAGTTACAACAGATACCATTCCTCTAGTATGGCAGCTGAACTGCTTTTTCTTTCTTTTGAAGAAACTTAGACTTTGAAAGAGCAATACCTTTATTTACCTTAAAGACATTCTGCAAATTATAATTAAAATTACATCTATTGTTGGGGTAGCAGGTTCAAATTGCACAGCTTTTAAAAATTATACTTCAATAGCCTGCATTTGAAAGAAAACATTATTTTCAAAAATGTAGATTTTTTTTTTTAATGCACTGCAATATAATTGCTCCTTTTAGAAAGGTAAATCATCAACAAATCTTTGCAAAAAAATAATCCATGGATTGATTATAATGTTTTTACACTGCATATATATAAGCAAAGAACAGACAGATTCATAAACTAGCAGTATTTTACACTAGTTACCTGATGCAGAAATATTTACGCAAACAAATAATCCACTGAATTTAAAGAGATTCATTGGGGAAAAGAGTACTTTTTATATTAACAACAGTCTAGAGATTCCTAGAGCTGATACATGCCATTTTGCAAAAAGTAGCATGCCACCATCATAGACTTCATTGAGTGAGGCTCACCTGCAGCAAAGCTGAATGAAAGTCTCATGAAAGTGCTGTATACCTATATTTTTCGTTAATGTCCAACTTTATAATGCAGGAATGTTATCTTTATTGCTATTATAGGCAATATGCAAATAAAAATTAAAAATATGCAAATGAACAAGTATTAGATTTTTAAAAAAAGAAATATTTCAGTAAAAATGAAGTAAGTTTCTAATGAAAATAACAAAATGGTGTTTAGTTCTATAATTGAACTTTAAGACAAACATTGCAATTATTGGTCCAACAACATGCTGCATTTTCTGGTGAAGTTATAAACTTCCCACCTCATTTGAAATATCTTTATTTAAAATAAATTCCCATAACCACAAACAGAGGAAGAAATCGATCTATTTTAAATATATGTTTAAAATGCTTTTCTTGCTAGTATTCCTTTTACTCAACTGGAAATGTTAAGTTTCTGTTTAACTGGTAATGAAATCTGAAAATTGGTTTACTTAAAAAATCCCAAAGCTGGCAACTAGATGTGTTCTTCTCAGTTGACCTACTCCTAGAAGACCTAACTTACAAAGAATTTGAAAGGTAGGCTTTTAAAAATTTGTAAATGGACGTAAAAATTTTGGAAGATGCAAGTTAGCTGCAGAAGAGGGAATAAGGTTGCTGTCATAGTATAGTGAATAAACAAAACCAATTTGCAATGCATTCATTGGAAATAATCTGTACTATTTCTATTGTCATAAAACTTTATTCTTGAGTAAGCAATAATAATAATCAAAATAATGCAAGGTTGTACGCAGGCTGCATGAGAAACATTGCTTTAGGCTACAGTCTGAGCTGATGAGCATAGGCAAATTTTTTTAAACACAAGATCAAATATTAACTATTTGATATTAATATATTTCTTAAACCAGTATTACATGAAATGGTAGGGCAACAAAGCTGGAAATTGGCTGTATATTGCTGGAAGTACATTGCCTTACCCCAACATTGCACAAACTCCTCTTTTAATAAAACAAGGATTTTAGATATAAAGTTCAGTGACATGAACTACCTCAACATTCAGAAGTGTTCAAATCTAAATTTTAGCTATTTTATTAAAAAAAACAACCCAAAAACAAACTATGAGGAAAAAGAAATGTGCTTCAGAGGAGTTGTAGGAAAGCTACTATGAATGAGATCTGAAGACAGTAAAGAATTTGGAAGTTGGACAAATGCAGCTTGGACAGCAATGAATACAGAAGCACTTCACATTTTCCTCAGTGCAAAACTGAACTGCACAGCTAACCTTTTACTCCCTTAGAGAGTCTGTGCTACATACAGCTGTAGGCAGTCTATGAAAACATAATACAGTACTTTTGACTATCTTTACAAGATTCTAATGATACCTAGAGATAGAAAAAAATAAATCACAAATTAAATATTTGATGTAATAGATCACAAATTAGAAAAATTCCATGACAACCCCTTTTGTCTTCTTTCAGGAAAGACTGCCAACATATTTCATTTGCTCCTTTTTTAAAAAGCCATCTGCTACACATTACAACATGTATCATTTCTCCCATACTCCCTGGAAAAAAAAAATCCAATGTCTTTAATGAGTCATATCAAAAGTATACAAAAAAGTGGAAGAATTACACAAAACCATCATACATACAACTAACTGCAGATAATATGTTTATAAAATTAGCGTGTATAAAAGAAGTTCTGCTCTTTATTTGGAATTTTTTCTGGGGGGAGTTGGATCATATGTAAAAAGGGAGCAACATAAGTTCCAGTATAGCATGTTTTAGAACTATCTATTAACTTACCGTAATGAAAAACAACAACAACAAAAAACCTATAAAGCTTGCTCCATTATCTACATCAATACATACTTCGTCAATCGGAGTATCTTTTCTTCATAGTCTTGAAAAGGCTTGCTCACTGATGAAGACTCTAGCACTGAAACATTGTCTGTTTAAATGCCTTTCATGCCCTGCACACAGGGCAGCAGTAAGTTGAGAAGATTCCACATCCTGAAGTGAAACCCTCTGTTATGGGAAGAAAGACTGCTATAAAAACCCATAAAAAAATGTTTCTGGAAATACATAAGCAACAAAAGGAGGCCTACAGAGAATCTCCATCATTTATTGGATGTGCGGGGAAACATGGTGACAAAGGATGAGGAAAAGGCTAAGGTACTTAATGCCTTCTTTGCCTCAGTCTTTGGCAGTAAGACCAGTTGTTCTCTGGGCACCCAGCCCCTGAGCTGGAAGACAGAGACAGGGAGCAGAACGAAGCCCCATAATCCAAGGGGAAATGGTTAGCAACCTGCTACACCACTTAGACACACACAAGTCTGTGGGGCCACATGGGATCCACCTAAGAGTATCAAGGGAGTTGTCAGAATGCTCACCAAGCCACTTTCTATCATTTATCAGCAGTCCTGGCTAACCAGGGAGGTCCCAGTTGACTGGAAGTTAGAAAATGTGATACCCATCCACAAGAAGAGCCAGAAGGAGGATCCAGAGAACTACAAGACTGTCAGTTTGACCTTGGTGTTGGTGAAAGTTATGGAGTAAATCATCTTGACTGCAGCACATATAGGACAACCAGGTGATCAGGCCCAGTCAGCATGGGTTTATGAAAGGCAGGTCCTGCTTGACTAACCTGATCTCCTTCTATGACAAGGTGATCCACTTAGTCGATGACGGAAAGGCTGTGGATATTGTTTACCTGGACTTTAGTAAAGCCTTTGACATCATTTCCCACAGCATTCTCCTTGAGAAACTGGCTGCTCATGGCTTACACTTTGGGTGTACACTTTGCTGGGTAGAAAACTGGCTGGATGGCCAGGCCCAAAGAGTTATGGTGAATGGAGTTAAATTCAGTTGGTGGCCATTCACAAGTGGTGTTCCCCAGGGCACAGTACTGAGGCCAGTTCTCTTTAATATCTTTATCAATGATCTGGACGCAGGGATGTACAGTCTCAGTTTGCAAGTGACACCAAGGTGCCACCAGGTGCCCACCAAAGCCAGTCTATCACTCCCCTCCTCAGCTGGGCAGAGAGGAGAGAAAATATAACAAAAGGCTCCTTGGTCAAGATAAGGACAGGGAAAGATCATTTAGCAATTACCATCACAGGCNTCCTCCATGGGCTGCAGGCGGACAGCCTGCCTCACCATGGTCTTCTCTAAAGGCAGCAGGGGAATCTCTGCTTGAGTGCCTGCAGCACCTCCTCCTTCACTGACCTTGGTGTCTGCAGAGCTGTTCTTCTCTCATATTCTCACTCCTCTCTCCAGCTGCAATTGCTCCTGGTGGTTTCCCCGCTCCCCCTTCTTAAATATGTTATCCCAGGAGCACTGCCACCACCACCGATTGGCTCAGCCTTGGCCAGCAGCAGGTCCATCTTGGAGGCAGGTGGCATTGGCTCTGTTGGATATAGGGGAAACTTCTAGCAGCTTCTCAAAGAAGGCCCTCCCCCCCAAAAAAAAAACACCTTGCCACACAAAATACATGCATGTCCAAAGAAGAATAACTAAATGGTGAAGAGTCTAGGGGACACGTCTTACAAGGAGTGGCTGAGGAAACCTGGGTTGTTTAGTCTGGAGAAAAGGAGGCTGAGGGGACACCTTGTTCTCTCTACAACTACCTGAAAGGAGGTTGTAGTGAGGTGGGTGTTGGTCTCTTCTCCCAAGTCTCAAGAGATAGGACAAGAGGAAACAACCTCAAGTTGAGCCAGATGAGGTTTAGATTGGCTATTAGGAAAAATTCCTTCACTGAAAGGGTTGTGAATCATTGGAACAGGCTGCCCAGGGAAGTGGTTGAGTCACCATCCCTGGAGGTATTTAAAACATGTGTAGATGTGGTGCTTAGGGACATGGTTTAGTGGTGGACTTGGCAGTGCTAGGTTAATGGTTGGTCTTCATGATCTTAAGTGTCTTTTCCAACCTAAATTATTCTATGATTCTAAATCACAGAGATGCTAAGCTGGAGTTACTTTCTCACTTACTGCATACACGGCAGAAGGGTCCATGCAGGTTGCTGAAGATGTGAAATTTGTATGAAAACCAGTACCAGCTATATACTTCTATACTTGAACAAGTGTATAGACCATATCTCGGTAGGTGCAGATGGTATATTAAGAATATATGGAAGAGGAACACATGGTAAAAGAGTGGCTGTTGCACTTTCTGCTTAGAGATACTAGCATTTAAGAAAGATTAATGGACCAAACCCAGCAGAGTTTACCCCCAGGTTCTCTGGAGCTCAAAGCAATGTCCTATAGTTGGAAGTGAGGTAATATGTGTGATTTTTCTCTCTGCTTTTCTTGTATGTAGGTATTGGGAATTTACACATAAGCCAAAACCAATGCTAACTGACATTTTCTAATTGCATTGGTTCTCTAGTGGATTTTTCCTTTGGGAAAAATTATGATTAAGGAAAAATATACAGGACCACTAACTTCATGTTAATAACAAAACAAAGGCAGAATTTTTTTGTACTTTATAGTCAAGTACAGGTGAACAAAATAGAGAATATTTCAAGTAGCTTTGACATTAGAACTTGCCATTATGTTGCTAAAGGCAAAAGGAAATGTAATTTCTGTAACCTTGCACAGCAAGTAGTAAGCAATATGAATACAGCAACAGGTATAAATAAGCATCTCAGGTGCAAAAAGAACACACTGATGTGCACTGCTGTAAAACAAAAGCTAGTAATCTCAGTTGAAACTATGCAGCATGCAGAGCCAGAACATTCAGAAGCAATCTATCATCACAATACAAGACGCTTACAGTCAAAGTGAGATTAGAACATTTCCTTATCTTTTATCAAAAAGAAATGTTTCAACCTGAAGCTGATTAAAAGAGTTTTTGCTTAAGTTGTCCATGAAAAAAATGTAATTCTATTGGCCTGATTGGCATCAAATTACAAACCACAAAGAATATCATGGCAACACTTCCTAACCAAAAGAGAACATTCTCTTTTTTAGAGTGCATATTTTGATTTTATGTGCATTTTGGTTAATGATGTTGTTGATTAAAGCAACCAGCAATCTTTATTTTTAAAAAAAGTTTCATTTCTTATAGAAGATGTGTTACAAAAAAATTACTGTTAGTATCTTCCCGATTTGAACGATAGTGTTTGCAATTTAGATGTAGAGACATCTGTACACCAACTAGCCTATTACCTTTATTTTCTTGATGACAAATACATAAGCATTATTAATTCCCCCCTCAGCCACTCCACCTCCAATTTTCACATAAGCACTTAGTTTGAGAAACAAATCTGAATGGGCATAATCCTAGCTACTAATACTGTGAGAAAAATACTCCATTGACATAGTAAGAGGATCACGTTAGGACAGAGGTCTTCCATGTACATCCAGAACCAGTTAGGACCTTCATGACTGTATTTTCTGTGTCAGTTTTGAGATACAACTCAATTTCCTAAAATCTGTTTTTCACTGATACTAAAAACTTCTAGCTGGAGTGAAGTGGTGCTCTCAGTTTAAACAGCCAGTCTGAGCTCACAGAGAGGCTCTGTAAGCAATAAGAAAAGGGGCAAAGCAGTTACAGGCACTTTATATGCATTACAACAGTTGTGATAAACAACTGTGTTTAACAGTATGTTGTGTTACAAGAACTGGTGACACAAGTGTTGTTTCACCACTATATTAAGTACAGCAACATGAGCTAAACACAGCAAAGATGACAAATGCCATGTTTTTTTAGGTTCTGAGTTTCATTTTCATAACTGCTTTGCAGGTTATTTTCTCAGTTACAGACAAATGAGTACCACAATTAAAAAAATGCACTATTTTTGGAGACCCAAACAGGGCAACAAGGCAACTACCAGTACAAATTAACATCTAGAAAGTTTCTTACTGAGTTGTAAAAATAACCAACAAAAAACAACCACCTCCAGAACAAACTAGCCAGGAGGAAGGGAATGCTTCTTTCTGTAATTAAAAGGCAGAAAACTAGGAGAGCTCTGCACTGAAAAATTTTAGCTCAGTATTTTTTCAATTGCATTTAATACAGATATAATATTTGTGTATGCATTAATACACTTTAATAAGGATTTATTAATATTCTAGGAAATAATTGGACACATCAAGACAAATATTTTTAATTTATCTGTAAGTCTATCCATTTATCTCACAATATTTCAGAGTACATTTGGTGTTGTTCCAATAACACTAATTGCAGTCTATAAGACAATCATTTATTTAACAGAAAAGCAGTCATTTGCACACACTATTCAGAGGCATGTGAGGCAGCTTAGCATAATGAGAGCCTGAGGTCTGATGGTTTTATATCCATATTGTGAACATCGACATTGTATTAATGTGAATAGCAACTATAGCATATTAACAATTTCAGCTATATCAGAAACAAAGGTAAACTAAATCATGTCCTTATTTAATGATTTATGTTACACTATTGTCCTTCAATTGGAAAATCTCTTTTTCCAGCAGGAAAATACATTTTGTTTACATTTACATTACCGATTAAAGCATTTTTCTTGTGACTATATTCCCAAATTTTTTTCCTTGCTCAGCAAAAAAGTTATACAACAGTTTATTGGCCAACTTTTTATTATTAATGGAAAGTATTTATCATTAACATCGCAAATCATGTATATTTTTAGATCCAATGAAAAATATAAATCACTGGAAATTATTTTCCAGTAACATATTGTAAGAAATTCACCAAATCAAAACCACTGTAATAAAACAGTAAATGCAACTCTATCAGCTGCCTGGCTACAAATAGGGGCTATGAATTTTAGCTCATTTCATGGCCAGGAACCCACAAAGGACTTCCACATCTCATCATAACGCATTCTAAATTTCAGCTATTGAACTTTCAAAAAGCACAACCTAAAGGGCAAGCAGAGGAAACCCAGAGACCAAGTGTAACAAAAACATCAGAACTTTACCAGAACGGGGAATGTAATGAAAAAAATACTAGGCCAAATTCTGGCTTCGTTAATCATGCATATAATTCACCTTCAGAGTAAAAAGAAACAGGATGAAAGAAAAGCACAAAGACTTGCCAAACATAGTTATAACACTTCCCACCCCCCAACCTGAGAGTCAATCATCACAGTGCATCAGCAGAATCAGTCTGGCTGTAAGTCAACTCTCTATATATAGCCTACATAACCTATTTTGTCAAAACATTATGGATAAGAGTTTCTACATAGTATTTACTTTCACAGGTGTACTTACAAAATAATAGCAACAATTCTTAGACTAACAATATTTATATGATGTTAAAATAAATACAGATATGCCTAATGCTGTTGTTGGATTTATTTATCCACATCATTTTGCTAGTAAATAAGATTAATTAGTTTACAGCTCCTATGAGACAGTTCCAGAAACAACTCAGAGCAGTAGCTAATCACAGTGTCTAAATCACCTCAGAACCAGTCACAACCCACAAGAAAGCGTTCCAACAGCCCAGGCTTCTTCATCAATGCTCTGTCAGTTAAGTGGTCATTTTACCAAGAGCAGAAGTACAGCCAGAAGCCTTTCGCAAGCCTTGCAATCACTCACCACCACAGGTGCTCCCAAACAGCTCGAACCTCATTTTCTGGACCCGCTCTTCCCCAGCACACCTCCCCACCAGATAGAGCAGGTATGGCCCCTTTCCTCCCTTGCACCTCGGCTGCCTCCACATGCTTCCTCAGCTCCCAAGGTTCCTCACCTCCAACTCCATCCCAGGAGTATGCCAGGCCTGAAGACCATCCTGTTTGTTTCCCAGCGACCACTGCTTCCTGCCCTGACTGTGGGGAAAGCACCCAGGTAGGCGGTAGTGCTACCCCTCTCATCTGGGGATTACCACTCCTCAGCTCGCTGCAACAGGCACCACTGTGGGACTAAACGTCAGGGCTCAGGGAAGCCCCCTACTACCCACTAGCTCGTTCACCGGGCAGCTAGAGCAGATAGAAATTGGTGCTGATTTTTCTGGGTTGGCTCTAATCAGGCAATACTGCTGATGTGACAAGACCACAAGATTACATTAAAAAAAGAGACAGTCCCCTACATTTTTGTTTTCTTGCTCAAGCATAAGGAGAGAGCACCCTGCAGCCTTGTTTAAGAACTAATTGCCATCCCTCCTGCCCTGAGGGCTAGGCCTACCCTTTGCCTTCAACAGCTGATGGGCTTTTTTAGCACAGGTTGAAGGGTAGTGGGGATCCTCCCTCCTCTCCTCACAGAAAGCGTAGCAGGGCCCTAACTGGGAGAGCTCAGTGGAAAGTCTCGGGAATGGCTATGGCCCTGGTGAGTTGAGCCAGGGCAGGAGGCCAGATGCTGAGGAAGGCAGGCAGGGCTGTATCCCTTCCCATTTTATTTTCCAGAGAGGGCTATTAATTCTGAATCCCTTCCTATTTTATTTTCCAGACAGGGCTGTTAATCTCTGTGTTTCATTAGAGCATACGGAGGGGAACCCCACCAAAACCCAACAAACTGATTACCTGTATTTGACTCAGCAATTTTGGCTGGGAGAGTAAATAGCAAAAATACAATAAAAATGAATAATGTAATAAATACAATAACAATAATAATAATTTGTAAAGCAATGGTATTATGGTACCAAATGTCATACCAAATGTGGCATGACATTTAATTTTGTTCTAGTCAGATGATTTTCTAAAATGCTAAATGAGAAGATTAAGAACATTTGTTTCAGAAACAGCTATCTAGTACCATTGCTATTAGCCTTGAATAACAGATTGCTTTCACTCACTTTTAATCTAGTTTGCAGCCTTCAAATGGGGCCAAAATCAGATAAATTAACTAATCTTTTTTAGGCTTTTAAATGTTGTATTTTTATATGTAAGAATACATGTGACTTTATGTCATTTTCTGGGGCCAGTATATGCTCTTGAAACAGTAAGTTTAATATTGCACTAAATAGTGTATATTAGGCTATTTCTTTCTTAATTCCTACTTGGAACTTAGAAAATATTGTACAAAATAATTGGATATTTAACAAGTATCATTTGGTTGTGCTCAATTTCTTTTTTGTTTGCTTTTGGTGACTACTTGAAGTCCTGAGTTTGATTAGTATAAGTGCTTTAGAAAGTGAATTTTCAGCTTAGTTGGGCAACAGCTTGCCAAAGCAAAGCTTAAATTTACAAATGCAAACTTTTATCCAGGAAGCATTTCTGTATATATAATTGGCTTACAAATAACAATGTACATTGTTTGACTGATAACAATGAGGCAAGAAACCTACGTTTTCAAAAGGTCGTAGGCAACCAATGGAGCTTCAAAATTATGTTTATACAGTAAATGCAAATGTTACATACAGAAATAAATCTGCTTCTGCATTTGTGACAATTAAGAGCAAAGCTACATTTCAAATAAATTATTCGTGGTTTGTGATTCACTCAAACTGTAATGTGAACTTAACCTTGAGTTGCTTTTATTGTGATCTAGATAAATTATTCCTATGCCCTCTCCAAACACATTAGGGCTTGGAAATTTCACTATTCCTGCTTCATTTCTGAACTCTTCTTTGACATTTCTATTTAACAAAAAACTGTAGCAGATATTCAGGAGCACATTTACACTTATTGTGTATAAAACCAAAATAGAATGATTTCCACATTACTATGAGAACCACAGTCTTTGTAGTAGTTGTGATTTTCTCTTTCTGAAGCTAGTAAAAATGGAAATTTAGGAAGTAGCCTCCTACACCATACCTTGAATGTATTTCAACTGTATTATTACACTAAATCATTAAAGTGTCTTTATTTTATCTTCTCTTCACTTTGACACTCCACCCATGTTTTAAGTCTGAGACAAGCACTGTATGTGTTGCATCATACATCACATAGGCAAGAGGTCTTCCATTTTAAACAACTTAATGTTGGTTTTACTTTATAAACCAGAGCAAATATGCAGGAAATTACTACATTGATCCTTTATTTTATAGTCAGCTAATATTAACTTTAGGGTTTTTTATGTACTTTACTGTTATTAGTATGATACCTGTATTTTTAAAAGGGATTTCAACAGTCAGTTTTTTTTTTTTAAATAATATTTAGAAGAACTTTGTTTAGAATTGTACGTATCAGTAAAGCATTTTATGCATGTTGACTTTTGGGTCTACATTTTGTATTATGTCTGAGCTGCATCTTGAACTAATACTTGAGTTGTATCCAAATTGTATGGATAACTCCTGATGTAATTTTTTGCTTAATTTTTCCCCAAGATTTTGATGTTATATATGTTGTATACATATATCAGAAAGGATCTGTTTTCTAATATTTTCCCTTAAACTTCCCTCCACTAGTTCTCATATATTGTTTTGTAGAATTTTGTCTTTTTTTATCTGATCAGTGAAATTTCTGGTGATGAGCTTTACCTGAAGGTGGGCCTTCTTATTTTAGTTGAATCACAATCAAGTTGAAGTTTTGGCTTGTGTCATTTAGCAGAAAACAGCAAATTATGTGCTTACAACTGGTTATTTAAATGTTCTTCATATATCTTGAACTCAATTATAATGAGGAGACTCAAATATGGAACACTTAATTTGCTAGTTATTCCCTTTTAACTTTATGCCAAGCTTGAACTACTTTTTATTATTGTTTTCCAGATAGTGGTTTACATCACTTTCAGATTAGGAACAGTATCAGTGTCTTTACTTTGCAATTGTTATTTTTGATACTACAGACTGTAATTTGTGCAGTGCAGTTGACTGATCTTACTTTAGAAGGAGAATCTATTGGAAAAAATTCTTCCTTTTTATGTATTTCATTAGATTTCAATAATGTTTAAGTATGCAAGACAACTGGGAAAGGGAAGGAAGGAAGGAAGGAAGGAA
>VXBL01006518.1:0-55039 GCA_013400195.1 Aramus guarauna | reverse complement strand
AAGGAAGGAAGGAAGGAAGGAAGGAAGGAAGGAAGGAAGGAAGGAAGGAAGGAAGGAAGGAAGGAAGGAAGACAGGAAGACAGGAAGACTTCTCAATCATGCAAAAAGTTTCAGGCTGCCCACAGGATAGTAGTTCTGCAATTGCAGATTTATAATTCTGTGATGACAGACTTTCAAAATGAAGTATTTAAGGTGTTTTTCATCCCATATTGGAAGAAAACTTGGGGTTTTTTTTCGATGTTTGTGGCTTATTGATTAAGTCTGCAATGTGGCAAAGCCAGGTTATGTTCCTTGCTCAGCTGAAATGAGGGCAGTATTCCATTGCAGTCGCTCACTGAACTAGAGCGGCAATTTCAGTTTGGCATTGCCACCTCACAGACTGCTGGCACAGGCATTGCAAAATTTTTTTCTCAAAAAATGTTTCCAATACAGAACAGATAATGTCTCTGAAATATTTTAGCATCAGCTGAACAGCATATGCCAACTACCTTTCTTTTTTTGATGTATCCATCCCACGCAGCTCTAGTTCTAAATGTTTATGAAATAAATAATTGTTTTATTTCATAGTGCAACTAATTTAATGAATTGCTTTAAATTCATGTAGTAAAAATATTTTTTTTCAGCACCATGCAGCTAAAACTCAAAAAAGTTTCATCTGGACAGATTCTACTCTTGTCGTCTTCAATAATTCACACAGATTTTACTGAGAACAAAATTTCCGCAAGAGTTGGAAGTCTCGTAACAGTAATGTCATTGATACGTAGGAATAATTTTGAAATGTGTATTCTTTTTATCAAACAGAAACTGTGTAGTGTTCTGCTATTATGATATTAGTAAAAACCATAAAAATAAATTACAATTCATGATGTGAGTTATGAGTCTTAATTTATTTCTACTCAGCCTATAGTTGGAACAAACTCTGCAAAATTTCCTATATTAATTTATTACTAGTGTTTAAGCACAAGGTGAGTTACAGCTGAACATTACCAGAAAATTACTGATCTAATCTGAGATGCTTTGTAAGTTGCAGTCAGTCATGCTGAGAAATGATAAATAAAGGATGAAGCAGGCCCACAGAGTTCATGGGATTTTCAGGACAAAGATTTTTTTTTTTTTTTTTTTAAATAGCACAGAAAGAAGTTGTTTTGTCTGGGCAAAAGGTATAGTAAGTCTTTACAGGTACCAGTGAATGGAAGAGAATTTAGAGATAAGTATTGGCCCAGAAGCTGATGGATGTGAACTGGCTAGGGAGTAGGAGAGTTCTGCACGTCAGAACAATGAGGTTCACTGTAGTGCAGCAGGTTTGGGAGGAAGAAACTACTTCAAGATAGGGCTTGCTAAAAGTGTTGTTGCCAATGTCTGGCTATGATATAGCAAAATATTATTTAACTGTAATACAATATCACCATTTGAAATCTTAGTAGCATTTTGTAGTGAATGTTAACATGATATTAATGAGTAGAATATTTGAAGCAGACCAGGAAACATTTGGGCTACTTTCCTCTGAATGAATTGCTGATTCATTTTGTATAGCTTAACATTACTTGACCTTCTTGTACTCCTGCTAATATAGTGCTTGTACTTAAAGCATAGGAAAATGTTGGAAAAGCTAGCCTGAAACTATTACAACAAAGTAATTAAAAGTAACACCAGATGAGCTGAAATCTATCCTATTCTTTGACCACAATGTCATAGGTTATTCAGTGATGAGAATAACTGCAGCAGAAATGGTGCTTTTTCCTCTCTCTTGGGAAAAGGGCAGCATGACTAGGATGAGTATGACTAGAATGGCTCAGGGTTATGTTGTTAATTTAACTATGCTAGATCCTTCTGCTTGTGATAAGACAGTCCATTTATGGAAACTGCCGGTTCCATTTTGACTTAGATGGTGTCAAGTTGACCACACTTGTAATTTAGCCACTTAATGATTAATTTTCTGTTGTTCTTAGAACAGCAGTAATGTAATGCAATGCACCTAAACCTCCTCTGCTTTATTTAATTGGTTATTATGAGATTACTTACTGAGAAAAACTTAAGACATTTTATTCTAAAGAAAAGTCATCCATTTCAAGGAAAATATCTTTCCGTACAGTTAAGTGTAGAATAGCAGCAAGGTCACTTAGAACAGCAAGTCCAGGTGGGCCTGTCTCTCTGACTGTTAAATCTTGGGTGAAATATATGCTGTCAGACACTGAGATTAATAGTTCTATTTGCTGTTCAGTATATTTGAGAAACTCCTATTATTAATGTAATTTGGGAAGAATTCCTTCTCAAGGAAAGGAATTCTTCCTTTTTTTCAAGGAAGAAAACTTCTCAAGGCC
Source organism: Aramus guarauna (assembly GCA_013400195.1). Lineage (NCBI taxonomy): Eukaryota > Metazoa > Chordata > Aves > Gruiformes > Aramidae > Aramus > Aramus guarauna. The sequence continues at coordinate 52,718 of VXBL01006518.1, read as the reverse complement.
TTCTTTAGAGTCTTATGTGTATGTGTGATGGTAAGGTTCTTTTTAGCATCTTATAAAAGGCAAAATAATGTGGCAAATTTATCTCAGGAGCATTGTGCTCAGAAATATCTGATTGACATATTTCTCATTCAATAATTATTCTTTATAGCTCCATTTGCTCTCACTTTACTAGCTTTAATAAAAAAAAAGAAAAAATATTAACTGGCAATGAGAGATGTGTCAAGACTTGTTTTGGGATTTGTAATATTCCGATTATTCTTGGTGAGTCATATATTATCTTTCTCATTAAGCAGATACATGATTTTTTTTGTCACCAGTAGTTTTAAAGCAATGTATGTCTTGCCTTTGGGTGTTCTGATAGATAGTGTACAATGGTAGTATATCAGCAAAGTTTCTCATGTCTCCTTTTAATGGGACAATGTCAGTCTCTGTTGATACAGTTTTTATCTCAAACAGTAGGCATGTATGCTGAAATTTTAAAAGTTTACATCATTTTGTTATGCTGGTGTAACAGGCAATTTTATTACACACCAAAATACTGTATGTTAGTCTTCTGGTCAGTATGAACACGAGACAATCTGTTCTCATTGTAGTGAATTCCTTCCCATTTGTAATAAATATATTATTACTACAAGATCAAAATCTCATTAAGAGTTAGATTTCCATATTTCCTGATATTTTTCAGTTATCTTGTGTACTAGAACAGCAGGTAACAAGGGTAGTTTGATTTTCTTTACATGCAGAGTGAATATAATATATTCCTGCATTTATGGTAAGTTTTACATGAATATGCCACACAACACTATTCATATATTTCAGTTACAGTCCTCAGTATGCTATGTAGAATGGGGTAAGCAGAGTACAGGAAGATACATTCCTTGTATGCCACTTAGATTTTTTCCAATCACTTTTTTGTTTTCTTGCTTAAGAAACTAAACTCTTGATGAGAGTAAAGATGACTTAAGAAAGGGTGCAGAATAGGAGTTGCTTGGTTTCTGACCTTTGTGTGGTATTTTAGGAATATATTGTCTGGGATAATCTATCAAAGAACACTTTTTCAGGATATCTGTTGTGACTCTGGTCTTAGAGCATGAACACAAATGTGCTTAAAATGTTAATATAATAAATTCAGCTTTGAGTGTTTGAGTCTATGTTCTGCAAGGTCCCGAGGAGTATTTAATGCCTACCAAAAAAAAAAAAAAAAATCTTCTGCAACTTGCAGATTCAGTCTCTTAATTACTAATATAATTAGTAAGCTTCAGGGCTGTACCTCAAAATTTGCACAGTACCACTGGTAGTAGCAATGTTGTTGGAAGGAGCGACCAGTATCCTGTTAATTAACACTACTAGTGAAGAACTGTTCCTAAATCTTCTGTAACTTAGTCTTTGAGAAGTTATATTCATAATGCAAGCTGCAAATTTGTTGTGAATGGTACAGTGGAATTCACTAGTCTATCCTAATTCTTTCATATTAGATGTTGGCCTTTGAGCAAGATAAAAACTAGGACTAAGATAATAGAGAATGTACTTCATTTCAGGTTTGGTTCTGGTTTTGGGTTGCTTGCTTGCATTATGACAGTGTGCAAGAGTTAGTCCCAGTTTAGATGTGCAAATGGTAGATTGCTGCTGTGTGACTCATTTAATTCAAAGATAAATCTCCAACATGGACTCATAGGAACATTTCCATAGAAATGCCTGTTTCTCTCTACTTGCTGCAAGGCTCATCTAGGTAACTAATTCATATATAGATAGCTGCAGAGAGATCTGTGGATGCAGACAGAGGACTTTCTGTGGGCGAGGCACATGGACTGTAGAAACCTGTGTCACAACAAGGACCTACTGATTTTTTTTTTTCCCTTGAACTAAAGTTTCTGCATTTTGGTATTTCACTAGGAAACTAAACAAAGGTATGTGGTGGCAGCCAAAAATTATTTAAAACCCCCAAACAACAAAACTGTTTCATGAGCTATGAGAATATAGGACAATTTAAAAGATAGCAGGTCAGGCGCTGGTTTGCATTTTGAGCCATGACTGTTCAGCTTATTTTAGGGTTTTGAGGATTTTTTTGGCTAATACCTTGTCTCTGTTATTTCAAGTAACCTTCTTGCACTGCTAGAGGAAATAGACTTGACTGATTCCTGACTTCAGCATAACCTTTTGAAACCCATAATCTTCCCCAATTACTCCTGCTGGGTGAGGTTATGTAGTGGAGCTTTGTCTTGCTTTTGTGTTGTGGGGAAAAAAACAAAAGAGCAACAAACACCTCTGTTGTTTTTCAGGAGCATTGTTGCCTTTTGTTTTCAGCCTCCATAAAGTGTAGAGAGAGGTGCATGTAGTTTGAAGGCTCTTGCGAGAAGTCTAGAATGGGGGCACTGTCACAGCAGTTGGATTTTATGTGTTTTGATGAAATTTTCTAATGCATAGGCAAATACTTAGGAAGTTAATTCTTACTCAGTTGACTGTAATGCATGGGTCTCCACATCTGTCTGGAAAAAGCTTTGTTCCCTGAAGCGTCCTTGTCACTTCCTTGTTGTTCCACACGCATTTATGAAATGCTAAACCAGCCTTTGGGGAATCTTAGCTGTGCTGTCTCTTGACTTTTGTTTTTGCTACAAGTATTATGTGTAACTTTTTACCCACCTGATACTTTCCCAGGCTACAAAGGGAGACTGCCTCTTTATATATTAGAGTCTGCTTATTTCCTAAGCTTAGTAATATTTCAAGGAAGCCCTGAAATAATAATTTGCTGTTAATACTCTTAACACATAATGAATATTTCATACCAACATGAACATGGATTCTGAATCTAAAAGATCGTGTAGTACCAAACTTTAAATTAGGAAATGAAATATATTTAAATTACATTGAAGAAGGCTCTGATTAACACCCATTAGCATTAAACTTGGCATTTTATTAAAAACACATGACATGTGCTCAGTAAGAAGTGCTGTATCTTGCCAGAAGTATTTCCGTATACATTTGTCTTCTCCTTTATGCAGTGATCTGCTGAAGCATTTTACAGAGAGTTGCCTAAGTATCTGCATAGTCTTCACAGTGTCAGGGTGAGACAAACACGCCTCTTCCAGTGACTGCTTTACCTGACACAGCCGTAGCTGCTTTTGAAATACTTGAAGTTTGTGTGGGGAACTTACTGTCAAGGTTGTACATAATTTACAGTGCACTTTCTGAATCCTATCCCTGTGCAACTCATTTTATACTTTTCTTGCTTTCAGAAAACTTAACTAGAGTAGGCTCACTGCCTCAGAAGGAAGGAAGAGTTGGCTTTATGCTTATGTCTGCAATTGGGGCCTATGAGAGGTATAACTCAGTAAAACCAGTTGTCTGCATGCTCCCTGTTTGGTAACTCAGAGCAGAGAAACAAACAGCGTGCAGCATCTCTTAAGCCTTATTGTCCTGGACCTAGACCCCAGTGAGGTAACAAGAGTGTGATCTACACCTTAACTGTGGCAAGGCAATGATCTTTAAAAGTAGATGTACATTTGTGAAGGATGAGAATAAAAGCCCTTAGGAATGGGAAAATGAATTACCAGTGTGTGACCTTTTAATAGAATTCGGTTTATTTGTTATCTAAGTTGATGTAGCAGGTCTGCTAAATTTAAAACCAGACCCTCTTGATCTTTCTGCAGCTTTTCATGACTTGGAAGTCCATCAGACAACAGTTCTTGTTGGGGAGATGGAGCAGAATAATATAATATTAAGTAAACAAACAGTCATGTGAGTTCGTAGAGTTGTCTGTCATGTATATTCATAGGGTTGTGTGTGTTTGAGTTTGTCTGCAAATCTTATTTCATATCGCTATTTTTCCTACCTATTATGAGATTTGCCTACCTATAGCAAAATGACAGCTGATGTTGTGGAGGGAGAAAAGTTTTTTCAGCTTTGTTAGGGATATGAGCTTTTATGGATATCAGGTAAGCTGATAGCAAAATTTTGCTTTTAGTCCTCTCACCCTCTCAAACATGATACTATATCTAGAATGTCCACGCTTTTGAAAGTGTAAGTAATGGTTAAGATTGCAAAAAGCTCTTGAGAGACAGGAACGTTTGTGTTTCATTCGTGTGTTTTGAAGTAAGGTTCTTAAATTTACTGAAAAAGATAATTGGGGTGAAAGTGAAATAGCTTATTTTTGAAATAAAGCTAATCTGAAGATGTAAAATGTAAAATTTATTTGGACTTACAAATTTTTTTTGACAATGAGTCTATGAAGTAAAATGTACCAGTTTGTCTAATTTAACTGCTTCTTTTGGCATGGTAACATACGATAGAACATATTTTTTCGTTTGATTCTTCTGCAAGATTAGAACAGTAGAATTTGAGATGTGGTTGTGTTAATGTTTTGTGAAAGGTGCAATATTTTTCAGACATGTTTTATGAAACTTGTATACTTTGAAAAAAACCCAATATTGCCATACCATTCCAGAATATTATTAAATTCCTCATTTTTTTCACATCATCTCATCCTTGTTTCTGGAAGCTGGAACAACTGATAAAATGTGCCCTATTATGTTTTCTTTTGTATTCTGTCTTTAAAATGAGCTGTTAGTTATCAAACTATTTCACTAGAATAATTTCTGTTGCAGAAGCTGATATACTGTTATAAAGTTTGTTTATATATATAGTATTCACCACTGGGAGCTGTGTGCCTCCTGCAAGCTCTATATACCCTCTGCTACCACTGAAGAATTTTAAAGAGAATGTCCTAGCCCTTTGCAGACTAATGGCTTATTTGGCTAGAAGGTTCTTCACTCCCTGGTCTACCACTGTTGCTTGAACTCTGATATGTTTAAGTCCTTATTGAGGCTTTTTCTAAGTATTCTTAGGAAGCTGATATGTAAATTACAGAAATTATGCTTTCACTAAAATGCTAGCACTCTGCTCAGATCTAATCCATAGCAGTTTTCCAGTATTGTGGAATTATTTAATGACTCTAATTTCAGATGCACTTCTAAAAACCCAGTATACTTTCCTCCTCAGTAATGACTACGTATCTTGCTCTGCAGCATTGAGACATGTTTCTTGTCATGTCAACTGTTTTGTAGAAGAATTTATTACTACGCACAGACTGTATTTTATATGACTAAAATTTATTGCATGAACTTTACAAAACAAGAAAGCTCAAACCATTGGTAGGTAGGTAGATACACTTTACCTCTTTCAACGCTTATTTCCCTGGACTCCGCCATTTGAAGTATTATTTCATATTCTCTAGGTGCAAATTTAAGAACTGGGGAGAAACTGGTTTTAGGGTTTTCTTGTGTTGTGTGAGAGGAAAATTGGGATATCTTGGGTTCGGATGAGAAAAAAAGAAGAGGAAGAGTGACTAGAAGGTTAGTTATTGAGACTTAATTGTGGGATGTAGGAGATGTAGGATCAAGGCCACAGCTTGAATCAAAACTCAATAGAATTAAATCAAATTTAATAAATTTCATCATCCTCAAACTTTTATGTTCTCCTCAAGCTTTTAGCTGTTTTGGAGCCAACCTTTGTCCCTTTCTCACACATATTTTTTTTTACAAGTGCTGAATCATTGGCATTAAGTAAAAATTCCACCTTTGTACTTTAGAAATACTGGCCAATAAAACCCCAGACTTTTCAGTTGCACGCAGAACTCATTGATAAAAGTAGAGTGTATTTTCTGGAGCACTTCTGAAAATCACTCTGGCATACCAAAGCGGAAGTCAAGTTTTCTCACTATCACAAGCAAAGGATGGAAAAATTAACTTAAGGAATAAGTGAAGCTTTATTGAAGACCTTTGTCAGATGCCTCCATCAAACATAAAATTGACCCAATATTGGGTAACTTGCATAGCTACAGAAAAGACTGTACATGAGCAAAGGCTGATTCTGCATATACTACAGCTTTTCTGTAGTAGAAATCTTTAATTTTTATTTGAAGATGTCTAGTATTGTCTGTAGGTATGAACTGTATAAAGGTATTTAGATGAGTTTGTCTTGATTTCATTGGGAATGACTCAAATCCAATAAAGAGAAAAGTAATGCAATCTTTTATTGCGAGATTTACCCACATTGTGATTGTAAAATTTTATTTATGGTTTTTAGAAGTTGACAAATGTACTCCTTAGGTGAACAGGAAGTAATGAAATCTATTTCAGAGATATACACTTAAATGTTGCCTGTTATTGCTAGTGGTGAGATTACTGAGCATTGGAACCGTAGGCAACAAAGTAAATATTTCATATTCCAAGACATTACGTGTCAAGTAGATAAATGAAAATTCAAATTAAACCTGTTAGCAATGTTTCAACTTCAGAAAGTCCACATACAGTAGTAAGGTGTTGTTATTGCTTTGATATTCTGTATGAAAAATAACATCCTTTGGAGACCAGCTTGATATTCATATGGCTGGCTTATAGCTAGGACTATTAAATAGGAATTTGCCTACTAAGTTTTGGTGGAAGGTGACTGGTGAAAGTTATTCTCTACGTAGATGTTCTTGTGCAATAAAATAAACAAAGCTCTGTATATGAACTAATCAGAGTTTTTGTATATTATTTAAAACCAGTGCATTATTAATACCCCCCCTCCCCCCCCAAACCCAAAACACTTTCCTTGTGAATACAATGTAGTTATGAAAACTACACTCAGTCTTTACATGGAAAATTTTATATTCTCATGAAGACCTCTGTGCAGTATACAAATATAACACAGTATTTGATTGAACAATAATAATAGTAAACCAGGTTAAACAGAAAATCCCTCGAAAGGAAAGAACCAGCAGAAATGTTATTGCACATACACTTTATTTGAAGATTACAATAATTTTTTGTCTGTTCTAAGTTTTATAGATAGAGCATATGACAGTACACTCTCCTGCAATAACAAAGAAGATCTGAGTTTAATGCATTCTTTAGGAACAGCAGTTTTGTGGATCTTGATTTAGGAAGAGAGACTCATCTGTTTCCATGAATTATGGATCTTTGAGTTGCTTCTTTTAAAACCTGACTGCAGATACAACTGCCAGTTTATTGAGGCCAAAGTGTAGTTTCTGCTCACTGATGATAAGAGGTAGTTGGCGGCACACACGATCCAATAGGGTGAGGACAGACTGAATGTCAGGACCATAATGTGAAGAATGGTAGTGAGTCATTGAAAGAAATGGTTTGCAAAAATTTCACTTGGTTACTTCCAGTGTGGTTCATTTTCTGCCATCTGCTCTAAGACATCAAAACAGTAAGACGAAACGTGAAATTATCTGCATACCTCATTTGCATAATGAGGATGTAGATGTAGTTTTGCTGGCTAGCCTTTCAGTCTGGGCCAAAACAGGTTGTTTAACTTGTCACTGGCCAGTTCATACAATGTTAGCACGTGATTGAAATAAAAATCAAACCTAGAAACTCAGAGCTAAGAGTAAATAGCTTTGCAGAGAGCAAAGAGGGACAATTTCAAACATGCCATATTTAGCTTCTTTTGGTTTGATTAAATAATCCACTTTGTAACAGCTTAATTTCCCATACTTAAAAAAAGTCTGGTATATATGAAACATGCATTGTCAGTCTGTGAGAATGAGTTAAATGGTTTACAGGGGTTGCCCAGGGAGATTAACTGAGAGCAGAGATATTGTCAGCAAGCCCATTCACTATCACCAGAAAGCAAGGCTCTGGAGCAAGCTAAAAGTTGTTCATCAGACTACCTAGGGCTGGAATTGTCAGAGGTTAGACGTAACAGAGGAGATTAGCTAATGTCAGTCAAGAACCACACTTCATTGTGCCTGGGGTTAGGCTGGAGTCAGGATCACAAAGCATTCTGGTTTGACTTGCTTGCTTGTTTACTTGCTTATGGAAGAAAAAAATCCAAGAGAATTTTGTTCCTTAGTGGTTGTACCAAAAAAGGAGTGGGGAATGGAAGTTCTTGTATGATTTCTCAAAATGACTTAAAAACCCATGGTTGCAGCGGTGATACAGGTAGCCAAAGAACAAATATGTTTTAACCCTTAAACTGCTTTGTTTATGTATGTATGCACTGTCCTTTCATTCTAACTCCCCTAGAGTGATACTAAGTTTGAAGTGCTAAAGGTGTACTCAGTTGATTTAAAAAGAAAACATTTGTGTTTAACATCATTTTGCTTGTTGGCAATATGTTTTCAAGTCAAGTATTTTGACAGTAGGGAAGTGGTAGCCTAGTAAGCTGTGCACCACAGGGTGGCACTGACGGTGTGTGATTATTGTCTCATTTGAGACTTATTTTAGACATCTCTTTCTGGAAATCTGATCACATGTAAAAGGCCCGAACTAAGTAACTCCCTTTGACCTCCCTGGGAAATACTTGTATTGTGCAACAGGCAAATAGACTGAGGTGTGCATGCATTGTTGCATAATGAATGAAACTACAGTATCAGATATCTCACCATATTCTTAACATGACTGCAGAAGTGCATGTGGGGAGATTAGTGGTGTATCTATAAAGGAAAAGATCTGGACTTCAGTCTCAGTAAATTTCAGATGTGCTTCTGTAGTAATACTTTCTTTACTGATTTTGAAGGTTATGAAGAAAGCCTTATGGCCCACGATATTTATTTTTTTTATTTTTTTAATGCTGCTTTTTAAAAAATGCTGATCAAAACAAAATGAAAAAAAGAATATTTTTGACTCAGTTTAGACTTGTATCCCCTGTGATCACTTTGAATGCAGGACTGAATCAGTTAACATCATACTTTCAGATATATAGGGTACAATATGTTTGAATTATTTGTATTTAATTTTATTAATTGAATTTCTCCCTACAAGTTCATATGGGGAAATACAAAATAGCTTTGTATTCTTCTTCAGTAATCTGATCTTATTTTCATCTCCAGCGTGCTTCCTTATATTAGGATCAGAGAAGAGCTCACAACACAGCCAAGACTATCTCTTATTCTGTGATGAAACTGTTTGTACTTGGCCTTTAAAAATATTTCTTTAAAGAGCTGCCAGCATCCTGGGACAGCTTGCTTCCTGTTCTCATTTACTGAGAAATGCCTTCCTGAAATGCAAATTGTTTTTATTGTGGTGTTATTTTCTCTGTCAGTTTTTAGTGATGCAATGTATTATTATTTCATGATCACTGCCATCCAAGTTACCTTCCACTTTGACATCCTTAACCTATTCCTTGCACTTGGTGTGACATCAAGAGGACCTTCCTCTTCACTATCATCTGTATCAAAAAACCCGGGCACCTGTGGGATTCAAGAATCTGCGGACTACTTAGTGTCCTGCTGTATTACTTGTCCAACAGCTACTTCTGTAGTTAAAATTCATTGTTATTGTCAGGTCTTGTAGAAAAGACCCTGCCCACCATATTGTTCTGGTTGTAGGATCTGCTGTATACCTTCACCATTGATTGCATCTGTGACCTTTTCCTATTGTATTGAGTCTGACTGAGGTGGAGTTAACTTTCCCCACAGCACCCTCATAATGCTGTGCTGTGTATTGGTAGTAAGCAAGGTGTTGATAACACACCAGTGTTTTGGCTACTACTGAGCGGTGCTGGCACAGCATAAGGGCTATCTCTCCAACATTTCTCCTCCCTCAGCAGTACGCTGGGGGTGGGCAAGATCTTGGGAGGGGACACAGCCAGGACGCCTGACCCAAACTGACCGAAGGGAGATTCCATACCATATGACATCTGCTCAGCAATAAGAAGCTGAGAGATAGGGGGAGGAAATGAGGGCATTTGGTTTTACAACGTTTGTCTTGTGGAGCAACAGCTATGCGTACTGAAGCCCTGCTTCCCAGGAAGTGGCTGGACATCACCTGCTGATGGGAAGTAGAGAGTAATCTTTTGGTTTTGCTTTGCTTCCACGCATGGCCTTTTGCTTTTGTTGTATTGAACTCCCTCCCAACCCAAACCATTATATGATTCTGTGATATTGTTTGCTTAATATGACCACTGAGGTATACATCCACGAAGACTTAATCTGTGTTAGACCAGTAAGAGGGTTGCTAAAATGTTTATTTTTGCTTTTTTTTTTTTCAATTCTTTTGAAATATCAGGTCTTATACACTTACTTGCAGTAAGTGTAATGCATGTTTTATGGAAAATGTGTGCACATATTAATGAAGATCTGCATACATCACTGAAAAGAATTAAAATTACTTGCTGCAGATCAGAGGTACTAGTATAATGCATTTCGGGTAGTAAATCAACATGACATTTTTTTGCTGAGCTAAAATGCAATTTGAGATAGAATGAGTCCAATAAAGGGTTCAGATAATGACTTTTTTTTGTCCCCACCTGCTTTGTAACTTTTTAAAAATATTAATTATTGTACTGATAGGAAGGAGAGACAGAAGATTGATTCCCATAAGGTAAGGGGAAAAATCTGAGGAGAAAGATGCCTTTTGTATCCTTCTTCATGTTAAGCCCATACAGCTGCCCTTGCCTGTGACACTTGGGAAGAATTCTTCCAAGTGGTCCTCTGCATAGGCTACACAGAGGGGGGAAAAAGGCAATATAATGGGGTTGTTCTGTGCTAGATGATATTCTACAATGGTCTTTTAGATCAGTGTGAGAGAGGCACAGTCTTTCTTGAAAGTGGCAACCTCAAAGGGATCTCTGTGGCATTTTACCTCCATGTTTTCTTTTCTGAAGCATTCCTCAGAAGCTCGTAACTGTATATAGTTCTTGGATTTAGCTCATATTTGCTGTAAGCTTATGAATGGTTAGGAAATACTGAAAAAACACAGATAATGTTTCTCAACTGAAGTGAGCTCCTTACAGCTAGTACTTGCCACACATAATACTATTGGTTTCAAGTGTTGGAGAAGGGAAATGTGACTTCAGAAAACATTAAAATTCTGCTGAAATTTTTAAGCCTCATAATTAAAATGCTAGATACTCATGTCCTAGAAATATTGTACCTGGGCATCTTACAAACAACATCTTCAAAGCCAGTTAACTGTTGTATACTGTTTTCTTTAGCGACAAGCATATTTTCAGACTTACACAAGAAAATGTATAGGACCTGTGTGATAAGAATTAATCTGAATGCTGAAGATTTAAGGCTTAATTATAATTCTGTTCCAAGGCAATGGAGTGTGTGAACTGCTATTACTAAACTGTACTATGTAAACATTGCATACTGATGGAATTTGCTTGTCAACCCCAGTGGCATTTCTGTGCACTAAGCTTGTTGTTCTGTCAGCCAAGTGCATCATGGGAAAAGATGAGTATCTCAAGGGAATGTGATCTGCATTTTTAAGAAGAAAGTCAACCTCAAAGGTGCCTGAAACGGACTCCAACACAGATTACTTTGCTCAAGAGATATCTGGTTTATTGGCTGTAAATTTTGCATGCTTCTTAGGTGATGACATAAATTTATGTTGATAAAACTTTGAATATATCCATTTTTATATTTCATTGCTGATTAAATGATTGGTAAAAGCTCCTGGTGCAGTATTACAGCATAGGAAACAGTCATTAAATCCAAAGGATTCTGAAAAGTTACGTTGCTATTCCAATATTTGTTGTCTTTTTTGCCCCTCAAACTTTACCTTTGTGTGTAATGCACTCCTCCCAAGTAAAGAGAAAAGCATGACTCATGACAGGTATTTTAATACAGTAAGTGCAACAGCAAACAAATAAAAGAAAGTGAAGGAAGTAAGATTTGAGCAAACTTCTGTTTACAAGTTAGAACACTAGAATATCTTCAAGTTAAAAAAGAAAGGGCAAATCAAGATCAGATTGTGATCAAAAATGTTAGTTCAGACCTAAAGGTTGAAGATGTAGAATGATAGAGGAATAGCAGAGAAGCAGACAAGTATGATATTAAGATGTTTGCTTAGGAAAAGAAAAAACTAATGCAGCAGCTGCTTAATTTGGTGACAAAAATTCTTTTAAACTCCATTGGAGTTAGAAGGACCAGTGTGTGTTTCCAAAAGCCTTCGATACAGTCTCCCACAGCATTCTCCTGGAGAAGCTGGCGGTTCATGGCCTTGATGGGTGTACTCTTCACTGGGTTAAAAACTGGCTGGCTAGCCAAGCCCAGAGAGTGGTGGTGAATGGAGCTAAATCCAGTTGGCGGCCAGTCACAAGCAGTGTCCCCCAGGGCTCAGTGCTAGGGTCGGTCTTGTTTAATATCTTTATCAATGACCTGGACGAGGGGCTCAAGTGTGCCCTCAGTAAATTTGCAGATGACACCAAACTGGGTGGGAGTGTTGATCTGCTCGAGGGAAGGAGGGCTCTGTAGAGGGACCTAGACAGGCGGGATCGATGGGCCGAGGCCAACTGTATGAGGTTCAACAAGGCCAAGTGCCAGGTCCTGCACTTTGGTCACAACAACCCCATGCAACGCTACAGGCTTGGGGAAGAGTGGCTGGAAAGCTCCATGGCAGAGAAGGACCTGGGGGTACTGGTTGACAGCCGGCTGAATATGAGCCAGCAGTGTGCCCAGGTGGCCAAGAAGGCCAATGGCATCCTGGCTTGTATCAGGAATAGTGTGGCCAGCAGGAGTAGGGAAGTGATTGTGCCCCTGTACTCGGCGCTGGTGAGGCCGCACCTCGAATACTGTGTTCAATTTTGGGCCCCTCACTACAGGAAGGATGTTGCGCTGCTGGAACATGTCCAGAGGAGAGCAACAAAGCTGGTGAGGGGTCTGGAGCACAAGTCTTACGAGGAGCGTCTGAGGGAACTGGGGTTGTTTAGTCTGGAGAAGAGGAGGCTGAGGGGAGACCTTATCGCCCTCTACAACTACCTGAAAGGAGGTTGTAGTGAGGTGGGGGTCGGCCTCTTCTCCCTGGTAACAAGCGATAGGACCAGGGGGAATGGTCTAAAGTTGCGCCAGGGCAGGTTTAGGTTAGACATTAGGAAAAATTTCTTCACAGAAAGGGTTGTCAGGCTCTGGAATGGGCTGCCCAGGGAGGTGGTTGAGTCCCCGTCCCTGGAGGTATTTAAAAGAAGGATAGATGAGGTGCTTAAGGACATGGTTTAGTGGTGGGATTAGAGGTTGGACTTGATGATCTTAAAGGTCTTTTCCAACCTAGATGATTCTATGATTCTATGATATGTGCCGAAGGGATGTAATCTGTCTTTTCCAACACACTTGATGATGAATGCAAGAAGGTACCTCTGAATACAGTGGAATAGTTTGAAGCTGTAAAGTTGTCGTTTTTTTCTATGTGGGGTTTGTTTTTTTGTTTTGTTTTGTTTTTTTTTCTCCTAAAAACCTATTACTTACTGAACTTTACCTCAAGACTTTCTGCAATGATGTGTTTTCATGTAAAACATTAAAGTTTCTATTGGAGCAGCAGAGATGTTTTGCCCCTCAGCTATTGTTTATGCTGCAGAAGGGCAATTAAACTGTGAATATTTGTATCAAAGTTTTGTACCTTTACTGTAACAGGTACAGCAGTGTCTGATTTTACTTTTCTCCAAGTTCATGGGAGTTTTGTAATTGATTTTACTATTGGGAACAAAACTTGGCCAGGCATTTTGAACTGTAAACATCATTGGTGTTTTGAAAATTAAAGTACTATTCAATGGCAATGCTGACAATGGATTATCTCACATTAAACAAGTTTCATTTAAGTTTTGTTATGTGTGGGCTAGTAATTGTAATTCAAGATTTCTGTGTGTGTGGAAAGCCTAATATACTATGTTTTTCACATAGTCTTGTATGTATTAATGGAATTGCGGAACTCCCTTAATGTTTCAATAAATATGCCAAATGTCTGTAGCAACCTGCTGTTCACTGTGCCCAGATTGCTTCTTGGTAAGTAGGTATCAATCTTCAGTACTTGCTGCATTCAACCTCTCTTACTCTCTTATCAGGATCCATCTGTTCGACTGTATTTGGTAGTGTGGGTTCTTATGATATATATAGGCTTCCAAAACGTTAATCTCCAAGTGGTGCCTGATTCCCACTGTGTTGCATTTGTCAGCATAACAGTTTCAAATTGCAAAGAGATAAAGTCAAAGTGTTTGTTGCTTGGTTCCATTTACGTAATCAGGCTGGGCTGATTGTTTGTGATAAAAGGGTCAAATTTTGTTCTCAGTTATACCTTTATGAACCTTAAGAAACCCCACTTGCCTTTATTTTGAGTCACTGGAATAAAGCTGAAATACTGTTTCGGCTATGGAATATTGAAATACAAGACTAGATACATCCTGAAAAAATAATTTGATTTTTAGACATTGTATCTTTTCCTTTGGTCCTTACCTTCTTCCAGCAGTACTGGACCATATCTGTTAAAATGTAAAAAGTGTGGGAAGTCTAAAGTCAGCACATGTATTCATAACCTTATAGAATTTATTTGCAAATATAATTTTATATAAAATTAATTGAGGAAGCATCAGTTCAAATTTAGATAACATATAGGTTTCTGCTATATGTTATATAACATATACTACTTCTGCTGAAAATGGTTTTACACATGAATTTGTGATCTACTGCCTGCAACAACAATATAGGTGTGTCCCTGACCTGATATGCTTATAATAACAGAAGGCCATATCATCTTCAAATAGGCAAATGGCATGTTTGATTGTGAGTTTGACACTGTCAGCATCAATGCTTTGAGTAACGGTTGATATACTTTAAAGTATTAATTGAATAATGACACTGAAATGGCAAGACTACAGGTATATAACAGTTTGCAGCTGTATGGATTTCACTATAAATGTAAGAGTGCCCAAATGGAACGCAGGAACACCCGTGATAAACAGACACTTGACCTGTCATGAAAATGGTTTGCAGGTAAAGTTTTTGTTCTGAATAATGATACTAAGAATCACTAATTTTTTTTTAATTCATATGACCAATTAAAAAACCTGAAAAGATATGTAAAAAAAAAAAAAAAAAAGTTACATGTGTGCATCTGAATGCCAGGTAAGATACATGTCTAAATACTGAAGGACTCCAGAACATAGCATTTAGTTCTTCAGATTAGATTAAACAATCTTAAACAGTCACTTGATGCTCTGAATGGTCAAATACCTGGTCTGAATATCCTTAGCATGCCTGAGGCTAGAAATTAATCATGAAGCTTTGTAACAGACTAATTTTCTTTCTTTCACTGAATTATGCAAATCAGCATAAAATTGAAATTCTAAATGGAATATATGACTACATATTTTATTTGCATATTTTAAATGTTTTTGGGTTAAAAATTAATATTTCATATTCACATGTTCCTTATAAATAACATCTAAGACTTGGTTAATGACATACATAAAAGATCCTAAATGCACTGTGGGACTGCCATATCAATGGAAGGAACAAGCCATGAATTACACTTTTTGCAATTTACAGCGTTGTGTAACTTTGTAGAGGCTTAGTTTCTTTTGCCATTCACAAAACACATTATGAAAGGTGTGAATGCTTTCTTTCATAACAAATGAAAGTATTACGATAGACTGAACAGAGTTGGACTTTTTTTCTGTTTGATTGGGAGCTCATTCCATCATGAATGGACAGTTTACTACAGATGTTCAGCATGTTGGAACCAAAGAGAAGCAGTAACTCTGCTGTGTCCAGTTGCTTCCTGTGCTGGTGGGACTGCATGGGTGACAAGCCATGAACTGGTCTGTACTCTTCAGTTTTGTGTTATCTATTCAGACAAGGCGCTGCAACTGCGTTAAGGGTTCTGACTGTTTATTTATACCACCCGCTACTCTTATTTTTCTCATCAGTCACAAAATCATTCGAGTTCCTTCATCTCTTTCACCATAAACTTCTGTTTCAGGGACTTACATTTGTTATAAATCTTCTTACAACACTAGCATTCAAAACAGCTGCTTCAGCTGATAGGTTCTGCTCTTGGGACAATAATTCTGTAGATAATATTTCCATTTTTTAAAGTTTAGTCATAGCTTTGGTGTCTTTGTGGCTTTTGTGAATGTTAGAACAGTAGCCTTATTTTTAAAAATGTTAAGAATTTTTCAGTATCAAAATGTTAACTTGTGTTTCTAGGAAAATAGTAAACTCTACCTTATGTTATTTATCCAAGAAGCTATTACGATGCACATTTTTAGACCTCTACAAATAATTAGTCAGAAAAAAAAAAGTAGCACTAACCAATGTGAAAAGGAGAGAAGGATATAAACAGAACACAAACTAAAGAAAAACAAAGAAAACTAACAACTCTCCTCTAAACTACAAGGGTGTTATTTTCATACTTTCATTTTATTGTCATTTTCAGTCTCTACTTCATCTCACACTGAAAAAAGTTTCTGAATTAAATCTTTAACCCTCTTACCTCAATTACATCTAAATGTGTAATAAATGCATATAACACACATAAAGATTAAAGGAAAATTATTTCTTTAATGCTTTTGCTGTGATGCAAGTCAATACATACAATTTGAGGATATGCACAATATATGCAAGCTAGAAGAGTGCTGACTGGGACAGAACTTGGCTAACTTCTACACCCTTAGCATTGCTCATTGTCCAGGTTTTGGCTGAGATAGAGTTAATTTTCTTTTGAGTAGCTGGCATAGTGCTGTGTTGTGGATTTAGCATGAGAATAATGTTGATAACACACTGATGTTTTTAGCTGTTGCTAGGTAGTTGTAGTGTCTACACTAAGTCAAGGAATTTTCAGCTTCCCACCCCCTCCTGGGTGCACAAGAATCTGGGAGAGCACAGCCAGGACAGCTGACCCAGACTGGCCAAAGGGATATTCCATACCATATAATGTCATGCTCTGTACGTAACTGGGGAAGCTAGCCAGGAAGCAGATCCACTGCTTGGAAACACACTGGGCATTGGGTTGTGGTTTTTTTCTGCATGCAGTGAGCAATTGAATTTGTGCATCACTTATATTATTATTACTGTTATTGTTATTATTATTATTATTTAGTAGTATTATTCTATTCCTTTGTTATCCTGTTAAACTGTCTTTATCTCAACTCATGATCTTTTTCTTTCCATTCTTCTCCCCATCTCCTTGGGAAGGGAGGAGTGAGCGAGTGGCTGCGTGGTGCTCAGTTACTGGCTGGGGTTAAACCACAACACTCATGTTTATCTCAGTCTTGACTTGCAGCAATTCTATTCCTTTTCTTCTGTATTTTTAAGTCATGTTTTGCCAATTTGTGCTAGTCTGTTTAACATGAATAAACGGGACTTGGGTGAGTTTGGGTGTAAAATAAAAAGCAGTTTTTTTCAGAGTTGTTTCCTCTAAGTATGCTAGTTTTTTTATATTGTTTACATCCTGGTGAGTAGTATCAGAAACTCTTCTTATGCTTTTGGTGAAATAAATCTCTCCCTTGGATTGCAATACAGATTCAGGTATTATGTGAGTCAGAGGTGAGGTTTCTGTTCCATATCTCTGTCTCCTAGATTTTAAGTATCTGACTTTTTTTAGTTGTATCTTATCTCCTACTGATCATTTCTCTTAAAAGGATTTCCTGCCTGGTAACCTTATTTATGTATGAGTCATTCAAGTCAAGAGAAGAAAGCTGCAGACTTTATTTAGATGGAGGACATAAAAATATAATTCTTTTCTGTTGAATTCTTCTCAGTCCATGCATCATATCTTGCATTTTCTGAGCTATTTCAAAGGAGGATCTCAAAACATCTTATACAAGAGAGTTAAGCTCAATCCCTGGCAAACTAGAACTGTAACTGGTGTACTGTTTCTGAGCCATAGAATTTTAGAAGTGTTTAGGTTGGAAAAGACCTTTGAGATCATAAAGTCAAACCTTTAAACACCGTAAGTTCCTCATTGGCCTAATGTCATGAAATCAGTCTCCCATCTTATTCTCCTTTCTCTGAGTGCGAAACTTTTCATTGTAGAAAATGGTGGCTTGAACCAATAGCTAAATTAATTGGACACAGAATCTAATTCTGCTGGTGTCAGACCAATTTTTCTATTAATGTTAGGTTGTGTATCTCCAAGTGTACAAAGAGATAGATGCATGCAATTTTAGCCAAAATTTGAACTCCTTCATATAACTAATGCAAAGCTTTTGCTGAGTATTGAAAAATGCATGCATGAGCCTAAGCCCTGTTTCCTGTCAATTTGTGAACTATGCTCTGGTTTGCTTGTGGTCTTTAAAATGTACCGTTGCCACCAGACATTTTGGTCAATGTACTAGAAAACAGAAATATGGATACCCATCACACTGAAATCCATATCATTGTAAATTGGCAAAGATATTTTATACTTTTCATGCTAATAAATAAGGCATGATTTTTGTTTTCCAAGTTATCCAGAAAAATCTCCTCACTTTCTCTTTGTAGTTTCCAATGTGTAACTTACTATATTCAGGACTTCCACTGTGTCAGTAAAGAAGTAATTTCCTTTTTAAAAGATATGTCATAAATCAAGCAGAGGTAATGATGACACTTTTGCAGTACCCTATATTACACATGATGTCAGGCTGATGGTCTCTGGACTGCAAGAATCTGTGAATCCAGGAAGCTCCTGTAGAAATAGTAGTGTAGTCCAGGCAATGAGAAGCTCTGAATATGGTGTCATTAAAGCCAGTGTTAAAGTATAATAGGGAGCATAGTGAGGAAAATGCAGGTCATGTTTACAAATAGGAAGGTGCTTCTTGGTAGTATTCAATGAAATTATTTGCTAAAGAGAAAGTATTAATACAAATAATGGGAAACAACCACTTTTTCCTCATCTTCTTGGTAGAGTCAACTTTCTAACTGAGCAGGTAGAATCCTGATCCATTAGGAACTGCTTAGCATTATATTTAGTAGTGCAAGGGAGATGCCTTTATATGTACCAAATATGCTGTATCTTCCAACTGAGGATAGCCTAAGCTTTAACCTGAAGAAAGCTTCTGAACTCTGGAATATCTTGTCTTGAGAATAGGTGCATACAATGGAAACAGGCACTTTCATTATGGTAGCATGCACCATGATCAGATGCCCCTTCAAAAAAGTGCTTGTGACAGTGGTGAGCTGCTGAAGAAGCATTCATCAAGAACTGTTTCTGCTGGAGGGATGCATGACTGCAGTCAGCTGCAGCCAGCAACCTTTACTGGTGTTCATACCGTGAACTGAACTGAAACTTTCAATTTAATCTTCCTGTGCCCAAACTTAAGGAGAAGGGTTTCTTAATGTAGCAGATAATGAGCCAAATTCTGCTTATATCAAGGTCAGTAGCAAAGCCACCTTTACTAATTAATCAAGATGATACCTGTATCTTCTAGACAGAATATCAAATATATGAACCTTTGCGCACCATAGAAGTACTCTGCTGCTTTCTGTCATTGCTACCAGTTATTCTTACTGCCTCTGGTTAAAATTCCCTTTGTAAGGATGTTTGACCTCTCTCTGTCATGACAGCATTTCTTGCTCTTTGAAACATCAGATACTGGCTGTTAGGAGGAATAGGATTCTGCCAAACAGATGCCAATCTAATATTGCAATTCTTACACCTTTTTTTAAAATTGGTAATAGGGTAAAACTATAAATTAATTGGAAATTTTGTGTCAGTCTTAATAATACATACTTAATTATTAAAAAAAAAACCCAAACCACAAACAAGCTAATATTTGGGAAATAGTTTTATTTACTAGATTTCCTATAAAAGTAGAATAGGATAGAGAATTGCTTTTTTTTCTCAATATAACAGCAAGCACTGATGGCAAGTGAATAGCTCTGCATCACAAACTACTGAAATATGATATTGCAAACCAAAATCTGATATGCATTACTCTGTGGCTATTTTTAAGAATTTTTTTTTTTAAAAATAGCAAATTTACAGATGCCTTGTATAGTGGCATATAGAAAAAAACACTTTGAGCACTTTTTAATCCTGGCATGTCTCTAGAAGGAAGGTGATATAGAATGCATTAAAGATTACGCTTGACATTCTCATAAGCTTTAAAAAACATATAAAAAGGTGAGCTTGTGTGGGCTGACTGCTTAGGTAAAGCATGCCTGAACCTTGCTTGAGACTCAGCAAGGAATTATCTTTTTGTATGGGGAATTTCCACTAATAGCACCAAGTAAAGTCACTCCACTTTTTGATGATTGCCTTAATTTTCCCTAGCATACAAGAAGGAAGGCTATGCTGAGGAGCATGTAAAATTTAACTCTGCTGTACCTGTTCTGTCTCTTGAAGGAGTCTACTGTCTGTACAGCAAAATCTTATCAGGCTTGTGCTTGAGCAAAAAAATAAATCAAGACTGATACTCTGTGGCTATACCTCCCCTCTGTCTCTAAACAGCTCAAGAAAGTGAAGACCCAACTTAAAAACCACAATATTCAGTGTAGTTTTGTTAATGAAATAAGTTTAATATTTAATTACTTAAAATGAAGGGTAGTCTTCCTTAAAAGTTATGGAATTTTTTGTTGTTGTTGTTTTTGGCATTATCTGTGAAAATAAAGCTCTGCTGAACAGGCATTTGCTAATAGGAAGAGCATTTAAAGGAGAATGGCAGAATACATCAAACAGGAACTGACAACTATTAGTAACAAATTTTGTTCTGAAAATAAGCATATTCTTTAGGTGTAAGCAGCCTGTATCACTATGGTTCAGTAGAGTCTCAGAGCTGGCATACCACAGTTGCAGGCTGAAAAGACCTGTTCATGACATAGGTGTGAGAATAAGAAATGTGAAAGTTTCTTAACACAAACATAGTTTAGTGGGTTCTTCGCAGGCTCTAATGACTTGCTGGTGAGCTTAACTGAGAGTTATGGAAGAAAAGTTGCTTGCAGATGAAACACTGAAACAGTTCAGTATTTAGGTGACTGGAATGTGACTTTTTCACTTTTATTCTACACACACACACATAAATCTAAATATGGAAGCAACTGTGTTTGCAGAATGAGTAAATTGCAGTGTGGCTTGAGATAAAAGATGAACTGGTCTAGAATTGTCATCCTACATACATCAGTGCTGTCAGAAAAAGTTAGTGGTTGCTCCTCAGTTTCATCTTGTTCAGTACCTCAGAGTCAGTTTTTTGGCATGCAAAACCATGTCCAATCAGTCAAAGTAATTCTGAACTTGTCTGGGAATGAGTAAGCAGAACTCCAATCGTTATCCATTCTTTGATATTTCTTAACTGTTCCGGCTGATTCTTCATATTTACATAGACAATGTCTCTCCTTGTGATTCTAAGAAATGAGTGATGTGTTCTTCTGTGAGGGGAAGTTTGCTAATGAATTTGGAAAAAATAGATATTTCTTCACTGCTATCTCCCATACAAAATAATTCCTTAACAGGGGCCTTTTATGTAATATGAAATTTCAATTTTTAAAGAATACAGAGTTTAGATTTTGTAAATATTTTCCCTACCTTGTTTAAAGAACAGTATGTAACAAGTATTTTTAACAATGATAATGTCCTATAGAACAGCTTTCAAAGGCATTTTTTCCCCTTTCATAATAGTTTTGTAAACCTCTCAAAATAAAGCAAAAGATTAATTAACTTATATTCACTAACTGCGCTTGACTTTTTTTTTTTTTTTTTTTAATTCTTTCCCTGGAAAGCTACTATTTTCTACCTTATAAAAAGTACTTATATACATGCCCAGCTGAACATTAGTTGTGGAATTCTGAAGTAGCTCTTCTTGTGTTGTTCATGTTGTTCTCTAACTCTATTTCTTCTTCAAGACCTGTTCTTTTAGTTTTTCTTCTTTCACCTTTCCCTTTACGATTTTTAATCTCTGCATTTGTCATCTTGGCTCTTTCTGTGCTTTTGAGCTCTTTCAGATTAGTCCTTTAGGACAGCAGATCATTTAATGGGAGAGAGTATTTCCTTTTCCTAAATATTTTGTTGGCTTCCAACTTTCCAAATCAACAAACCTACTTTGTACTCTATCCACTGCTCAGATATGCCATATATAATTTAGAAACGGATTTTTTGTTTGTTTGTTTGTTTCTCTGCCATTTTTAGAGAAGCAGCTTTCTAAGCAGTAGATTTGAAGCCAAACCATTTTCTGTAGCTAAAGCCAATGAGTGTACCAGGATTAGACCTTTCAAAAGTTCAGTTATACTTAGGATATTTTAATTTATGGAATGACATTCAGTCCTTGGCTATCTTTTAGTCACTTACTAGACTCCCTTGAGTTTATAAATGTCTGTCTTGTACTGGGGAGACCAAAACTGGGCACAGTATTCCAGATGTGGTCTTACAAGTGCCAAATAATCACTTTTCTGGACATGCTGGTTATATTCTGGTAGCACAGCCTGATGTGTAGTTAGTTATGCTCACCTTGCTTTACAACAGGATCCTTAGGTCCTTTCTGCAGAACTGCTCAAGAGCTGTTTGGCCCCCAACCTGTATTGATGGATTTTTCCACCCTCAACACAGGACTCTGCATTTGTGTTTGTTCCAGCATGAGACTCCTGTCAACCTGGAACCACAGCTTCTCAAGGTCACCAGCTTATCAAGCACTCCTCCCAGTTTGTTCCTATGAGCCACATCTCAGGGTCTGACAGACTTCTTCAACCTACAGAAAAATACCGGTCCAGTGTATTAAAGTAGTTCCCAGCTGCTGGACCCTACTCTTTCTCAGTTGCAATCAATATGAGTAGTTCAAACCTCTGTGAGTTGCAATTCCTCAGCAAACACTCTGAATACAGCAAATCCTGGGTTTGTTGTCCAATTACTTCTTGATTCTGCTAATGCCAACAGCTGTAGGATGACTTTCTTCTGCTTGACAGCCCAGTTCAAATATGAAGGGATGATTACATGGTTTTATGATACTCAAGGCAAGTCAGCTAATACCTATTGAAAACCATGTAAGCTGCTGCTTTGCTTCTGCTGTTGTGCCTTGAGACCCACCAAGTGAAAGTAGGGGAACTGAGCCCTGTTGCTTTGCATGAGATCCGTCCATGTCCTGTATGATCCTGTGCAGTATACTATTTGTGAGTATACATTATTAGTAGCTGTATGCTAAGCAATGTACGTCAAAAGGAAATATAAACTGTACTACAGTCTCAGTGAGTTTGTCAGTTTATTCCTTGTAATCTTTTCTCTTCAAAAAGAGAAGATGATAAAGAAAATCAAAACTTTTTCTATGAGATGGAAAAGTTGACACACACCATTCAGATGAACAATATGGTTAATGGATGTTATGTTCTGGTCTTACTGAATGAAACCACACAGCTACCTTCACTGGTGTCCTGGTTTCAGCCAAGAGGGTTAATTTTCTTCATAGTAGCTAGCATGGGGCTATGTTTTGGATTTGTGGTGGAAACAACGTTGATAATATTGAGAAGTTTTTGTTATATGGACCTGTTGTTGAGCAGTGCTTACACAGAGCCAAGGCCTTTTCTGCTTCTCGCACCGCCCTGCCAGCGGGATGGCTGGGGGTGCACAAGAAGTTGGGAGGAGACACAGACAGGACAGGTGACCCAAACTGACCAAAGGAATATTCCATACCATATGACATCATGCTCAGTTTCTAAGAAGCTTGTGGGAAAAGGAACGGTGGGGGCGGTGGCATTCGGGGTGATGGCATTTGTCTTCCCAAGTCACCGTTACACATGACAGAGCCCTGCTTTCTTGGAGATGGCTGAACACCTGCCTGCCCATGGGAAGTGGTGAATTAATTCCTTGTTTTGCTTTGCTTGTGCATGTGGCTTTTGCTTTACCTATTAAACTGTCTTTATCTCAACCCATGAGTTTTCTCACTTTAGCTTTTCTAATTCTCTCCCCCATCCTGATGCAGGGGGAGTGAGTGAGCGGCTGTGTGGTGCTCACCTGACGGCTGGAGTAAAACCACGACAGCTGGGCTAGCTTGTTAAATTTTGGCTCATTTAATAACTGTTTTCTTATCCCTTGCATTCAGTGGTTAATGACATTTCTACAAGAAAAACTGCTTCTTGGTTTTCAAAGCAAATTTACAATACTGTGCTCATCAACACTGAAAGCTCAATGTGAGTCACTGTACTTAAAAGATACTGAGATGGAGAACTAAAACAATAACAAGTGGAAATTAAAAGTGGTAGAAGTACACAATGTCTTTTTTAATAGCTCTGAGGGATGATGTGGTTATGTAGCAATGAAAAGTTACAGCTTCTCATTCTTTTTTATATGAGACAGTGAAATTGCATACACCATATTGTACCTTCCCTCCATATCAGTAGCTACTTTTTCTGTAGTTTGTTAGTTTATAGAATATATTATTAGATTCCTTTGGCAACTCAGGTGTGGTTTTCAGAGGAATTTAAGGGATT
This sequence comes from Aramus guarauna, assembly GCA_013400195.1. NCBI lineage: Eukaryota > Metazoa > Chordata > Aves > Gruiformes > Aramidae > Aramus > Aramus guarauna. The sequence continues at coordinate 28,609 of VXBL01006518.1, read as the reverse complement.
TAGGTACTGCAGTTGAATGCTTTGGAATGCTTAGTTAACTCACAGCTCAACATTGAGGTCTGGGCCATATCGTTTTCCAAAATTTATCTCAGTGCTCTGACATACCTGATGCTAGAGCTTTTCAACCACACCAAAGTAAAACTTGAGTTCCTTCCAGAACCACATTGTTACTTCTTAACAAAGGTTAAGAGGGTCTTGTTTTCTGTCTGATGGAAGAGGAGCCATGAAAGATCTCAAGGGAATATAGGGAGTTTTCTTGTGTTTCTACCACTAAAAGTGCTACAAAACCAGAAACAAAAGTTCAGACTTGCAGAGTGACAAGAAATAACCTAGCTCTGATGGACTTTATGCCAGGTTTCCTTTGAGACTGACAGTAATGATAGCCACAAAACAAAATGTGCTTTATATTGAAGAATTCAAGAGTTAATATTGCAGTCTTGAGTAAATAATTTAGAAAGTCACTGAGAAAATAAGAGAAGGACTTCTAGGGATTTCAATTTGTATTGTTCTTTAGTGCCTTTCCATTGGGCCTTTGTTCACATCTAGTGTGAAATCCAGCTGAAGGCAATTTGAATGATCTCATACCATTTGCCAGTGGCTGTCATCTCAAACACTACCACTGTAGTATCCTGTTGTCAGCTTCAACTGAGAGGCCAGTGGGTTAATGAGAGAGACAGAAATACCTTCTGATCCTGACAGGTGGTCTTTCAAAATCAGGCAGAACTGGCAGAACAGCATAGCGAAGCTTGAGTTGCCACTGCCTGCAGCTGGAACACTTTGGTATCCAGAGCTGTCAGTCCAGAATCTTTCATGAGCTCTGAGGTCACTTTAGAATACAGAAAAAGGAAGTAAGGACTGCAGAACTAAGTTATCTGTGCTTTGAGTTTTTATATGCAGCCTGTAGATACCAGCCATTTCTGAATATGCATATGTTTTATCTAAACACCATATGGTTTTGCTGACCTATGCAATGTTGATATTTCTACCCTAATTTGTATGTGTTTGTGCAGTGCCTGTTTTAGTTGTAGGAAAATGGCTATAGTGCTGCTGAGTCAGTGCAGCTGGGATAATGAGTTGACCTACTTTTTCTGTCTCATTGGGACATCCATGCATTATTGGAAGTAAAAATTAATTGCTAAAGATAATCCTTTCCATGGTAAAGTCAATGTGGTAAATCACCTATCACTATATTTTCTTTCCCTTTGCATGATATTTGTCCCTAAACCCAACCATAAAACAGCCTACACCAATAATACTAGGAACAGTAGTAGCTGAGAAAAATATTAAAGTAGCATTTAATATGTAATGTGTAACAGCTCTGCAGCCCAAGGTCATAAAGCAAGTACTCAAAGCACCAAAACATGGACTGCAGCAAGCTACATTTTGTAAATTTTGCAGTGGATTGGTGAAGATGTGAAAAGTCTTCATTCATTCAGACTGTGATATCATCTTTTAATACAAGCTATTCACTTTTAAAATGGGCTGTAATCTTATGTCTTTTAGGGAGCAATGATCTTTGCTTCACTGAGCTTTTCCAACTTTGACCTACAGCATTGTTGTTACAGTGTCCTCTCCTTTTGTTACTTGAGCTATAGAGATGGACCCTCCCCACCTATGGTCAAGCTGTTGCACTATGTGAAAATGGAGCCTTCCAGAGAGAGCAAAATAAGGATTAGTAGGCACAAACCAAATAGGATGAGGACAGTGAAGTAAAGAAGCAGTCTGAATCTACTTCTGTAAGATTCAGAAGGAAGAACAAGAAGGAAGGATGGACATACATCTTTGAACATTGTTGTAGGGTGCTGGGCTGGCTGCTGTAGGCATGTGAACAGCTGGTGGGCCAGGGGTGTGTGTCCTTCTCAATTCTTTCACTGTAGTTGCACTCTGTGTGAGATGCCAAGGAGGGAACTGCTGAAGGTGTGGTGGATAGTGTTTTAGCCCCAGTTCTCGCTGGACTTGCCGATTTCCTTACATATCTGTGAGCCATTAGTAAGTGCCTGGAGAAATGCCCTGTTTGACAGGCTAGGCAGTCACTTCTGATAGGTAGCATGAAAAATCAGCAAATGGTTTCTCATTAACTGAGAATGTGTACTGCCTTTTATAAAACAAGAATTTTCATAAATTTTATTTGGGTGATGACTGAGAGCAGCCCTGAGGACAAGGACTTGGAGCTGTTGGCTGATGAAAAGCTCAACATGACCCAGCAATATGCACTCACAACCTAGAAAGCCAACCATATTCTGGGCTGCATGAAAAACAGCATAACCAGCAGGTCAAGGGAGGTGATTCTCCCCCTCTGCTCTCGCGAGACCCCACCTGGAGTACTGCATCCAACTCTGGGTTCTCCAACATAAGCAAGACATGGACCTTTTGGAGTGAGTCCAGAGGAGGGCAGTGAAGATGATCAGAGGACTGGAGCACCTCTCCTATGAGGACAGGCTAAGAGAGTTGGGACTGTTCAGCCTGGAGAAGAGAAGACTCTGGGGAGACCTTATAGCACCTTCCAGTACCTGAAGGGGCCTACAGGAAAGCTGGAGAGGGACTGTTTACAAGGGCATGGAGTGACAGGACAAGTGGGAATGGCTTTAAGCTGAAGGAGGGTAGATTTACATTAGATATTAGGAAGAAATTCTTCACTGTGAGGGTGGTGAGGCACTGGAACAGATTGCCCAGAGAAGCTGTGGATGCTCCCTACCTGGAAGTATTCAAGGCCAGGTTGGGTTGGATGGGGGTTTGGGCAACCTGGTCTAGTGGATGTCCCAGCCCATGTCAGGGGCGGGGTTGGAATTAGGTGAGCTTTGAGGTCCCTTCCAACTCAAACCATTCAATGATTCTATGATTCCCTGTAGTTATTGAGCTATCTCTGATGGGCCATCCTAGTATCAAAATCCAGCCTCATTTATTGGGACATTATCTGTACAAGGGCTGAATGTTTTGACTTATTGTTAGCCAGAGTAGGGGACAGCAGACAGCACTATTGTAAATGGATTTGTATCAGGATAAAATAATATTGCCAGAATCTGAAAGCTTTTCTGTAAATCCTGCAGCATAATCAACCTTAAACTAAGAACAAGAAGCACAATGATGTTCAGAAAGCTGTCAGGCCTTTTTTTATTTGTGACATAAACCCTGTTGGTCAAGGAGTTCCTACCTAAGAATACCAGACAATGGGCCTAATTTCCACTCTCAGACAAAATCAGTTGCCACTTTTCTTGTGTAGGCAAGTCAGTGGGTGTGTAAATACTTCCTGACATTTACTTAAATTGTTCTTAAAAGTACCATAGGAGAAATTCTGCAGTGACCAGCCACTCTAGGCCAGTGGTTTACTAACCTTAGCTTTGGAAAGCTTATCTTAATGTTCAATATAAATCTTCTTGCTTCAGTTTAAATGCATTATTTTATTCCATTAACCCAAGTACTAAGGAGCACATTTCCCTTCCTTTTTGCAGTAAATGAATATATATGGCAACCTATTTGCTTCTGTCATGTGTAAATGGTTTCATTTCTTTTAGTAAGGTCATGTTTTTTTAGAAAATACTTTCTTTTTTTCCTTCGTGGCAACATCATGTTATTAATTGATGTTTGATTGTCAATGCTGTTCTCTTGAGAACACTTGGTAACTTGTTTTTGATTGGGGGATTCCAGAAGAACTCCCACATTGACCCTGCAAAACTCGTTAGGTGAGACCAGAGGAATGATGGTCTGCAGCAAGATAGGTTCAGTTCCTGTCCACAGAAACTTTTATATGAGCTTAAAAAAAGCTTTACCTTGGAGTAAAAATTCAATAATGTAATCAAGGTGGTGAGAAGGAATGAGGCACCTTGCTAAACATGATAGATAGGAGATATTTCAATTAAAAAAGTTGAATCAGTATGCTCCTGATATTGCTAGTCAGAAATTATTATGTACCTCCCTTAAAAAAACCCCACAGATTCACCCTAGCAATAAACCCCCAAAAAGGGCAAAAAGGCATTCTTAATTTCTGTATCTGTTTTTGAGGCAGATATGGCTATAATAAATTGTGTGTTTCTTAGCCTTGGAACAATCAATTACAGTAAAAGATCACTAAATACATCATGAAGAATGTAAGAAAAAGATGGTAAAAGTTGTAAGGAGAAATAAAGCACCATTTTACTCATTAAGTAAAAGAGACAAAGACCTATGCAAAAAAATCTTGAGTCATATCTGCATGTCTTTTATATACTGGCTTTAAGGTAAAACACTGTGTTCCATTATTCTATGTGTAGAATTGTTGTAAGAAATAGAACTTATTTCAGTAAAATATGCCTGAAATCAGTGTGATGTAACTTCCAGGGTTCATGAAGTTACACACTCAGGTATTCTACCCGCAACACCTAATTTTTCCAGAATTAATCACTTTCAGAGAGTTTATCTGACAGGGTGGAGTTGATTCAGCAAAGGGACTCACCTACTGTAGTGCTGATAGGATAGAGCACCAAGATTTAACATGTCTTGGTGACGCTAATAGACATTCCATCGATTTGGGGATATCTACACTGGGTGCACCCTTAGATTCATTCCTAAGCTAACCGAGGGATAGCTGCCAGGTCTGCATAGCAAAGTCCATTTTCATGCAGAGATACTGCCTTCGATCCTAGAAGCAGTATACTATATCTGGTATACCAAACGTGCTATCCCAGGGCAGTGCAATCCTCATAGTGTTATGTGTCCAGTTCTGGAATAAGGTTTATGTTAGAATTCTCTGAGATGTCACAGCATAGTGCATCCTTGCACAGTGTTGAAATATCCTTAACACGCAATCCTGGCTGACTCTGCAGTTAGATCACTGCATCCTGAGCACACTGATCAGCCAAGGGAGCAAGCTTGTAAGCCAGCGTGGAATTTAGCACTGTAGAAGAGATGACATCAAAATGAAAAAATGTGTAGCCAAAGTGCAGCAGTTTATGTGGAAATGTGAGCATGAAAATTAAATGGATGGCAGTCATTTCACTGCTTAAGTCACCCTGGTACCGTGTTTTTCTAGAGTTCATAAAAGAGTATAAATTAATGATGCCAGCTGCCTGCATGGAACATATTTCTGGTATTTGCTATGTAGCAGTATCTTTCCTATATAGCTACTCAATTCCCAATGCTGTGAGCAGAGCCCTGTGTTCTTGCCAGACTACGAGAATGCAGCATCTGCCCCTCTCCTGCCAGCAGTCTGGCAGTAAAACCAGTGTGTCTGGCACAGGAAGATCAGCGCAGATCTTCTTCCCTGTGTGGAACAGGTTTACCTGCTGGTCTGGAGACTCCTAGGCCATGTTCCCTCATTCTGGGATCTGCATAGATGAAAATAAAAAGGCTGCTGCTCACCCATTCTTCTAGCAGATGTGGTTTCATGGGGTTTAGCAACTTAAAGCATCTCTTTGGCTGTTTGAATTTATGTCTATGTACAGTGGTCCCAGGGCTACAGGGGTATAGAGTACTGAGATTCATGAACTACCCTTCCTGGGTTATGCCGTGATCTCTGTGATGATATGTGAGTTTTTATTGTAAAAATCTTTATCTGGGTAAGGAGCCATAGCCTTCTCTGTTCCTATTGCTGATTCAGTTGGCCCCTTTTCTCTGTGTGTTCTGATTGTCCTTTCTATAGTGGGAAAGGAACAGATATATGTTTCTTTATCTCTATGGACCATTTAACTGATGCTACATTTCAGCATTGAATATGAAAGTCACAGAGATGGTTTATGTAGCAAAACAATAAAGCATTCATAATTCTTCTCCCTTGCAGGAGAAATAACACAGCCATACAATTTAACATAAATCTTCAGATAGCTGTAGATATATATGAAGTTGTTCATTATTAGTAGTTTTGCTCTTCCACAGTCCAGTCATTTTCTTCATTCTCCTCTGAGACTTCTGCCTGCAATTTCTCTCTAAACTCTGCATTAGATATTCTCTTTCAATGTAGTTCAGAAAATTGTGCATTTTTATTCTAAACAATGTTACAGATGTACTGACAACAAGCTGTTGGACACTGCTTCATTTGGAAGATTTAAACATCTTATAAGTAAGTCATCTTCCCATGCTAGGGTTGGACAAACTATGATCAGGAAGAAAAACACTTATCATTCATATGATAGAGCATATTTCCAATTTAAATACATGCATATAGTGAATAATTATACTTCAGTATTCATTGTCTGTTGATTTTATTTTCCCCCAGAAACAAGCTATAATATTTAGTAGTATTTGGAAAATATTGCTAATAATTTCATTTGAATACTGTTCAAGATTTCACTTGGTGGATTAACATGATAATAGGAATGTATGCACACATCAAGTGCATAAAAGAAATGACAGGTAGGTACATGGAAAGTATATTTTGAGTTTTCTGAGTGTGAATGGCTCATATCACCTGAAAGTGTTAATGAACCTCCACAGAGCTCTCTGAGAAAAAGCTAGCATTTGAAAAACACAGCCAGAATTCTGTGTGGGGAGAAAATTCTGAAACGGACCTAGGTGAAGGAAATGACTTGGAGTGACCTTAGGTTCTTTATGCCCGAGGGATATTTTAACCCTATCAGGAGCTAATCTATATTATGGATGCATATGAGGAAAGAAAAGATAATTTTAGATAGCGAATGATAATGGTGAGCTCTTGATGACTTCAGTTAAATTCAGTCACTCTTTATAAAGGCTAAATCTAATGAATCTATGTTTTTTCCCCTTATACTTTTACAGATCTATTTACATCATTCAAGGTCAGTACAAGGTAAAATTATCTTGATTGTATGTAAAATACTTGTAGTTCCTGTCTCTTCATATATTTTCAAGATAAATTCTTGTTTTCTTTATTATTTTCTGAACCTTGTAGTTATTCTGGTGATAAATTTTCCTATTTGCAAGCATTTTTTTCCATTGACAGTTTGTATTTGGATGCATTTGTATTTTGAAGAGCAACTGCAATGCAGTCTATTTAAATGCATTGCAAGGCATGTTTGGCATAATTGCAAAGAAAACACAGTGTAATTGCAAGATATTTCACTTATTTTTAATCAGAATACTGGCAATACAGCCATGGTGAAGTGTAACTATGAGGTACTCTAATGGTTGAAATGTGCCATTATATACAATGAATTTTTCTCAATAAAGCTAGATACAACAGTTACCAAACAGCTAGAAACTAATCATGTCAGTGCTAGTTTCTGGGTGCTGTAAAAGTGCATTTCTTCCTAAATTTTGTTGCTTAGGACACTGTTAATTTGAACATTAGACTTGTGTCTGATATATGTTTACCTGACAGTATTAAAAGTAACACACAAGATTACTCAAACTGAAAATTTCAGTTTGTTTTCCTTTATTGTTAAGAACTGCTTTTTATTTTGTTTCTTTCACTTATCCATGTGCATCCACTTTTAACTTTGGGATTTTTTTTAAAATTATGTTAAAATGTTCCTTTGGGCCTTTCAATTACACTTTTGCAAGGGAATAAAATGACTTTTGAAATCTCTCTAACTATACATGAAACTGTCCATTTGTCCAAACAAAAGTCCCAGATTAGATATGTGTTACATTTTTTGGTGTTGCAGCAATTTTTTTTACACTTTCATAAAAAGGGAGATCTGCTTAGCAAATGAAGAAAATACATATTAAATAACCTGATCTTAAACTTTCCTACTTTAAATACATCTCATGCCCGCTTCACTAGAATTCTTGTCTCAGTAAAAGAGGAATCTACACTGAAGCTGAAGAAAATCTGTCACACTTTTAAGACAGGGTCTGTTTGCAAAGCTATGGGCAATTTGATGGATTTATCATAGTAGTTCTTGCAAATCATACTGTTACATGCATCAACTACTTATAATTCCAGCTGTTAGAGTTATTCTGCTAGTCCTATTTGTGTTTTACTAGGGAAGAAAAGCTAGAGGGCTCTTGATTGTTTTCCTTCTGTCACAGTCAGCCATGCTATATGATCTTCTTATGTGCCACTTAAGTCCTGCCTTGCCATGGAAAGGCTGTTGAAATACTTTTTTTTCAGACCGTTAGATGTTTTCTTACTTATAGAAGGGATTTATAAGGGAGTATTTCAGAAAAGGCTTCTGGGCTTGTGAGTCCCATCCTGATTGCAAACTTACGTTCTTGCTTGTTGAGATAATCAAAACAGTATTACACAAAATCAGCTTCATCTATTATTTAGGTATTGATGGGACCCAAATTTCTTCACTGTGTTTTAGTGGGTTGGGTGAAGAGCTAGAGCTTTTAGTTACAGAGACTGAGAGAGGCAGAAAAAATTGTGGCGCACTTACAGTGCATTGTCAGGAATACAGAAATGATTTCCTGGATAAGGACAATTAATTACATTGTCTGCAGACCTACACTGAATGATAGTGATTCCTCCAAAGTACACAAAACTATGCAATTATCATTAATAATGTATGTGATTAAACATTTTGCAATTGATCACACAGGACCAAATCTTAAGGCCTTTATTACTTCATCAAGCTCCTAGTTTAAATGTGTCTTTACAAATACTAACATTCAGTTGTGTGCATATCTGGTCTGTGTAATCATTTGCTTCTTTGACCATTATCCTGACCTGCTTTGTCTCCCATTCTTTTTGTTCCTATACCCACTGGATATGTCACCTTAAATTAGTTTCCAAACTCCTAAGGAGTACCTTAGTACTTCAACCTTACTTGAATACCTACATGTAAGATATATAGCTTACCAGGCAGTCTGGCCTTTCGAAAAGAATGGGAACACAAAGTAGTAGATTTGTAAATTCCAAATATCTTTTTAGTATTTCCAAATGTAAATGTTTCAGTGTGATGTTCCTCCTTTTAGCAGAACATCAAAATTCCAGAGAAATGCTGAATTTCAGTTGCACTTAGAATGCTCTTAGCCTTCTCAGTGTGAATCCTGATGGCTAGCATAGCTCATGTTAATGTAGCTGACAATAACTCATGCATGCTAGGTGGTGCTCACGTGAGTAGCTCTGCCAGTTGAAAGTAATGATGGGTCTTGGCATAGGGTGGGAAGGGTAATTTCTTCAGCATGCACAGCAGCTACTGGAATAGAGCTTATGAACAAAGCTCTGTTTCCCTGTGTCCTGGTCCATTCCTGTTGTTTCTTTTTCTATTAGACTATTACAACTAAATTCTTCTTTTACTTGTTTTTGGGAGGGGTATTGTCTTGGAGTAATTAGTGTTTTTTTAAACATGGCATATTTAAATGTGATTACCATGCTTGTGCACCTCTTGCTAGTGAGGAATTTAATCAAAATCAGCAAGTGTTTAGCATTCCACTGTTTCATAAATTTTTGGCAGCAATTCAGAGGTTTTACAGTGCAACTGGGAGAATTGAAGGTGTTCAAGGACTAAGAGAACAGCAAGGATAACTCAGATAACAGCCTCTTGAAAATACGGAGAAAATGTATAGGAAAAAGCCATGCAGATATTGGGTTTTACTATGTAAGTATAATTCTGTGCTGAATTATATTCTAGAATGAATAACCCATATCTGCTTCATGGTGTTTGTAGTTTGGTGTGACCACAGCTGCATCAAGATGTTTAAAATTCTGATATTATTTTTAACTGGATAGAGCAGTCTTTAAATTGGGTAAGTATGTAAGCAGATTGAATGTAGCAGTTCTGTTTTACCAGAAAGATTATTTTGCATCTCAAAATTTTTAGGATAAAGCTTCATCATAGGTACTGTAATTATTTCATTAAAAATACTAAAATTACTTAAAAAACTTAATATACTTTTGCTATAAATTTTCTATTAAAATCTGATTTGTATTTTTCTTTCAAAAACTTATTGTAACTAGACAATGTTACAATAGCTGGTTTCTGCTCACTCTTTTCTGCTTTTTTAGTGAAACATGCTATCCAGTCTAAACTACTCAATGTTTAATTCAAGCAGATTCTTCATTTTTTCAGGATATCATCTAAGGCCAATAAAATCATGGAAGGAACAGCCAATATGGTGGTTGGGGTCATGACTTTATGCAACGCTTTCATTTGAACAATCAGAATTTATGCTATATTTTAAGGAGCTTCTTGAGTTATGATAAGGTTTGCAATTTAAATTAGCTTATCCCTGAATTTTCATCCAAAGTTATGTAATGTCTTAAATTATATGAAAAGCTAATAAGTAATTAATCCATTTTGCACACGTAAACCCTCTAGGTGAACTACGGTGATTTGTAAAGTACTTATAATAAACAATATATTACACCAATAAAATAATTAAATGAAAATGTATCTCCTTTATATAATTCATCAGAGATTTTGTAGTATACTTCTTTTCACTGCATAGTTACTAATCGGAGAGGGGGTTCTGTTTGTTATTTTGCCACTATTTAATGGGTGAGTTTTTTGGTTTAGACTCTGCAAATGTGCTCTTAGTTGATCAGGTTTTAGTTAACAAAACAGTTCAAAGCTACAGGTGGACCAGGGATCAGGTGATCCTTCAGTAAATCCACTCTTATTTATGTGTGTCTTTATTCCTGCTGTGATCATATTCCTCTCACACAATACTGCAGCTCCCTTTAGGAGTGCTGTTCATTTCATCTGCATTTCCTTTTTGTTGCCCATTTGGGTTCTACAACTCTTCTTGCCTTTTAAGTCCTTTTCTCCTTTTTTTTTCCTTCTCACTTATATTGCTGTCTCTGTCTAGGATGGTGTGCACTTCTTGGTCCTCAGGAATACACTTCTCTTCTGCCCTTCAAGTATTCCCCCCCACAAGCTCTCAATTTAATACTGAGTGCTTTTGTCTTGGTACTCCAGTGTGCTTAAGCAGATGCTCAACTTTAAGCATAAGTAGTTAAACTATTAAAATTTAAACACATGCTTTCAACAATTCAGAATGGATGATACCTTTAGCATTTTCCTCAATGGGAGGCTAAAAACCTGAATATGAAGGTTTATAAATTTCATTAAATCTTTAATGAATATTGAGCACATACCTATAATATGTCCACCAGTAGTTGGTGCAACTTACCTTGTCGTGGTGTGGTGGCTTGCGTGCCCTGTCGGGCCAGACTAACATGTTGCATGTATCTGCTTAAGTGCTTTCCTAAGTATAGGAGCTTTACCCTGATTTTAAGTTCTTTTCACCAAGAAACGTATTTTTGTTTTTCTAATTACCTGCAGTAACTGACCAGGAAAAGATATAGTACTTTTACAGATAATTAGGAGAGGGTGTTGTACGAGTTCACCTCTATTTTCTCTTTAGGCAGGCATCTATTCATCATTCTCAGATTCTGTAGACAAGATTTTCCTGCTGAGTTTATACAAGTGTAACCTATACTTACACAGAACTGTCAGCTAAGCTTTAGTTACAGCATTATTTTGTTGTTGGATGCTATTCCTGAAATGCTCTTGTTGAAGTGAGTGTGTGTATGTATTTACTTATCTGTCTCTCTTAGTGATGGAAGAGAGCATTTGAAACAGAGGGACCAAAGCTGTAAAATTAATATTTAAAATGTGATTTTAAAATAGTTTTATTATACATTATTTTCTGTACACTATATATAGACAATTATTACTTTTCTCCTACCCCCAATTTTTGGAATACTCTGCTTTACTGCCCTGAAAATATTTGTTTATGGACTGCAGAAAAATCAAAATAAGTTGGTGCTATTGTGATAGAATTAATGAAAAATGTAAGTTGTAGAATCCTCTAAAAATATTTCTGCTTGATTTGCTTTGAAAAGCTCATTTGTCTCAGTAGAATGGCTGAAAAATGGTATTGTACAGAAAAAAAAACGTTATGAATGCCTAAAATTTTTGAAGTTATTTTTGAATAGATTGATTCATATTCAGATTAGCTTCCTGCCAGATGGAAGGAATTTACAGTAAACCAGTTTTTGGCAGGAGAGAAATAAAAAGCGAACAACATCTGCTTATTTATAAAAGTCATCCTATTCTTTCTCTATATTGGTGGGGCACATATTACCTATCCAAAGAAAGTTTTGATTCCAATAAATTGTGAAATCTTAAAGCTTTCAGGGATGAGAAGGTGTTTGTGTTTACAAAGAGACTGACAACCGAGCATGTTTATATAGTGTAAGCAGCACTTTTGTGTATACAGCCACTGATGTTCAGCATCTATGTATCTATTGAGTTTCTGTTCCAAGCAGTGGGTCTTGGTGCAGGAAAAGCCTTACAGTTGCCAGAAGTTATTTTTGGCTGTGATCTTGCAGACATATCTATGTAGGCAAACTCATCAAAGTCAAACATTCCACATTCACAAAGAAGGAAGGCTCATGTGTATGCAAAATCTGAATAGCCTCCTTTTGACCCATAGAAAACAAACTGTTCTATGGTCCTATTAATATTTCTGTTCATAGGTTTATGCATTGCTTCATAAATGGGATATTGGAGTGCTCAGATATTAGGTCAATTTATTTGGCTGCTGCTTTGTAATGACCTTAACATGAAGGGTGTGCCTGAGTTTTTAATGAGCAGTTTGTTTATACCATTGACTCTTCCATTCCAAATGTACATTAAAAGAGAAAGCTCAGGCCCTCTCGATGTCATTGATGTCCAAAGTACTGGTTCAAAAGTGCTGAAGTCAGAGGTTAGATGACTAAAGTGGGAGTTAATATCATATTTCTGGTATGAATAGCTAACCCAACAATCCTTCAGTAATTGCAATTCAAGATCAATAGTAACTGGATGTTATAGGCAATCATATGATATTTCGCACGCCTAACTTCGTTTACCAAAAATGCCATGCTGTTCTTGTCTACCAAAACAACTCTAAGTAGAAATAGATGTAGAACAGTAACTTCATATCGAGTTTAGAGATAAAACATATACTTGGAATGTCAGTAACATATTTACTAAAAATGTTTAAAAAACTAATTGTCTCTTACTTCTACTGTTCTTTTCAGGAATGTTTTTCAGAATACTGTCATTTGGGTTGAGGATGAATCCAGTTTGCATCCTATGGGCAGCCAAGATTTATAGGCAATATCTTTTACTATACCAGTTAATGTAGGTGGATAAAGTAGAGAAGCTTTTGGGCATACCAGTTTTCCATCAAGAGCTAAAGGTGTGTTGATAATTTAACTAGCTTAGTGGCTGGCATCTGCAAATCCTCTTCACTTAAAGGTTACTCATCTTATGGAGCTTCTTCTGTATTCAATTTCTTTCTGTTATCTACAATGCCTTTAAAGGTCCCAGAGAAATCCTGCTTCTCCTAAAGGAAGGAGCTAAAGAACTTGCTTTACCTTCTTCTTCCTTTCTCCTGGTTCATCATTTTCAGTATCTTAAAAGATATTAAGAATATTTATAGGAAAGCTGAGCATCCTTTTCTTTGTTTTCTGTGATTTATGCAGTAGTTCAGAAGGTTATGTTGCTTTCTTTCTTCCTTAGCTTTCTTGGTTTATCTATCTATTCTATTTTAAACTTACACCACATTCAGAACTATGGGCTTAAAACCTTTCTTTCTGCTTATAGACCCTTTACAACCCAGTGCTATAACTTTATAAATTTCACCTGAAGAGTTATGCATATGGCAGATTTAAGATTGAAATTTTTTATCATCCTCTTATTTGGGAAATTCTATCATCATGACCTAGAACAACAAAAGTATTGATGCCCCCAATTAAGAATGGAATAATGTCAGATATTTTATCGGCAAATCTACTGGGAGATATTCTTTCTTCCTCTTTTTCAGACATCTCCTGTAAAAGGGACTTAGAATTAGCTCTCTCTTGTCCTTGGCCAAAAAAATGCCAAAGTAAGAATCCTGATGATGATAGCCAGAAATGGCTGATGAATGAAGTCTGAAGTAATAGAGTCATTAAATTATATTTTCTCATTTCTGAATGTATATGTATAATACTTATATGCTTCTTAGCTATTAGTCAAAATGTTCTAATGTAATTTGAAAATCACACTGGAAAAATGCATATTTTCCAATAAATCCTACATCATGTTAGTGGTTGATATGCAGAAATTGGAGGTGTTTTATCAAATGACTGTATTTTGGAGACTAAATTTGAACTTAAAGTGAATTAAAATGAAAAGATTAAGCCATGAATTAATATTTAACTTATTCTGTAAAATATAACTCTGTTAAGAAAGCAGCATTATACAGTAATCATTTTGTATAAAATTCAGTGGATTTAAACAGGTAAAAAGTCATGATCTTTTCTTGCTGCAACCCTATGACAATCAGAGATGAAGCACAAAAGTTCTGTTAACTCCCAGTACTGAAGGAAAGCAATAAATGAGTAGAAAATAAATTGTTTGTTACTTTGTTCTTCAGACAAATTGCTTTGCATGCTAAGACCCTGTGTCTTGTAAATACTTAGACATCTGCTGAACAGGAGTGTTCCACTTGATGCCTGTTGGATGGTGTAGAGGAGTGGAGCTAAATAGGGAGTCTAGTTTCCAGAATCATGTCATCTGAAACAGAACCTATTTGGCAATGTTTCCTTATAGATTTAAAGCCTTGTTCTGCAAGATCCATATATACAAGCCTCATATCAACTCTTCAGGAAAATTTGCTTCCTTTGAGAGAAGCTAACTGAAACTATTTTAAATACGTAGGTTTTAAAGGCACAACAGAAAGAGCTAGACCATGCTTTTCTCTTCTATCATGTATCACACCTTCAATCATGTCAAAGATATCAATAATATTCACATTTTATGATGATGAATTTGAGATAGTCAAATGACTACCCTAGAGCACCCAGCACACCCAAAGAAGATCTAAGAAGAAAGTCTGTGTCTTTTGACTTCCCAGTGTGATGGGATTTTTATTGAGCGCCTATTGTCTTCCTGTTTCCCAGCCAGGTCTTGAACTTCTCTATACCCCTTAGTTTACAAATATGTGTTGAAACAATACTTACACTTCAATATTACAGGGGATTGTTTTCATCATTCTTAGGGACAAGAGAGTCCCCCAAGGGGGTATGATCAAGTAGCCACTGCAATCAGGCTTCTAAATATATTTCCACTTTAACAACATATAATTCTGATCAAAAAAGGGGAAGAAGCCAGGGACCTTCCAGGTGATAGGAATAATAATCGTGTGTGTTTCTGAACATTACCTTTTGATGAAAAGCAAGACACTCTGGGCTGTGCAGTAATTTGTTAATATTCTATCAGGGAACATAAGTCACTGACCTTGAATATTTTAGTGATTGTATTCAAGGAAATGAAAATTAATTTTTACAAATAATAAAAGACAATAATTAGATAAAATATAATTTAATGCTTGGATTAATTCTAAAAATTAATTTGAAGTTACTGATGGCATAAAATGTCAATTGTTTTTCACAAATGTGCTTTTTTGTACAATTCATGTTAAGAAATGTAATATATACATTGCATATGTTAACTCAGATCTTCCTTCAGCAAAATGCTGGAGCACATTGGCACTAAGAGAAGATTCACGGAAATCAGGACAATTATTTTCCTAAAAGATCTGTAGAAGTTCTTTATTGTAAATTTGTTTACAGTGGCAAGAGCAAGTGGCAAGATTCTACAGTTGAATTTACAGCCCTCTTGCATTGTAACTACTCTTTCACACATTATTTGCTTTTTCAGTCTCTCTATCTCTGAACGTAGTAGAGAAATAATGAGTGAAACCAAGTAATTTTGAAGCATAATGAAAATGGAACAAAGCAAACTGCTTTTTCATGGCCTTTAAAAAAGGTTGTATTTTTGAATGGCTGATGAACTAAGTTGCAGGGGATTAATTGGTAAACACTGGGAAAAATCCTTTTTTGTCTGTTATTGACATGAGATGGCTAGACTCAGTTATGAACCTCTGCAATTTTGTTCTCGGTGTCTGCAATAGTATTTTATTAAATATTTTATAAGTGAAGGAACAGTTTGAGCCCTGATCCTTCATGACATATTTGCTTACTCTCTGAAGTGTCCTAGAAAAAATTTGACCATGGGGGACTGCAGATAGATTCTTGCATATTTGAGTAAATCTTTGAAGGAGGTCTGAAAACATGCAGAGGTAGTCAGTAGGCAGCCGTTTTTTTTTTATAGGGAAGAGGAGCACTTGAGCGGGGTCCTGATATTAGGATAGGCAAGGAAATTAGAACTGAAGTTAAAATAGTTTTCTATTCAAAATGCAATTAAAAATATGTAGATCTTATGAAATGAAAAACAGATGACAAATCAAAATGTTTCATTTTAAAATGGCCTAGCTCAGGGTTCAGCAGGAATGTTTTAACTAAAGGCAAAACCACTCAGTATTCCCTGTAAGTTTTCTTTGTTTTCTTTTAAACAGTAAATATCTGTGTCAAATTCACTGGTGTTACTGAAGTAAAATTCTGAGCAAACCCCCCCATCTTTGTGCCTTATTAATGTAAATGTATTGGAAAACTTTTAGATAATAAATGGCACTGTTTTCTTTTCTGCATTTTTGTTCTTATGCCTAAATGTTCATTGAGAGACCAAGCATACCACAAATAGATGCATAAATATATAGAATCATAGAATTGTTTAGTTTGGAAAAGACCTTTAAGATTATCAAGTCCAACCATTAACCTAGCACTGCCAAGTCCACCACTCAACCATGTCCCTAAGCCCCACATCCAGGGATGGTGACTCAACCATTTCCCTGGGCAGCCTGTTCCAGTGCTTGACAGCCCTTTCAGTGAAGAAATTTTTCCTAATATCCAAGGCCATTTCTTCTTGTCCTATCACTTCTTACCTGGGAGAAGAAACCAACACCTTTCAGGTAGTTGTAGAGAGTGATAAAGTCTCCTGTCAGCCTCCTTTTCTAAACAACCCCAGCTCCCTCAGATGCTCCTCATAAAACTTGTTCCCTAGACCCTTCACCAGCTTCGTCGCCCTTCTTTGGACACACTCCAGCACCTCAATGTCCTTTTTGCTGTGAGGGGCCGAAAACTGAACACAGTACTCGAGGTGTGGCCTCACTTGTGCTGAGTACAGGAGGATGATCACTTCCCTAGTCCTGCTGGTCACAGGATGCTGTTGGTCTTCTTGGCCACCCAGGCACACTGCTGGCTCATATTCAGATGACTGTTGACCAACACCCTCAGGTCCTTTTCTGCTGGGCAGCTTTCCAGCCACTCTTCCCCAAGCCTGTAGTGTTCCCTGGGGTTGTTGTGACCCAAGCGCAGGACCTGGTGATATGGGATGTCTTTCAACAAGTTATTTTTTTTATAATCTTGCTTTCTTAATTTGGCCTAAGAACAGGAAAGTTTGCACCATATGTTGTTATCATAGCTTATATTTAAAATAAGAATAAAATCAGCTGAGTATTAGGAGCCATAGAAAATTATTAAGTGGCAATAATAATAACAAAACAATATTTTGGCCTTCCACACCCCCAGAGTATACTATTATTTATTAACATCAATTAATTAAGCTTAGTAACAAGAGCAGAGTGAATAGTACAAAACACTTTCCATAAATATTCATGTGAATGTTAAGTGAACCTATTTCAAGTGTCTTTGTGTCACTTCCTGAGTTCTCTTGCACTGAGTGGGCTTTTGCCAGAGGAAATGCTCACAGGAAAAAAAGAATGTTAAGCCTATATCTTTTAGCACTTATGGGAAACTCATCTTTTTTTTCTTATTAGAAATTCCTGCAGGTATCTACTAAGACCTATGTTTATTTAATTATGGAACGGGGGCCTAGGAAAGTTGATGTCTAATATTAAAAAAACAAAACAAAACACACTAACACCTGTGGTAAATAACTTTCTAAGATCAAATAATATTAGTAACTAAATGATTTATCAATTCTGATGCCATCTGGGTCACTTTAAACAGGGAGGTACTTTTCTTTGCAATGTTCTTTTCAGTGTGTCTTCCCAGTAGTAACAGCTTAGAGACTTAACAAAGAGAAAAGGCCACTACTAGAAGCAATAGAATCGTGGTATTTTAAAAGAAAATGATTAATTTTGGTGTAAATTGTGATTTAATTCAGAGAAATTCTTTACTGGTCTTAACTTTTTCATGGTTCTCAAAGTTTTCTGTAATCATACCAAAGCTTCGTTATGCTTTCTGCATTATTGTGAACTAAGCAAGTTTTATCTTCATTATGTTTCCATTTTGAAAGAATACAATGAAAGTGTAAAAATCACAAAATGAAGGAGTTGTGAACCATTCAAGAGATTTTGCTAAGGAAGAAAAGATATCAATAAAATGTTTGGATTTTTTTTCTGTAGCAGAATGTCATGCATTTAAACTTCTGTAGAAACTGAATCACTAGTTTGTTTCTCTGTTCATTTGCCATGAATACTGTATTGAAACTTTGAATGGTTCTTTAATTTCATCTCTGAGAATTATTTTAAACCACTGCTATTCCTTCCACCATTACTAGCCTTGTTATCTTCTTTTGAATATAGAGTCATTATTGGGATATTTTACAGAAAAAAATATTGTCTGAGTTTAAGGCAGATTTTGCAGTGTACTTCTCCCTGATCAAAGGTGGAAGAAAAGTGTGGAAAAGGTAGGTAAGAAAAAAGAATACCTTAGCTGATCAAAAAGATATCCTGTGAGCATCAGGACACACATATAACTGTTACACGTCTTATGCCATTTAGCTCCTCCAGTGCCTAGATTCAGTAGCCCACGGGGCATTATCTAGTGGAACAAAACGATGAGCCAGATATAGTAATGTTTTGTTTAATGTAAGCCTCTCAAATTTGAGTCTTTTGTATAACTTTCTGACATGTAGAAATTTTCTTCAACAGAATTTAGCATTTGATAATACAAGAACACACCATGCCCCAACAATTAAAACCTATGTTAGAAAACTTCTAATTATTGTGGCAATTTCTGCTAATTTTACATCTTTATATGGTGAAGCTATTCATGTCCATCAGTGGCTTTGTATACCTGGGAAATATTTTTATTACACTTTAATGGTGGTAGTAGAGGAGTTACAAAGTGTTAGCAGAGGAAGAGTAAACCTTTAGAAACAATTACAAGTCAGATAATTTAAGCAACTGTCCCTACTGTTATCATGCATTCTTCAGCACCTGAACTTAGGCAGAAATCACCATAAATGCAAGGAACGGAACTGAAGTATTGTCTTGCATTAGAAGGATGTTGAGGCATTGAGATCTGAGTCTTACAGTGCATTTATAGAACAGCAGTAACGACTCACATCAATTTTCCAACTGCAGTGTTGCTTCAAAGGTCTTTGAGAGAACCCAGTAAAATCTGAAAGGACAGTTGGCATCACTTTTCCAGAATCTCCTAATTATATGCCATTGAGATGGAGAACTCATAGGTGTCTTTGAAAGGGAGTCTGGTGTGGGAGTGAAATGCTGGTTTTTTTTTCTGGTGAAAAAGACCTTTCCCACAGTATATTCAGTTCTGTTACTTGCTTTTAAGATACACCTTGTGGAATGTAAGCATAAGAGGTCTTTTTATGCCTGATCTCTATCAGATATGCAAAGAACTTGTGCATCTTCACTCTGTAAACATTTTGAGCAACAGACAGTTTTGTTTTATTATTGCTATGTTAGATGAGTATTGCAAAACACATTGCCAGCAATAAAATGTTAAAAGCTTGCCGACATCATTAGGTTCTTTACCCTTATTATTAGACTGAAGAAGTGCTGCACGTTCATCACCAGCTGCTTTTCCAAATGTAGTAATGTGCTATAGAGGCACAGTGCTGAATCCAGTAAGCATGTTGAAAAGATAATATCACTTGTCTTGCAAAGAATCACAGATTGGAAGAAACATTTTCAATTCAATTATGGGTTCCAACCTCAATTACTTCAAGAATCTTTCTTGGTAATTTATGGAGTTGTTCACAGACAAATATTCTTATACATAATTACTTTTCATTCGATGATAAACAGAGGAAGCAAACCCAATATGGTCCAAGTCTTGCATGCATATAAGCCAGCTGGAAAATACACATTACTCTCACAATACCTGCTTTCCCATGAGTTTAGGAACAGTTTATCTGTAATGTCACTTCTAGAATAAGAAATTCTTTCCTCTGGATGACTAGTCTGTAATCCTGCAAGGGTGCATCTTTGGGGACCAGCACTTTCAGATATGACAGTTCAGTGATGGCAACACAGTTCCTGTGTTGCTAGGTAGAAAAATGAACAGCAAAAATTCTTCTCTACTGCTCATCCATCCAGGCCTTATGTGATCAGTGAATGATGAAGTTGCACTGCTTGTTTCCTGCCTTGCCGGAGGAAAATTAAAGTGAATGTTTTTTACATATGCTGATACAGAAGGTATTAGAAAGGCCAGGGAAAAATACCTGGGTTTTTTTCAGCAATAGCAGGAAGGGATTTCTGTGAAGTTACCCTCTGAGAGCCCTTCTCTGATTCTAGATGGAGCTTGTCTATCTGAAACTAAATGACATTTGGATGTCCTAAAAACCACCTGGATTCCTATGCTTTTTTCACTGGGCCCTAGGCTGATGTCCCTCTTTCCAGATCCAGTAGTGTTGTTGTACTTGCTAGTGAGGTGGGATTCTGGAACATAAAAGTAGATTCCTGTGGAGGAACAAAGGACGTGGAAGCTATGATGTTAGTAGTATCTCCAGAATCGGGGTAAACTCTTTCTGTTATGGGTTGACTAAATTGTGAATACGGATAGTTTTCCATCTCTCTCTCCTTTAATTTTTATACATTTCAGTATTTTTGCTTTCCTTTTAAATTTTTACTCCTTTTTGTCTTGTTCCTTCTATTTTTCCAATAGCACCTGCACTTTTCTGTGGAGTTTACCCTTTGGCTGAATTCTGCGTGGTAGTGAAGTAACTAAGGGCGAAGTGCTCTCTAGATTATCTGAGCTAAAATTTGATAAAACTAAAATGTGTGCTGGCAACATCTAAAACATTGTTTAAAAAGTGTTACTGAGAAAATCAAAGAAACTTCACTGATGATAGTCCTTTATGAATGAGGTGTTTTAAAAAAATGAAACAGCAAAGCCCAACTAACCAACAATGAAAAAAAAACCCAAAACAAAAAAACCCACAACCCTTTTAAACACTTTCTATGTGTTGCCCCCACCTAAACTAACAATAAAAAAAAAAAAAAAAAATTGAGGGAATTTACAGGAATGTTTCAAATAGATAATGGAATATCTTGTCAGTTTTTTGGACAATAATAAACTAGTAAAGCACTCTGTCTTGCCAAAAGTCATTCTAGGTACTTTCTGTATGTCTAATTCCATAATTTGTATGTATGCGTACTGATGTTTAAACGATGTTGGTGTTAGTGTAGTTTCAAAGATTGGGATTTTCAACTGTTTTGAATTTGACCTTGCTACTGTGGTATTGTCCATTAGCTTTTGTGTGGCACTTGTCTATTTCTCTTTATACTTGTGTGGTGGGTTGACCCTGGCTGGGGGCCAGGTGCCCACCAGAGCCGCTGTATCANCACAAGTCCTGCCAGCAAACCTTGTTCTGGTGTGGACTTCCCTCTCCACAGCTCCACAGGTCCTGCCAGGAACTTGCTTCAGTGCGAGTTTCCCATGGGACCACAGCCTCCTTCAGGTGCCTCCACCTGCTCCGGCATGGGGTCCTCCACAGGCTGCAGGTGGAATCTCTACACCCCCTCATCCTTCCTCCATGGGCTGCAGGGGGACAGCCTGCTTCACCATGGTCTTCACCACAGGCTGCAAGGGGATCTCTGCTCTGGTGCCTGGAGCATCTCCTCCCCCTCCTTCTACTGACCTGGGTGTCTGTGGAGTTTCTTACATCTTCTCACTCCTCTCTCTGGCTGCAAAAGCGCTCTCTCTGTTTTTTCTCCCTTCTTAAATATGTTATCACAGAGGTGCTGATTGGCTTTAAAATTATTATTAATAAAGCTTCTCTATTAGGCTATGTGATGTCATTCTGGACAGTAGTCAACACCTGCAACAGCAGTCAGATTTGTTTTTCTGCAAATCATTAAAGAGCTCCATACTTAATATTTGTCTCCCAGCTGGTTCTATGTGTTGCTACAGTATGCCTATTAGTTGAATCCATATCTACAGACTGCTATGTTAAGCAGTTGTCTCTTGAGAATAATTTGTTCCATTAAGTTCATTTATTCATATTTTATGAAGTATTACAATTTTGTTAGAATAATAATTAATACTGTTTTCTAGTGTACAGGTTGCCCAGAGAGGTTGTGGAGGCCCATCCCTGGAAGTGTTCAAGGCCAGGTTGGATGGGGCTTTGGGCAACGTGATCTAGTGGAGGGTGTCCCTGCCCATAGCAGGGGGGGTTGGAACTAGATGATCTTTGAGGTCCCTTCCAATCCAAACCATTCTATGATTTTATGTCATCCTGCCCTTTCACTGTAAATATTCACAAAAATATATTATTATCATCAAAGAAAAAGAAACTGCTAAAAGATTGGGACCACATTAGGAAAGAATAAGAAGTAAACTGAGGTGTTTGAAGAGCTCTCAATGACGATTTCTGAACTGTGAAATACAACTGCCTATGACAAGTCATGAAGTTCCTGGGGGCATATGAATTGCCATATCAATATTCAGTGTACTGCCAGTCTCAAAGAAGGACAACACACATACAAAATGGGGCTGATGCATTTCTGGTCTTATGCCAGCATATTGCCACTGATCTAATGGATTTTTTTCTGAATTTGAATTAATAGAAATTTGATCAGAATCAAGCTCAGAGTTGTAATGATGACTCTTGCCAAAAAAAAACCCACCCAAAAAACCAAAAAACCAAAACAAACACCCCCCCCCCAAAAAAAAAAAAAAAAAAAAGTAGCTTTGGATCTCTCCTGATGTATTTAAGCGTATTTGAATGGGATTAATAAAATTTCTATTTATAGACATGAATTGAGTCAAAACCCTCTCAAATTAATATCTACTTTCTGAAGTCAGTAAGAGTTAAGTGTTGCTTGTCACTGCTCTCAGAAATCATTCCCACAGTGAATATGGGTAGCCATAGTGGAGTGACTGATATGCACCATAGCACCTGTGTAATAATTTAATTTTTATGAGATCAAATAGCCTTACATATTTTTTTCATTTATATCCATTGCTGGACTGGAAACAAGTGTGTCTCATGCCTGATAGAATCAACCTCAGAGTGGGAAAATTGGATGGAATTTTCCTAGGCAAAAAATTATCCTAAAAGCCAAAGCATCTTCACTCTTCTGCCTTCCCTACAAGTCCTAAAAGAACTCATAGAAATGACTGACATGTCACAACAATAACAAGCATCATTCTCAGATATATGAACTACACTGTGGTAGATTTGGTACCCACTGCTCAAGCATTTGAGAAGGCAGTGTGTGATGTCTGTGCAGTATAATGTCTTTTCTGGTACTGTCGTGGTTTTATCCCAGCCGGCAGCTGAGCATCACGCAGCCACTTGCTCACTCCTCCCCCCGCATCAGGTTGGGGGAGAGAATTGGAAAAGTTAAAGTGAGAAAACTTGTGGGTTGAGATAAAGACAGTTTAATAGGTAAAGCAAAAGCCACGTGCACAAGCAAAGCAAAACAAGGAATTCATTCACCACTTCCCATGGGCAGGCAGGTGTTCAGCCATCTCCAGGAAAGCAGGGCTCTGTCACGTGTAATGGTTACTCAGGAAGACAAATGCCATCCCCCCGAATGCCACCGCCCCCACCCTTCCTCTTCCCACAAGCTCCTTATAAACTGAGCATGACGTCATATGGTATGGAATATCCCTTTAGTCAGTTTGGGTCACCTGTCCTGTCTGTGTCTCCTCCCAGCTTCTTGTGCACCCCCAGCCATCCCGCTGGCAGGGCGGTGCGAGAAGCAGAAAAGGTCTTGGCTCTGTGTAAGCACTGCTCAACAACAGGTCCATATAACAAAAACTTCTCTATACTATCAACACTGCTTCCAGCACAAATCTAAAACATAGCCCCATGCTAGCTACTATGAAGAAAATTAACCCTCTTGGCTGAAACCAGGACAGGTACTCAAACCCCCCTTCCATATGCAGAAGAGCCATTTACCCTTACAAGAAAGAGTAGTTATTGTCACTGGTGGGTAGCTATTGGAAAAAAGCACTGCAGTAATCCTGTTTAGCATCCCACTAGAGGAGCCATGCTTTGTGGTGTTAATGACTGTGCTTCTCTAACTTTGAAAGTCAATACTGAAGAGTCACAACATGGATAAAGCATTATAGGACAAGTGGTTTATCACATATATCATGAATAA
Organism: Aramus guarauna; assembly: GCA_013400195.1. Classification (NCBI taxonomy): domain Eukaryota; kingdom Metazoa; phylum Chordata; class Aves; order Gruiformes; family Aramidae; genus Aramus; species Aramus guarauna. Next base: position 4,510 of record VXBL01006518.1, on the reverse strand, counting down.
TGCACTTGGGTTGTCTGGATATTGTAGTAGCACTACTTATGTTTTTAAAATACATTTTTAAAAGAGTGTAGTAATAAACATAAAAAGTCTTCTTCACCTCAGTGATAAAGACTACACTGCTGCAATACATTTTTGTGACATAAGCCATATTTCTCCACTTAGATTTATTAGTGTGAAGAAAATTGCTCTTCTGAAAAACAAGTAATACAGACACATTATTACGGTAGCAAAAGGTGTTACTAATCCACATTCTACATCTCCAGTTGCATGGACTCTGTTTATTATCTGTAAAAGAAACATGACTTTAGCTTTCTCTAAGCAATCCTGGAAACAGTTATTTTATGATAAGAAGCTTCTTGCTTGCTTTTTCTTTTCAAGGGATACTTTGATGTCTTGGCACATTTTTAGAGGGGTTACTTATTATACAGAAGTAGAGGTGCTCTCTCTATTTTTTCTTCCAAAATTTCTTTGGGGATTTAAAAGAAATAAGCAAAACCAAATGAGAAAGTCATTGTGTGTAACACAATTGGAGAGGAAGAATTAAGGAGGCAACTGCGAGAGCTGCCTGAAAAACAGCTTTGAAACCCCAAACAGAGGTTTAGTGCAATCAAGAAATACAAGAATAAATGGGAGCAGGAATATAACATGAGAAAATAATCCTATTTACCATTCTGGGGCGGACTGTTGAATAGAGATACTCCAAAAAAAGGTCTGATAATCTGCATGTGTGGAGCAGAAGATTGTAAAGCCCTTTCTGTTCCTGTGTCTTCCACTGCAGTTCTCTGTGAGTTTAGCAGCAAGTTCCTGTCCCAGTTCCCCTTCTCTGCAGCTGAACTAATTACACTTCCTGGAATGTACTTAGCATTAGATAGGTATTGTTTTGGTAGCCTTTTTTAAAAATGCAAAGACCAACAGTACTTGATGGGTTTCTGAGCAAAATACTTACTTCTGAGCAGTCAACAATGTAGTCATGCTTTACTTGGGCATTAATTTCAGTCTTGTGCCTCCTGTAATTCAATGTGAGAAACTACTGTATTGAGTTTGCATGACAAGGTTTGTGTAGTTGGGGGGGCCTACAGTGGTGGCTTCTGTGAGAAGCTGCTAGAAGCTTCCCCCATGTCTGATAGAGCCAATGCCAGCCCAGCTCTGAGATGGACCTGCTGCTGGCCAAGGCCAAGCCCATCAGCAATGGGGGTAGCGCCTCTGGGATAATGTATTTAAGAAGGGGAAAGAAGTTACTGTGCAACAGCAATTACAGCTGGAGAGAGGAGTGAGAATATGTGAGAGGAGCAACTCTGCAGACACCAAGGACAGTGCAGAAGGAGGGGAAGGAGGTGCTCCTGGTGCCAGAGCAGAGATTCCCCTGCAGCCTGTGGAGAAGACCATGGTGAGGGAGGCTGTTCACCTGCAGCCCATGGAGGTTAATGGTGGAGCAGATATCAACTTGCAGCCCGTGGAGGACCCCATGCTGGAGCAGGTGGATGCCCAAAGGAGGTTCTGACCTGTGCTGGCTCCTGGCAGGACCTGTGGCCCTGTGGAGAGAGGAGCCCATGCTGGCAGGACTTGTGACCCCATGGGGGACACACGCTGGAGCAGTTCATGAAGAACTGCAGCCCGTGGGAAGGATTCACATTGGAGAAGTTTGTGGAGGACTGTCTCCTGTGAGAGGGACCCTACAGTGGAGCAGGGGAAGAGTGTGAGGAGGAAGGAGTGGCAGAGACAACATCTGACAAACTGACTGCAACCCCTATTCCCTGTCCCCCTGTGCTGCTGCGGGGGAGGAGGTGGAGAAATTGGGAGTGAAGTTGAGCCTGGGAAGAAGGGAGGGGTAGAGGGGAAGGTGTTTTAAGATTGGCTTTTATTTCTCATTACTCTACTCTGATTTGATTGTTAATAAATTAAATTAATTTTCCTGAGTTGAGTCTATTTTACCTGTGATGATAATTGCTGAACGATCTCTCCCTGTCCTTATCTCGACCCAGGAGCCTTTTGTTATATTTTCTCTCCCCTGTGCAGCTGAGGAGGGAAGTGATAGAGCGGCTTGGTGGTTACCTGGTGTCCAGCCAGGGTCAACCTACCATGATTATTATTGTTGTTATTATTACTGTCCAGCCAGGGTCCTTTGTCAATGTGAGGCAAATAACATTGGAGACGTCTTTCACTGTCTTTTGCCGTAATATTGGCAATAACCTTGGTGGCAAGTTTATTATGAATTATACTTTTGTATTGTAAATTTATAATAAAGGTATATCACTCCAAAGGTAACAACCTTTAAGTCCAGTTCCAGGTCAGAAGAAGCAGGGCTGTTATTGTTTCTTCGTTGTCATTGGATTTTTATCTAGGGAATTATTTGTCTTATGGTGAAACATATTCTAAACCTTTATTCTCAACTGACTTTAAAGCACCCATTAATATCATTGTCAAATTAGTCTATCTTTAAATGCAATAGAAGAAATGTTTGAGAGTGTGAAAGAACTTAGTTATGAAATTGCTGTTCTTAGCAAAGAGACTGAATGGCTATGTAAAATTAATTCATCCCTGGTTTTGGTCCATTCTGTTGAAAGTTAGTTTGTTGCTAACACTTCACTTTCTTGGTGTTATATCCTCTGAGATGTGTTCTCTCTGTTGATAAATACAGAACTTTGTTGTCAGTGTTCTGTCATCTTTTGTAAATGGTGCATTCCCCTGAAATAAGAACAAAATAAAAGCAATCATATGATATTACACATCTAACTTTCTATTTTTCCTATTTTTCTCTTTATTAATTCAGTCTTCATCAACAATACAATTCTACTTGTATTTGGATCTCAAATTCAGATCTATTTTTCTCAACACAGTCTCACAAAAGTGAAGTGAGGTCAATGTGTGCATTGTGTATTTGTGCCAATGTGTGTGTGTGTATTTAGTAGTTCCTTTATACTAACAGAAACCAGCAGGGATGTAAAGTGGTGTCCTGGTTTTGGCAGGGATAGAGATAATTTTCTTCCTAGTAGTTGGTATAGTTCTATGTTTTGGATTTAAATGATATAATGTTGACAACACACTGATGTTTTTACTTGTTGCCAAGCAGTCAAGGACTTTTCAGCTTCTCACACTGGCCTGCCAACAAGAAGGTGGGGGCACCCAAGAAGCTAGGAGGGGGCACAGCCAGGATAGCTGACCCAAACTGGCCAAAGGGATATTCTATACTATATCACGTCATGCTTAGTATATAGCTGGGTGGTTGGCCAAGAGGTGGGGTGGCTCGGGAACTGGCTGAGCATCAGCTTTGAGTGGTGAGAAATAGTGCTGTGCGTCACTTGTTTTGTATATTTTATTATTGCTATTATCTTTATTTATTTGTTTATTTACTTTTCTGTCCCATTAAAATGTCTTTATCTCAACCCACATGTTTTACTTTTTCTTTCTTTTTTTTTTTTTTTTTTTCTTTTCTGTCCCATTAAAATGTCTTTATCTCAACCCACATGTTTTACTTTTTCTTTCTTTTTTTTTTTTTTTTTTTCTTTTCTGTCCCATTAAAATGTCTTTATCTCAACCCACATGTTTTACTTTTTCTTTCTTTTTTTTTTTTTTTTCCATTTTGATTCTCTCCCTCATCCCATGGGGGCAGGGAGGGGATAGTGAGCAAACCGCTGTGTGGTAGAGCCTTCCTAACTTCAAGCAGATCAACAACACCCAACGTGGTGTCGTCTGCAAACTTACTGAGGGTGCACTCCATCCCCTCATCCAGATCATTGATAAAGATATTAAACAGAACTGGCCCCAGTACTGAGCCCTGGGGAAAACCACTTGTGACTGGCCACCAACTGGATTTAATTCCATTCAGCACAACTCTTTGGGCCTTGCCATCCAGCCAGTTTTTTACCCAATGAAGAGCGTGCCCATACATAGCATACAGCAATACAAAATCCCACCATGGCTCTAAGGAAAAGCCAAATGCCTGTGAGTATCCCTGAATTGTGTTCATCTTGGAGCAGGGAGAAAGGCAGAGAATTGCCATTTCCTTACTAGGCCTTTGCAAGGTGATGGCATCTCCTAGCTCCTGCTATAGAAGGCATTGTAGGCTGGGATCCTAGCCTGTGGTGACACTGTGTCCTGGCTCTGGCTAGGATAGAGTTAATTTCACAAGCAGCCGGGTGAGCCAGGCTGGCCGGGGGCTATTCCATAACGGGTGACTGCCATGCTCAACATAAAAGGGGGGTGGTCGGGGAGGGGTGGATTTGGCAAATTGTTTTCTGTTATCACCTATTGTGTATCTCTGTTATCAGTACTGGTGTTGATTGTTTCCCTCTCCCTTGCTGTCCCAGTAAACTGTCCTTACCGCAACCCACGAGGCTTTTGCCTTTGTTTGTCTGTTCTCCTCCCCACCCCACCAGGGGAGGGGTGAGCCAGCATCTGCATGGTGCTCAGATGGGCATAAACCAGGTTAGTCCTTTTTGGCGCCCAACATGGGGCTTGAACCCAGTAGCCTGGGATTAAGGGTCCCGTGCTCTACTGACTGAGCTAGTCA
>VXBL01006517.1:10000-20833 GCA_013400195.1 Aramus guarauna | reverse complement strand
GGTGGGGTGGGGGGGGCACCCCACGGGCAAGGCCGGGCCAAGCCGGGCCGGACTCACCCCTCTGCTCCTCTGTCACCTGGAAGCGTTATCTTCAAACAAACAAACAAACAAACAACAACAACAACAAAACCCTCAAACAACAACACCCCACCCCCACCCCCCAAAACACAAAAAAAAGAAATAGAAAGAAAAAGGGGCGAAAGAAGGGAGAAATGAAATGGAGTAGGAACAGTAGGTATTTTTCAAAGTAAGAGCGTGCATTTTACGATCCCTCTCCCTCCATCTGCAGGAAGAGTGATGGTGCGGGGGAAGAAGCNGCTGGGCCTAAACCACGTCAAGAAGCTATAGAAACTATAACTGGAAATGTTGTCCTTTATCTTCTGTCAGCTCTCACGACACTTGGATGCTGCTGCTGTTGCTTCTCCGGCTGCTACTGGTGATTTTATGCCACGTCACCCACCTCCAGCAGGCGGAGCAGGAGAAGGAAATTCTTTACAAAATAGCAATCTTTTCGAGTAAAAAAAATCGCAACAAAATATTGAATAAATTCCCTTTTAATTTATTTGATCATTCCACATTACGGGGCTATGAATTGCTCAAATTTGATAACAAGTACTCAATTCAACTCATTATGTAAGTTAAATTAGACTTTTATAAAATTTCAGCGGCGCACAGTGTTTCCTAGAATTAAATGTAATTTGTGCAAGAATTTGTTGTATCTGTCACAAATATTTCCAATTAGTGACCGTAATTATTTGATAGTTTCTGCAATTATGGCTTAAATGGGTAAATTTGGGACTAATTGGCCTAAATTTGATATTTTGCATATTTGCATAATGATGAAATTGGTAGAAAATTGTGTTCGTTCATTTGTGAAAAATCCTATGAATTTTGTGAATTTGAAAGCTCTGTTTGTGCAGACTGTGACTTTGCTTGCTGATCCCTGAGGAGCTGACGCTGAATGCCTGAATGGGCAGCGCGCCAACTTCTCCACCCGGAGGAGAAGNTCTGTTTGTGCAGACTGTGACTTTACTTGTTCATCCCTGAGGATCAGACACTGAATGGGCAGCTTCTCCACCCGGAGGAGAGGCGAGGGAGGGAAAGGAAAGGGGGAAGGGAGGAGAGCAGCTGTTATGAGCCGGGGATCCGTAGCCGCCTGCGGAGCCCCAAGGCCCCTAGCGCCACGCCCGGAGCTGCCCTGTCACCCCTCCCCGGCCCCAGCTTGCCGGAGCGAAGGGCTATCGCGGGGGGATGGGAGGGACAACGGACAGGACGGTATTGGGATGCTGATAAGTGTGCACTTGGTTAAATTAAATTGCCAAAGCTTCTCCTTTCAGTAAAAGTGTTTGATCTACTGCACTGTCAATTTAAAGTGTTTAAGGAGAAGCAAAAGCATAGATTTTAAGATGTTGATCCAGCACCCGTTCATCATGCATCATGGGCTTTAAGCCTCACGTTTTGCTGTAGTTAATATCTCAACTCTGACATGGGAATACAGACCGGGAAGCAGCCGGAGCCGGCGGGGCGAGGCGGGGACGGGAGCGCCCTGTCACCAGCTCATGCTGTCCCGGCAAAATTTCTTCACCAAAAGGGTTTTCAGTCATTGGAACAGGCTGTCCAGGGAAGTGGTTTAGTCACCATCCCTGGAGGTATTTAAAACACACGTAGATGTGGTTCTTAGGGACATGGTTTAGTGGTGGACTTGGCAGTGCAAGGTTAATGGTTGGACTTGACCTTAAAGGTCTTTTCCAAACAAAATGCTTCTATGATTCTATGAAATAGCTAGTTGACATCCTTTCGATGCTACTCTGCTACTACTGGTTTATTGCCCTATTGGATAGGGGCAGAAAGGCATGTAATATTTATGTGGCTTATTGTCAAAGTGTTCATAAAGCTAGATTAGGCTGAGTTCTTANGTCTGTGCTAAGTCCTGTGCTGGGCCAGTCCACCAGTCCAGCCTGATCTACAGTAGATATTCATGGAATCACAGAATCATGGAATCAAAGAACGGTTTGGGTTGGAAAGGACCTCAAAGATCATCCAGTTCCAAGCCCCTTGCCATGGGCAGGGACACCCTCCACCAGACCAGGTTGCCCAAAGCCCCATCCAACCTGGCTTTGAACAGTTCCAGGGAGAGGCACCCACAGCTTCTCTGGACAACCTGTTCCAATGCCTTGCTACCCTCACAGTAAAGAATTTCTTCCTAATATCTAACCTAATTCTACCTTTTTTCAGTTTAAAGCCATTATCCCTTGTCCTATCACTACTTGCTCTTGTAAACAGTCCCTCACCATCTTTCCTGCAGGCTGCCTTCAGGTACTGGAAGGTTCCTATAAGGTGTCCCCAGAGTCTTCTCTTCTTTAGGCTGAACAATCCCCAACTCTCTCAGCCTGTCTTCACAGGAGAGGTGCTCCAGTCCTTTCACCATTTTTGTGTCCCTCCTCTGGGCTTGCTCCAACAGATCCATGTCTGTCTTGTACTGGGGACCCCAGAGCTGGACACAGTACTCCAGGTGGGGTCTCATGAGAGCGGAGTGGAGGTCCAGAATCCCCTCCCTCCACCTGCTAATCACACTGCTTTTGATGCAACCCAGGATACGGTTGGCTTTCTGGACTGCAAGCATGCATTGCTGGGTCACATTGAGCTTTTCATGCACCAACACGCCCAAGTTCTTCTCAGGGCTGCTCTCAATTCATTCTCCACCCAGTGTGTAGTTGTGTTTGGGGTATTCTGGCATCCCAATCCATATTGCAGACTTAGAGAGTTCAACTGGTTTTCCCTTCCTCCAGATTTCATTTAACCTTTTCATCCTCTCCCTTGGCATTCCTTTCTCTTTTTAGTTTTGCTTCATAGTTCCTCCACCTTCTTCATTCCCCACTGTCATCCCATGTTTTATTCTTCTCCAGAAATGTCCCTTTTCCTTCTAAAAATCCATGTACATTCTCTGGCTGGACCAATGTTCCTTGAAGATGAAATAACCAATCTAGCTGACTCCCTGAGGATAGAATAGACAAAGGAAAACCAGGATACTGTGGATAGATTACTGATTTTACCCAAAGGCAAACTAGTTGATACCAAAGTCCTGAACCTATGCTGTGCATGCACCCAACACCCAGTCAGTTTTGGATAAATGAAGAAAAAATGATACCTCAAGAATGATGCTGTTTGCAGGATGCATTAAGGACATGTAAGGCTTTAACCAAGTTTCTTTTCCTTCAAGTGGGCACAGGTTTGAGACAGTATTTGGAAGAATCTCATTCCATATATCTCAAATTAACTCACTAGGAAATGCATTTCTTAAAATAAATCCTCAGACACCATAGGCGGCCTGGGCTTCAGGATGAGCCTTGGGATAGTGCTGCACAGGTGACCTTGGGATGCTAAAGACTGATTTGAATCTTCTCAGCTTCTGACTCTTCAAGCACCTACAGTTTTCTGGGACTAGCATGTGTAAATGATTGCAATGCTTCATACATGATAAACTGACTTCTCACAGTCCGCATGGCCAGGCACATGCCTATGTCCTTACTGGAACAGGACCCTAGCTTTCAGAAAGCTTCTTCTAGAATAGGAGAGAGAAGCCTGTAAAATAGTACGTAAAAAGAAACTAAAAAAAAAAAAAAAAAAAAAAAAAAAAAAAAAAAAAAAAAAAAAAAAAAAAAAAAAAAGAGCCCCATTTCAGTTACAGCTAGGGAAGAGAGTCTAAAATCAGTAAAGGTGCTTCCTCTTCCATGACATTTTTATTTCTAAGCTTTTAAAATATCATCATGTGGCTGCTGTATCATCTTCTGTTATTTATGTAACCACAGTTCTAGGGAACTGTTAACAAGTAAACTCTTGTGCAGATTATCAAGCAGGTAAAGCTCATAGGAGTGATATAAATGATTAGGAGGAAGTGTTATACTGCTGAAATTCACCATCTAAAGTTACAGTCTTCTTCATCTCACACAATACGGGAAGAAGAAGCTCATGTATTCATGTATACAGCCATTTGGCACTCAAACTTGAGAGCTGCTGCCAGATTTATTTTTGCTCTGACGCTGCCCCTCAGGACTAGCCCAGGCTACAGGGATGTTGTGTGTGGAAGCAGGAAGAGGGTGTGATGGGGAGGAGTGAGACACAGACATGGTAGTACAGTAGAGTTTGCCCCGAAGGCATTCTTCAAAATCTGGAAACAGAGGACGGGAGACACAAAAAGGAAGAAAAGCCTTTCCCTGGTGGTTTGAACAGATTGCTTCTTTAAACATCTGGTATTATTTCTTATAGAAAAACTTGGTGCGCTTTGCTAGTGCGCTTCTCTTGTGCAAGAGGGAATATGAGTAGTAAATACAGTTGCAGAATTAGATCCCTAGCAGACAACTGCCATAGAATGTAATGATAACACTTGAATTTTAACAAAGACTAAGACAAAGCAAATAAGCAAACAGGCCTAGAAACTATCAACTATTCTTTACCCAAAAGAAAGCAACCCCTTCAACTGGTTTTCTCTTCCACCTCATCCCCATAAAGCCGCAATTAAAAAGAGCAAAGGTATTATGAATAGCACAGGCATTAAGCCCAACATTCATACTTTAACAAATCCATGTTATGAAGCCAGTAACAAACATTTGGAGGAAAAGTCCCCTTTGGGTTGATACACAGTTCATCTGTGTAAGAAGCCTTTTTTCTTTCCAGCACTATGAAGCACCATTTCTTGTGATACCAAAATTGAAGCTGAACTGCATTTCTACGTTAAAATAAGCACTCCACATCTCCGTCATGGGTAAAAAATAGTGTCTCCTTCAAACTAGAGCTCTTACTCTTGTATGCAAATACATTTTTATCTAAGATTTCAACATAGATCTGTTAAAACGAATAAAAATGGGTACAATAAGAAAATCAGCATCTGTAACAAGTCTCTTCTGTTCATACTCTTCCTAATCAGAAAGCCAAAGATGCTTTCCATGTCCATCTAGTTAGAACTCATTGAAATTGTGTATGATGCTCACAACCGAAGATACATGCACACGTTGTAAATATTAATGACCACATTCCTAGCTGTTCTTTATAAACTTTTCCAAAATGTTTAAAAACTCCTGCTGTTATCAGTGAGCTTGATGTTGCATCCAGTTATGTGATTGTTTCAAAAATAACGTGACATGTATTAGTCTTAGCATGACTAAGGTTATGAAAGACAGCGCTATGGGTTCTCATACGACTTCTTTCTATTGCTGCAGAGAATAGCGAAGCTCCATCTCCCCATTTCGACTGTGAACAGTGGAAGTTATTTGGCCACAAGGACAAGTCTTCCTGAGCATCTCTGAAAGAATTACTGTGCAGCAGTATCTGCTGAAGGATAAACTTTTGCTAAAACAAAGTACTGAAAAACAATGATCACCGGGTATAAGTATTTATTTTCAGTATGTTGCATCTGATTAAATCAACAAATGGGGTAGAAGAAAGATGGGGTTGGTGTTGGAAATCAATAGGAGGCTGGAGTTTGATAGGAGAGGGCAGAAAACTATAAAACAAGCCAGACAAACTAATGGAGTGAGGGATGAAGCAAACTGGCAGAGATATTAGCTATTTTGCATAATCTTGCAAAATTAATCCAAATTCCATTTGATGGACCAGTATGTTGCAGTACTTTTGTGCTGCTCAAAATGTCCGAATGCAACCACACAAATGGGTGAATCTGGCTACAATATATGACAAAAAATATTTAGGTTGGACATGCCATATCTTCAAATCAGAAAAAATACATCGCAATTTTTGCCTTTAATTTTCTTCTTAGTGTCCATGTAGCACATAATCTCCTCCACCACACACATCGGCATACTTCATCCCAGCTGAGAAAAATTATCTTAAACTTAAGCTATAGAAAAGATTTTCTATTTGCAGGGAACGTGACTGATGTTGTAACTGCCAGAAAAAAATGTTTGTGAAAATTCTGGTAGTTCAAAATCAGGTTGAAATTGAGACAAAAATATAAGACTAAATATATTAAATTTTGAAAATGCATTTACAACATTAATTTATTTAACTTTACCTTTCCTGTGCTGGAAGAAAAGAAGAAAAATATTCAATATATATTCAAGAAAACTGCTTAACATCAGAATATCTTTGTGTGGGGTCACAGTGGGATAAAATATAATTGTCGTCAACAATTCCGGTTCTCATTCAGTGAGGTATTTGCCTCTCAAGTTTTGCCAGATAACCATTGTATTTACAATCCTGAGACTCTATTCCTTGTGTTGTTTAATAACACTGAACAATTTTTTACTTCTTACTAACAGTCTTATAGATAAATAATCACTAGTCTCAATTATATGGATAGTCGAACTGAAATAAACTTCAGTAAGAATATCTTGCAAATGCAACATGGGCTCAGGGAGACTTTAGAGCCTCTGAGTCCTCTTGCCACGTGCCTGCACCTTGTTTGAAAGGATCTTGTTAATGCTTGCCAAAGGACATAACTCTGCATAAGCCTCAGTCCTTGTGAGCACTCCAGGTGTTACCCAGGACATCTTCACTGGAGGTGCCCTGTGAGTTTAAAGAGGATGATCCGGAGGCCTCCACAACCACACAACCCACACTGACTTAGGAGTGCCAAGAGCCTGCAGAAGTGGGGAGGAACGGATGGGTCTTCACCAAGTTGCAGCAGTCTCGTTGTAGGCTTGTAACATAGGGATCTACGTCTGCAGAAAGAAATCTGTAGCAGGCATTAGTCAGGAACAAGCTCAGGAAGATGTGAGACATTCTAAGATGTAGAAGTCATTTGGAACCGGTCACAGAAGGCAGAATGATTATCTTTTTAAAATCACAAGCACCTCTTTGAATGCATCCACCCAGGAGCTGTATTTTCCAATTTCTTGCTCATCCCGAAGAAATCAGATCTGTCTGACCACACCCCAGGAGTCAGTACCACACATATAGGTGCCCCTCACCTTTGCTCTCTCACCTTTCTCCAGACTATCATGGGTAGCAGTATATGGGAAACAGCTGTAGTTCCAGAGATTTCCGTTCATGCTGTTCTTAACACCAAAAAAGAGCTCTGTTGGGTGGAAAGGAAAGTAAGAGATGATTGTTCAGCTTTGCATTTTAAGGGAAGAAGGATTAAGGGGACTTGGATGCACTTTCCATTCAGCTCCCTCTGAGTCTTTCCTTGGTTGCTGAAGAGGTGAAGCCCCCAAAATCCTAGTGGAGTGGGGACTGTGGAGAGCACATGTCTCCCCACTTCCAGGTAGGGCAGGCTGCTTCCATAGGAAGGTAGAGCAAGGCAAGCAATACCTGGGACCAGAGTCATGCACCAGGGGGTTAGAGTGCACCTCTCTTGATGTCCAGTGTCATGACTGGGCAATATGTTGTCTTTGTGCATTTAATATAGAAAATAAAAGGTAGTGTAGGAACAAATGAGTATTTTCCTCACTGAAGTTTTTGGCCGCAAATGTTTGTATATACAATTAATTGGCCTAAATGAACTCTCTCACTTGGCTTCTTCTCCAGACGCCTAAGTGGTGGCAGCTCCACCCACCTTCATTTGTGCTCCGTGTGGCTTCTTCCCTGGAAGGAAATTAATGGAAACTGCTTGATGCTTAGCATTCCTGAAAAATCAGGCTTAACTGTGGACACTGCAGCCGAACTTTATTAGACTACTATTTTGAACATATTAGTGCTGGATTTTATTCAGATTTATTAGCACGATGATAAAAATATCTGCGGTATGGGAAAAAAAAAAAGAGTGCCATCACTCAGTTGGCTTGATTCATTTTTCTGTAGTATCTCTTGCAGTCCATCTGCTGAAAGGTGAAGCCAAACTGTTTTAGAATTATGTTTTCATAGGGAATTCTCTGTTAATTAGTTATCTCTCTCTGCCATGTGTAGCAACTGATGAAATCAGCTACTGTAATTTCATGAAAAGCAATGTTGGACTGTTTGTTTGTATCAGCATGAACACTTTCTTACACATAGCACTCCAGTGGAACACAAGTGGTCCAAATAACATTTTATTTTAATATAATGAGGACACACAGCTACTGTAGCATCACAATTTCTTATTTCTTTGTGTCTAAAAATGTGGTCTTAGGCTAAATGCAGCAGAAAGATTTTATGGACTCAGATTCATTTTTACATACATTTTTTATGCATTTTTACAGAGTAGAGCTTAGCTGACTAAAGTTACTGCTAAGATTTATTTATTTTTCTAGAATAAAATAGTCTGCTCTGCAGTTGTATTTAATAGGCCAAAGTTACACATCTTCTAGTGTCATTTGCTGCTCGCAGTTCATTTAATGAGGACATGGCACTACCATGCTGTGGAAAAGTGTGTTTTGTAATTGCAAATGAAGTATTTCAACCTTTTTACCTTTTAATACCACAGAATACCCTGGGCAGCTAAAGACTGGCTTGTTTCCAGGAAGCTTTATTACAAAGGAAAAACATGGAATACCATTTTCTGTACTTTTAATGTTTGTTTGTTTTTGGCTTTTTTTTTTTTTTTTTTTTTTCAAATAATACCATGTTTTTAGCTAGTGCTTTCCATCCATAGGTCCTAGTGTGAATCCTAAGGTGGATGCTTCATTGGCTTGCTCTTTTACCATGGATAACATCCAAAAGAAATGCAGGGACAAGCTTGTAGGTGAGTCCATGCCTACTGACTGCCAGTAATTTTCACTAACCACAGGATAACTAACCACTGCCTTCTCCTAGAGTAAAATCTTTCCCCCCTCACGCTTTGCTGATCTGACTGGCCTGAGGAAAATGCACCACTGGTTGAGATTAAGCTGTCACTGAAATGTGTATGCTTGGCAAAGGAGAAGTGAGGAGATGAATCAAAAGATTAACAACAACAGCATTAGGAGCATTTTTGTCTCTGTATTTGGCTTCTCACTTAGGGAAAAGGTGAAATAAAGGCCTCATCAAACAACATGCTTTTCCAAGACTAGAGAGAGAACATGAGAGGTTCTTACTTCTGGTACTCCCTCCCAGGGAGACGAAAGGTAACAAGCTGATACTACCTCTAAGATCCTCAACTTGTTGGGTTTAATGACTCTGTTCTGCAGCCTGTCGTGTTGAAGCCCTCACTCAGCCAATATATCCTCCTAGGTCTACTGGTGAACATATATGATGAAAGATTGGTTATATCAGAACAGGAATCAACAGTATTATATTGAAAACAACAGGCTAATGGTGCATAACACAATTTGTGCAACTAGTGATTACTTGCTTTGGAAAGAAAACGTATTAGACCTTCAACATAAAAGGGACCTAAATAAACCACTTCCATTGCTTTGAAGATGCCCTCGGTGAATCTTTACAAAGATGGACTTAAGATGGTAGCTCAATTAAAACAAACAAACAAACAAACAAACAAACAAACAAACAAACAAACAAAAAACCCCCAGTTTAAATAATGTAGGCTACATTTCAAATAGTGTTTGAAGTTAGTATGAGACGTGTGGAAGAGAAAATGAAATTAAATGTAGTATTCCCTCTCAGCTTGATAGAGAAAACACTGACCTTGCCATCTGACAGTGGTGGCATTTGACAATCTTCATTTAGCATGTCCAAAACCAGCAGCAAGGCCCACATGATGAAGAAAATTTCTCAGTGTTTCTCAGAGGAAAGTGCGAGGACTTAATAAAAACTCAACGGGATGGAACACACTGACACAGGAATGGAGAAGTCAGAAGCGTGAAGGAACACAGGGCAGCAGCATGGGAGCTTTAAAAATAGGTCCTTTTAGTATTTTAGGAGGCTTCCCCTTTCTGCCTTTTATTTTAAGATACCTTAAAATAAGGTCTGATGTGTGTCATCTTGTACAAACCCAAACTCCCTGTCTGTGGCCATAAATCACAGAGTTAAAAAACTTCTGGCACAATATATGTGAATTAGAAATCTAATTAGCTGATATATGTATGTGTGCAGAATCAGTGAGGCAGACTTCCTAAAGAAGTAATTTTAATTATGAGCTTCTGCAACACTCTGGGTGTCAAACAGCAGCTGAGATAACGGAGATGTGTGAAGCAATCTATAGTGATTATATTGGGCCTGTCCTCTCACACTTCTCCTTTTCCTCTCTTTATGTATACAGAAGATATTTCTGCCTGATTTCACCTTAGAATTATCAGAAGACTCATAACTGTTTTTTCTGCCATTGCTGGATGACTTGTTTTGGAGTCTGTGTCTATCAAGACATAATATTGTGAGTCCTTGGACGTTAACCAGAACTATAGCATCAAATAAAGCTTGTCTTGCTGTAATATGTCACTGCAGTTAAACATAAGCAAGTGCAAATAGTAAACAGTTAAAAACAAACAAACAAAAAAGTACAACCCCCAATGTTTGCAAACTGCTAAATTTTAACTCCTTCCCATTTTGTGACTTTATGTTTTCACTGGTTCTTACTGTATTTTGTGTAAGGTTAAGACCTGGATCTCTAAAGCAAGAAAGGAGAAGAACATATTTTTTTAAAAAAGCAAATACTTTTCAAGACTTCTTTAAATGTTAAGAGGAAGCAAACTAAAGGTATAAACCAAATGCCTCCTCCATTTATGATATATCCTCCAAATTGTCCCTCTATGCTGTGCTTTTGAGACTTATGTCCTGCTCCCGAAAAGCAGAGCTACATAAATCAGCTGAATTTAATTTCTTGCACTGGTCACAGACCATCCACTAACAAGTCATAGTTGTCTTTGAGTTATTCAGTAAATAGTTATCTGAGATAATGTTGGTAGAGCTTTTTAAAGAGGTACCTGGTTGAGTGTGAATAGTCTGTGAATATTCACAATTCCATTCATACTGTGCTGTGTATATATGATGTGTTTAACCAGTTGCACTGGCTGATTTTGCTCT
>VXBL01006517.1:0-5000 GCA_013400195.1 Aramus guarauna | reverse complement strand
AAATGTTACTTGCCCTTATCAGGGCATTCATGCATCAGCAGATTATTTCAGGCCTAAAACTAGCAAAAGATAAACATGTAGTTAACTTTAAATGTGGGAATAAACATGAAACATGATGGAAACATTACATCAGAAGAGTTAGGGTTAAGTGTTTTCATAGGTGAGAACCATAAACCAGTGACAGCTCTCTTGTTCCAGCCTGTGGGATGTATAAGTTTCTATACATCCACTGATTAGATTAATCAGTTATTTGGTACTCTTGCTGGTATATCTGGTTCTGGATACAAAATGCATCATGGAAGCGTCTTACCACCCATATAAACAGTGAAAATTTGTCAAATGCGGTTTTTTCTCACCTTATTTAGTGAGTATTTATTGAAAATATAGTAGACTCGAGGATGGTTGGATTTCTGGTTAAATCCAACATTTTCACTAAGGTGTCTGGTTTTAATATTCACAAGCTCATTTTGCCTCTACAGTTTTCAAGTAGTTTTAGATTGTAATGTTATTCAAAATGCTTTTGTGCATGCTCTGGCGTTCATGATATTTGGATTAAAAATTATTTAAGCTAGGCATATAGCAACAGTGCTTCTAGATGCAGAGGTGGAATAAGAGCCCCTAATACTGGTAGCAGGCCTACGAATCCTCAACTGGAAGGCTATCACTTAAGTGACTGTATGCTGCTTAACCATCACACCACGTAAGTGAGTAATTGGCATCATAAGACTTTTCAGTTGGAACCTGCCCATCTCCATCACTGATGTGGGCTGCAGCACAAAAACAAAATTTCAAGGGGGAGGCAGAGAAAACAGGGATTGAAAGAGCCAGTAGAAAATGGGAAAGCCTAATAATAACAGAAAGGAAACTACAAAACACTTTTCATCACTTTTATAATAAAATATAAACAAGCATATTGATTTAAAAACCCCACCGTTGCTGTCTTTTGTAAATTGAGACAATTGCACTGTTTTGCATTAAAAGATGTTATCCGTCCAAAAGAGCAAGTATGGTCTTATGCAACTAATATCTGCTAAAACGTACCTGACTGCATTGGAAATGTTGCAGTAGATTGGTATAGCAGAGAATAATGAACCGCTGCACCCCATTGAAATGTAATTACACAGCACTCTTGTTCTTAAACCTATAAGGTGAAAGAAAGATGAATAGTGAAAGTAAAAATCGCTGACCCTTCAAAGTTTAATTTACGTTATGCATTCCCTCGCCCTTCTGATAGGTTTTAGAAAGGTCATAATTTAGGGTATTTTGCAGTTGATAAATGATCTGTATGTTTGTGTTCACACGCACCGATTGATTTGTTATAGCCAAAATATTGTTTCTATAACAACCTGCAGGTCCTTAACTAGGCAAACAGCAGATGAACAGGAATCCAAGTGGGAGGTGAAGCGAAATCCGATCCTCCTCAGAGGACGGGGAGCAGAGGAGGAGGAGGAAGAAGAGGAGGAGGAAGAAGAAAAGGGGAGAGGAAGCGATTTTATGGGGGTAGCGGAGGGTGTGGAAGTGGAGGGGGTGGCAGCAGTTCGCCTGGCTCTCTCCTTGCCCTTCTTCACTCCTACTGGTTTCCCTCTCCCGAGGCTCCGATGCTCTCCAGGGCCTTGTGTCTGCAGATGACAAAGTCTTTGCAACTTGGATTGCTCCCACGGTGCAAAGGGCTGTTGGGGCAATTTTCCCGCCTTTCCAGCCTTGGATGAGGCTCCTGTTTCCGGGCCCAGTTGATGCATTATGCATCAGGGCTGCCGGCAACTGACAGCCCCTCAGCCAGCGTCGACTTGAAAAGCAATGGTGCTAATCAAAGTCGACACATTTGAATGTCCAGACACACACACAGAGAAATTTACTAATCAAAAAGTGTATTTCCTAGGGCTGTCTCCAGAGAAATCCGCAGGAAGAAATTGGAATAATTTATTAGCTTACAAGTTTTCGTTGACAGTTAGCCCAAGGCTATTTATCTCTGTAATAGAGAACGTCTCCAATGTGGCAAAATTGACCAAATCAAACAGCTTTGATCAGAAAATGAATCTGGCAAGGCTGTCTGTCTGTGGGTCCCAGGGGAAAGGTGGGAAACAAACAAAAAGATTTAACAAGTGGTCAATAGGAGAAAGAGAGAGAGAATTTGCAGCCTGGAAAGTCAGAAGCCTGCAAAATCTTCACACGCAAACACTGAAATAAATTACTGGAGAAATAAATTATGTCTCACATCATAACATTTAACATTGTGCTTGTGCATAATCAGAGCTATGCAGCCCAATGCGATTCTTGCATTAAGGTGGTGATAAATAACTGCAGGAGGGGGAAAATGTCTTAACTTCTCCTTAAAAGAAAACAAAATACAGAAGACTCCATATCTGCACAAGAACACTGGCACCTTCACTGCAATCTGCACTTACTGTGCATTATTAATACCTGCCTTGCCACCAAAAGTCAGATGTCAAATAGACTCAAGCCACCACAAAGGTCACAGCAAATTCAGTTTCTGGGTAACAGGGACTTGTTTCAAGCTGTTTCACTGCATAATCCAGCTATGACTTTGACCATCTTCCTGCTGATCACCAAAGGCTTTTTAACTGTAAGATAATAAAAAATATGAACTTTTAGGAATAAGGTTAAAAGACAAACTTACACATACAAAACTTTGCTTTATGTAATAAACAGACCTGCCTTCTCTTGGAAAGAATACCTAACAAATCTAACAAAATCTAACAAAGATCATCTGACAATAGAGAATATGGAGGAAAAAGTTCAGGATAGCAATCAGGAGCTTTTACTTTACCACCGTTCTTCTACTTTTATATTATTTAGTACTCTCTGTTTCTAGTCATCCATATAAAATACAGGATAATTAATAGCTATGAGTGAAAAAACGTCATTCTTGTTTGGAATTAAACTGCTTAGTGATCTTTAGGTATAGATGTTTCAGATGCCCATTACATTTTTTTACTGTATTCTCAGTGCTACTGTCTCACAGAGAACAGAATGCCAAAGGACCATATGCTGATTCTTTTTTGCTAGGAATTACAGCATTTCTCCCCAGGTAAGAAATGGCTTTAATTATTCAGATTGTTGTGCTACTGGCTTTAAGCAGGAAAAGGTAGAAATAATGTCTCTCCCTTGTAATAAATGTTTCTAAATTACATGAAAGAAACAAAAGTACAAGCCCATCTTAACTTAATAACGAAAGATAGCAATTTTGTTTTGTTTATATTGGTGAATTGAATAAGCAACCTGCAAACTGAAGCACTCAAACAAGTTGAGATTGAAAACACTCCAGAAAGTAACCAGGCAGCCTAGTCAGATATCCAGCAGGAAACTGAAGGCGACAAGCTACCTTCTCACGTCTTTCCAGGACATTTGATGGGACTGTAAGTCCTCAAACCTGATCTGTATTGTTACATATGCTTAGAGAGATCAGTAGGGAATAGCCTGGGAATTTATTTATTTATCTCTGTTTGAGGTAATAAATTTATCAGTATTTGAGGAGAAGAAAGAGATTGGCCTCTTGAACGTTGTTCATCAAATTGAATTTTGAATGGTTTTGTATTATTATATGAAATCACCAACATGAGCTATTTTTGTTCTTGGAAAAATGGAAACTCAAGTTTACTGATAGTCTGAAGATGGCTGGCACTTATATAAGGTATGCTTTGATATCACTGGGCTGAACCATGAAGACCTACATGATTTCTTAGACTCTTGGGAAGCAAGGAGAACTTTTGCCTTATTAAGAAATTGAGAGTATTTTATATTTGCATTATACTATGTCCCTTTTACAAACTAAATCATAAAAATGTCCTACTTAGAGTTTCTATGCAATATGTCAAAGTTCATCATTTTCATATGTTCTGGCAATATAAGAGGCATGATAGTCTGAATGACAAAGCAAAAAAGACCATGTTTCCACTCCCATCTCATCTACTGGCTCACTATTTTACAGTGAGTCTTTTAAGTTTTCTAGGACCTAAGGAACAGGGATATCTGAACTGCTGAATTTTCACCATTGCAACTGAAATCAATATGGTCTTTAGACACTCAGCTTCTTCTGTGAGAACCAGGTCTTCTGTCTCAAGATGTGCACACTGAATTTGTACATATTTAGAAAGGTATTTGCCTTCACTTGAATTTCACTTTTTGTAAAATGGAATCATATACTTACATGTACTTTAAATGGCTATGAGTGCTACACATAAAAAGTATTATATGGGCCTTCACTCAGACCCACCTGGAAAACAAGAATTTTTCCACCAGCTTTTTCAGAGTTTAAATCAAGACCTATAAATGCTAAACATTATTTTAAAAGCTGCATTCAAAATGGTGTAGATTTTCTCCATATATATGTGATAGGGTGAAGATACTTTCTAGAGGTGAATGTAGTAACATGTTGATGATACACTATACAATGATGAACTTCAGTATGCTTCAAGATATTCTGAAAGCACCATAGTATATCAGCATCGTGGTAAAAACCAGGGATGGGATTCATTTGATCAACTACAGATATCTGCTTCTGTTCTAGAGAAAGAGGCACATTTTAGGTTGTTATCATAAAGCAACAGTCTAAAAGAGGTCGTATGAATTGTATAAAGAACTTATGTTGACTAGCAGAGATAGAGGTATACAAGGAGTAGATCTTGAAAGTTAAGTAAGTCCAACTGAGTGGAAATGATTTATGATGGGATCAATCTGCTGATGACAACTGTATTTTCTTTCATAGTTCCAGCAAGTAGCTAGTGTAAGACCAGTTGGAATGGGATCACACCTTTTATGCTCCAGTAGGCAGGGTCCTGAAAAGTCTTGGTCTTCTGTGCCCTTGCCCTTTCCATGTGCATTGGATTCAAAGGTCTGTAATCCCTGCAAGTCGCACTAGAGACAGGTATTGCCCAATGCTCTCAATAGATTGGTGCATTGGGTGATGATTAATGGGATGAAATTTAACAAGTCCAAATGCTTCATTCTGCACCTAGAACAGAGTAATGCCAGGCACAAGT
>VXBL01006514.1:539712-567325 GCA_013400195.1 Aramus guarauna | reverse complement strand
GGTTTTGTCACCACTGAGCAGTCTGTGTTCAGGAATGCTCAGGAACGTTCTGGGGGGCTGTGGGGGTGTGGGGGTCTCTCTGCCCCGTCCCCTTGGGGCTGACCGAGCGGTGACTCCTGGCGGGCACACACACACACACAGCAGACAGACAGACGGATGGTCTGTGTCCGCGTGTTTCAGGAACAGGGTGTGGGCTCCCCAGAGGGCCCCTGCCTCCGTGGGTGCTGCGCTGGGGCGGCACTGCCGTGTTCCAGACGCGTGTTTGCGACATTCACTCGTTACCGCAGCTCTGTGCGGTGTTACAAAGATACGGACACCAAAAGCTGCGACCTATCAGTTAGCGTCTGTCAGAAATCAAACATCACTGTAACACATATTAATAGTAATTGCCCAGATTTCATAGCAAAAAGATTTGCTCTCCCTGAGTATGCACATTCTTTTCAGCCTACGGCATGCTACCCTTTCTAGCTTACAAAAATAACACCAGTCTTTAATTTTGCCTTCAGTTTTCAGATAAAACACCACAGATTTTGTAACTGTGGCATTTAATTCCTATTTAATGTAATACGGGTGACTTACAGAAAGTCATGAGACAAACACACTGGAAAAAATTGTGCTTTCTTGGCATCGGGCCTGGCAGTTACGATAGGTGTCCCTTTTAAACCTCTTCTGTCCTTCATGGAATTTTTGCACAAGTTAACTCAGACAGCTAACCTAAATTGCAGTCATTGCTACCAAACAACTGGGGTTCAGACAATTTGAAAATGTGTTGGTTACATGCTTTTTCAAATTTTATCATCCCTTAAGAATGAAAGATGTAATGAAAATAACAGGGTACCTCATACAATCACACCTGCCACCTACACTACAGCCCATCAACAGAGTAGTAACAATTACTCAGGTAATTTAGATAGCAGGTTGACTGTATCTCTATTACAAATATGGTATTCATATTCCTCCTGTAAATGGCAAAAACCTAGGGAACTTATTCCTATTATTTTATTAATTAACTTGAAAGAAAAAAAATATTGTTTGTTCCTCCTTCAGAAATTCGGGGTTTTTTACAATTTTATTTCTCAACATTTCTATTTAGGGACAGTCAGCTTCCCTCTTCCTTTAAATCTCCCTGATCTGTCTATATATTTTCTCTACATGGGTCTCTCCCATTTTCCACAAAGGATCCATACTGCAACTCAGAACTTAGCAGTGTTCATCTTCCACTCTGCTGCTCAGGGAATGTAAAGGTTTTGACAGTGGGAGGTGTTTCTGAAGCATTTCTCTTTAAACTTCACCTAGCTATTTCTCATTATGGCTCTCAAATTCTGCTGATTTGAAACACAAAGGAGAAATTCCAGAAACGTTAAAGAAGATCTAGTCCTACAATAAAAAAAGATGTAATCTCTTCCGTTTCTCTCTGTGAAATAGAAAGGAAGAGTGAGAAAGAATATTTTCCTTAAGGGACTGATGAGAGAGGGGTGGGGCAGGGGGAAGGGGGAGGAGAGAAGAAAAGGAGAAAAAAAAAAAGAAAAATACAGAGAAACTTAGTTAACAATTTATAGAAGATCCCCAGCAATCAAATTCAGTGCAGTCACCCAAGATCTACTTGCATGCAAATTTTCACTAAATAAAGATGAAATTCATTATGTTTGGATTCTTAAATGAATAAAAGAAGTCAACATTTTCCTGTAATTTATTGTTACTTATTTTAATTAGAGCATAAACCTTTTCTAAAGATACTTGAAAAAGTGAGATCTGACTGAGAACATCTGGTTTTCCAGCAAATTAATTGCTGGCTTTGTTTGGTCACAGTTTTTTGATGCCTGTTAAGAAGACCATAGTTATCTCACTGAAGAGAAAATTAAGAAAATAAAATGAGAAGATGAAAGCCGTTAGTTAGACAGTTTTTTCAATGAATGAAGCATAGACAAAGAGGTAAGGAGATCTGTTTTTATGCTTGGCTGAGCTAATAGTTTCCCATAAATCCCAGAAAATATATTTTAAAGAAGCTTTCTGTTTCTTGGGCATTATGAGATTAAGTCCATCAGGGATTGTAATGCCTTTTGAGATCATCTGATTTGTAACTTTATAAAAGTGAAAAGTATAATTAGACTTCCAATGATTTTTGAAGTGAAATAAAACACCCTTTCTCATGCCAAGCTTTTTGGATTTTTTTGGCTTTCTATGAGTTTGAAATGCTCAGTGTTATGGATGGAGCCTCACCAGGCACTTGCAGAATTAGATCCAATCTCATTGTTGTTTAATGGGGAAACCTCCTTTTTACATTGTTCACAGTTCCCCAGGCTATATATGCTGGCATTTGTCACCAGTTAGCAGAGATTGCTTGAAGTGAGACTCTTCATGCAATGATTTTATTTTATATTGTAAAACATAAGAAAAATAATATTTTCTGTAATTACAATTATACTCATGTAGCTTGCTCTCAGACAAACAGTAGATGTGTTTCTCCCTACTCTAAATTATCTGGCTCATAATTCTGCCTCCAAATAGAAAATAAGATGTTAAACATGACTTTATATAGGATCTCTGTGGCTTCTTTTTTTCTATTAAAAGAAAAATCACCTTTAATTACAACTACAGGTCCAATTCATAAGCAGTCTTGCTCAAAGCATTCCACCCTGTGAAATGCCGTGCATTGAGTAATTATGCTGAGAAAAATTACTGGAAAGGCTTTACTTAACCTTTTATTCAAATAGTCAATTGCAGCCAAGTTCTCCAGTTTTGCTAATCCCTCAGGTTCTGCTTACATAGTGCATTCATATGCTTGGGATAATACCTCTGTGATGTGAAAGTATGTCATCCCTCGTGTGTACAAGGTGCAAGTGTATTCTGGCTCCTTGTTCTAAACATCTTGGCAAGATCATGAATGTTAATATTGCATGAACAATTGTAGACTTGGAGGCTGATGACTATTACAGGGCAAAACCAGGTGGAGTAGGAAAAAGCCTTTATGTACATAGAAGGTGATAAATAATAAATTACAACAAAAATCATAGGAATACTTTGTACAACATTAATGCCTCTTCCTCTTCCTTCTCCCAATTCAACAAGGCCACATGCCAAAACCCAGTCAATTAAACTTTGCAATGCCATCAAAGTCCAGTCTGCGGTCTCCCACAAGTAAAGAATTATCCTTATTACAATCATTTTTATAGCTGGAGAGACTGAAAAGTCTCCTCTTATGCTTCTGTAAGAAGTTATATAATACTGCAAAATATAATGGTGGGTAGTAGTCAAATTCTGAAATTTTCTACTTGTTTGAACATTACAAGAGTATTTATTTACAAAAAAAAATGTTTCATTTTGCATGGAAATTTTATAGAGCATGTGCAGTTCACTTAAAACTTTGTCTCCATTTGATGTACTCAAAGCCAGGGCAAGTGACACTGTCCCTGATTCAAATGCGTAGTTCTTTTTAATCACCAGATGAGATTTGAATTTTTTATTTACCATTTTATCCAAAATTTTCCATACATATGCTCCCTAAACCCCTCAAATTCTCTGGAAATTGTAATATCTGAAAACTTCTTTGGTTTATATACATAAAATAATCAAAACAATTATAGAAGCATTGCCTGTTTAGCAATTGTTGAGATCGGATAATGTCATTGCTGACTTTAAGAATCCTTTGTGATGTTTGAATGTAGAGTAGATCAGCTGCCACACATAATTACCAGAGCTAAGTGCCCTAGAGGACACCTTCTAAGAGGAGGAATGGGCTAAAACATTTCTTTGGGCTGTTCATTTAGAGGTTTCACCTAGAGCCAAATGGCCGTTCAGAAACCGAATGAGGCAATAACCTGAAGTAAACACCTTTACAGAAATAACTGAACATTACCAGCCTTGAGCTGCTGCTCAGATGAATCACATGAAAGACAGCTCTTGAAAGAAACTGCAGGAGAGTCAGAGGAGGCGAAGGCAGACACAGGCACCTTGACAAATAAATTTAGGGAAGTACTGTAGCAATTGTGCTGTGTGACTGCCAGGACTCTGACAAAATGGCATTTTTGCTCAAGACCGTTGCTTCTCTGTCCAGATGATCAATAAGTGCTGCTTTATGTAAGAATATATAATGCCCAGATGGTATCCAAATGTCTGTGAAGGCTTTGGTTCTCTTTGCAGGGCCTGGAGGGATCACTGAATTAAGGAGCTCAGGTCTACCCCTACAGTTAAAGTATTTGGGGTGGCATGTCCTTACAGGGCTGCGATGCAAAGTTACTGCTGAACTGGGGTAACTCATGGAGATGTTCAATGGTTTGTGAATAGAACAAAACATCCAGAGGTGCAAATCTGTGACAGCCTGAAATATGCAGGAGAAAATATTTAGCTCAGGTTTGCCTTTGACTTCAGGATCATTCTTGGATCCTATGGATGAGCTCAGGAAGCCTGATAATAAATTTAGAACAGCTTCACTTTAGGGCGTTCTTTGTCTGGACACACTGACCTTTTACAGAGTGAAGCTGGACATTAATTTCATCATTATGGCATGGCAAGGAAAGTCATAAGGGAAATCAGCACCAGTCAGGAAAAAAATGCATTATTACTTAGCCATAGTTCTATTCCTGTGTTTCTTCTTGCCAATTTCTGAAATGTAAATCCAATTTGACTGTTTTTCCAGTTAGAGAAAGAAACTACTACTTTAACCTTTAAGTTAAATATTTTATCTTTGGACAATTCCAGACTAATAATATCAATAAAGCAAATGTGTCTGAGCACCTAGAACTCAGTCTTAACTCTAGAGAGGACCAGATTATCAAGTAGAATAGCACAGCAAGTCTTACTTTTCCTATGATCATTTATGTACTTTTCTCATTAATAATACTCCAGTCATAGCCCAGATGCAGTCTGTCAGGGAACACATGCATTTTATAAATGAAATGGCCAGTCTTGGGCAAGTGAAAGCAAAGCATGGGATTTTTTTAAAAAATCAGTTTAAGATGTAAGATTTCTTTCTCATCACACACTGAAAATTTGGAATTGACGGAGCCTGAATCTGTACCAACTTGAGAAACACAATGCACTCTCCTGGTGGTAGAAGAAACAATGCAGACTGGTAAATTCATTGTAGGTATCTATGATTTATAACATAGAGATTTAAGGGTGGGCAGCCACCAAAATGCACATCATAATTTTTCTGCCACCTCTGTCAGGAATATTAACACACAATGCTTCTCTGTCCACAAATTTTAGTTACATCTTTAAGGAGCAGACATACACACAGCACCAAATGGGAAAGAATAAGACTGGCTAAAGGATTTTCTATCTCTTTAGCCCTTGCCTTTCTTCCATTTTTGATGTATTACTAACGTGGACACACAAATCCTCAGATCCTGTGAAAGATGATCTGATCTTATGTTGACAGTATTCCTGCTCTGAGTAGGTTGTTGGTGGACTAATTGATCTCTAGAGGCCCCTTTTGACAAGTATTTCCCCGATCCTGTGATGCTATTCTATTTCTGTCATTGACTTTCCAGGATACGTTTTCTTATCAAAATTATGAGTAAGCAGGCATGGCCTCCAATATATGCATTTAATAGAACTAAATTGCTACAATTTTTGCAAAAGGAAGATCATAAACAAAAAACTCAGGAACATATTTTCTCTTTCCACTTCTTGAAATAATTCACCTATTTCTTTCTCTTCTGTTTAAAGCTGTTTCAGCTGGTAAGTCCTGGGCAAAAGGACTAAAAGAAATAGCTCATCAGTGTCAGCTAATTATCACCACATGACCAGTTGCCAGCAAAAGAGTGCTGGCAAGTGGCCACTTCTAAGATGAAAAGAAGAAATAAGGGAACTTCAGCTGACATACAGAATCTCATCAGTGGATATCTTGAAAAACTGATTAAGGCTTACTGTAGCAAGGCTTCTCTAAATGTTTTTAAAAGGACGCATAGTCCAAATATTTCCTAAAAACTTTTAGAAAGCTTGGGTTAAGTGTTCTGGAGTCCAGGAACACCAGGGTGGGTGCAGATGCCTGTTTAGTTGGCTCTACCATTCAGCTCCCTGAGGATGGGCTCACTCACAGGCCATACTTGATGGATCTGTTAAATGAGGATGTGTTAGAGGATAAGTCCTCAACTAAATCCTCTAAAAAGACTGGGATCAGAATATTCCCTTTTTCTTGCAGAATGAAGTTCTTGAAGGTCAGAGATAGGTGTGTTAGATTAGTTCTGATTTTGTCACAGGTTGCTGTTTTAGCTACATTCAGAACAGCTTTAGTACTCAAAATAATTTCTTTGTTTGTTTGCTCAAATGTATCCTTCATTTTTTTGAGATAATGGTTATGAGTTTAAAATCTGATAGGCCTGTTTATGAAGTTTAGCTGTCATGAGCCATGGGTCATGTTTGTCCTCAGAATTATTACAGGCAGTTCCTGTATATATCATTACATATGTCCTATTAAATTGTACTTGGGGGAAACTAATCACTGTGGTTCATTCTGGGTATGTAGGTACATTCAAATTTTCCAAGGTGGTGTATTGTTATTGAGTTAGAGGAACACAAGCGCACAGAATAAGATGAAATTTACTGCTCATATTTGGTTACTGAGTGTATCATCTTTCATTCCACTTTTAATATACTAATTCAGAATACACTGAGGGAGTTAAGTGGGGAAAAAAAAAATCTTACAATGGGAGAAGGAGCATACCTGATTAAAATTAATGGCAATATTTTTATTTATTTTGATACTTAATCATCAGTTTCTCTCTGTGATTATTCCTTGGATTCACTGGGTAACATAACATGTGGAAATAAGCTTTATGGTATTGTCTTTTTTCTTAAATAAGAAAATTAATAGTTACAGTACCTGATTTATAAGACCGAAATAACAATTAATACATTGTAAATGTTCTTCAAAATATCAGGTTAAAAAAATGCTTCTGAATAGCCATAGAGAGTACTCAGCAAATTTGCAGAGGTTTTTTGTGTTACACTGTAATTCTCGTCTATTTAAACTGCATTTGAGGGTGTGAACATACCACAGTGAGGCAGATATTCTCTCTATTATTTCATTAAAAGATCAGGCAGAGGGAGAGGACTTCAGATATTGAAACATTTTCAAAAGCAGTCAGTAAGTGTAAACATTTCAGATTTGGGAAATTTCATTTGAGACATCTTTATGCCTAGTTTTACCATGATTCTAAGATCCATTGGTTCCTAATACTTTGAATCTTAGCTATTTCTCACCAGTTCCCTGTCAGTAAGGTTATGTGACCAGAAATGCTTGAAAAGTCCCCTAAGTACCTCTTCTCATGGAAGACTTCTACAAAATAATGATTTTGCATATGAATCTCTGGGTCAGGTCTTTTTCCAACCCTGCAAAATGCCCTTTGGTATTTCCCAAGAAGATTTAAATTGTAGTTAGACCACAGCCTGTGGTCAGGATTTAGTGTGACAGAATCTCACACCCACGTATTCTCAAAGATGCTAACGAAAGGGAAGATTAAGGTGAAGGTTAACTCTACTGTTTTTTTTTTTTTAAGAACAACATTTCAAAGGATGCAGGGCAGTGGAGTCACCTATACATCTTTCCTTTCAGTAGAGTCAGTCTGTAACATCCCTGAAGCAGCAGAACGTGGAATTCTTGGCTGCTGTGCAGTGTCATGTGCCATGAAAAGAAAGTATGAGATGAATTGCAAATACGGGAATATAAAGTGTTACATGCTGCAGTTTCAAAGGGTTTCTTGCACAGGCATTTATGCACTTATAAGGCTCTGATCATACAACTATCCAGAATACAAAAGTGGAAAGCAATTAAATTATCTATGAAGTAATTTAAATTTTTACAAGAAATTACCACAGATAACAGTGTGGCCATACCTCCGTTATTCCATGTTTTGCTAAGACCTGCTTCTTACAGCTTTAAAAATATCTGTGACAGCCATCTTGGAAATTTTGCTAACATAGGATCCCTAATCCCAGTATTACTGCTAATTTAGGGAGGTTTGGTTTATTTTTTTGCTGTTCAGATTATCTCCCACTTTGCACAACATCCAGAGGTTATGCCAGGTCCCACTGATTTCTGTGGAAATGTTTTAATAAAAAAAAGAGCCTATTTTAGTTGAAGTTTCCAAGTTAGCCTTTCACATCTCTTTTCCTCTTCTGCTAGAAGCACTTACTGTGTGTAGTGCTTTGTGATCAGTCTCTGGAGAGGTTTTGATTTCCCCAGGTCCCAGGAATGCCCAGAGAGCTGTGGTGTGACAGCGTGACTCACCAGTGCCCACCAAGTAGCGGAGTGCACTGCGGTGAACCGGCTGCCACAGCTCTACAAAATGGTGGTGAGAACAGCAGTAGCAATTCTGTACTTCTGTCTCCCTTTGAGAGGAAGCCTCCGCAAGTGGAAAGCGCGTTAGCTGACTGGAAATGTTCACTTATTTGTTTCATATTAAGGAAGTGATGATGCTGTTGAATAAAGGGTAAGATGAAAGTCCTGAGCCTGTTGTTCTTAGGAGAAGTAGCTTAAATCTTTTATCTTTCTTTCCCACAGGGTTTAGATAGTAGGGTTTTACATGGCTTCATGAACATGACGGATATTTTTTTCTACATGAAAAATACCCAAACTGAGCAAAAATCATGGAGATAAAAGTTATACTGCAAGGTTTGATCCTGAAACTTTTATTTATGCATATGCATGCATGCATGCATATATATATATATATATGCACACATGATAAAAGCTCAAAATAGATGTAGGTTTATTAACAAAGTTCAGGAGGTTGACTCCCTGTCTCTAATCACTTGACTACTTGCTATGCATTTCTACAGCAAGAAACTTTTTTTAATACATTGAGGAGGCAAAGCAAGATCAACAGGAGTCTCACAGGGAAGCACAGACTCCTGCATGGTTCAGAGCTTCACATAAGTTGTAGCAATGCACATTCCAAGTTGGAAAGTAATTCTGTAACTTGGTTTGCAGCTTTGCAAAGACTAAATTTTACTTTTTTTCCTTTCCAGACAGAGGTTTTATCTGAGATCAAAAAGCTACACCAAGTTTCAGAGCTTTTTGAAAGTTTATTGTCCAGATTTGCAATTTCCCACCCAAGTTTGCTACATATTTGTAGGTGGTTATCCAGGTCCATAGCATCCATCAGCTTACATAACTGTTATGAATGTTTTGGATGCCTTAAAAGTGGCAGACCAATCTTTTGTATAACCATATCTTGCAGAAAATTAATTATATTATTTGGTTTGTGGCAATTTTTTAATTGCAAATTAATTAGCTCCATCTGGTCTGCAATTTTCCACTTAGCAGGTAATAACTTTTGAAGCATCTGTTGCTTCTGAGACAGATAAGACAATGTTGAGGATAGTAGTTCTTATTCCTTGAAGTTATCTGGTTAGACAGTGGTGATTTTTTGAAACTAAGGTTTTTTTAAATGAGGTCTTCACTGTACTGAATTCTAAATGTCTTCATTTGCCATAAGTGCTTCTGGTTCATTACTTGCTGCTGATTAATGCAATAAAATTTTTAAAGCTGGAAATGTTTGATTGTTATATTTTTAATTTAAAATTGACGGACTGATAAACCTGCTTTATATACAATTTTCCTGTTGATGAAAAATATTTGTTACTGTACCAGGTGTTGAGGTACAGTTGAGGGGGAAACAAGCCTGTATTTCCTGAACATAAATGTCCTCGTCCACAAACAATAAAAAATTTTACAGCAATGTCTCATCAAATACTTGGAAAAGCTTCTGAAGAAAAAGCAAACTTTTGTGGAAAGAAAGTAAGTTTCTCCTTTGGCTTTAGTAATGCACATATCCTCAAATCTCAGACAAAATCAGACCTTCAGTGATCAAGTCTGTCAATTCTTTCAAAAATCCATCTTGGATTTTCTATGTTTATAGATGTTTCTTGCTTTTACATCTCTTTTGTAACTGGTATTGAGAGCCATGGTCTAGTAACATGGTTTCTGTTAGGGTATATATGGCAATGCATCCTTTTAACTGGAAATTTTGTAGCATATTATGATTTCATATTTGTTGTAGGAAAATCTGGCCACTGATATTGATTCATTTTATAGGTTTAGATGCAGATTTTTGCACAGATGTTTAGGAGTTCTTTCCAAAGCACACTAAAACTTGAATTTATGGATGCACATTTTCTACAAGTCTGGCAAATATCCCTACTTTACGCTGGCACAACTATTTCTTAACCCTTGTTTGATCATGTTTTCAAACATACCACAAATTAGTTCATCCTAACAACTGTTTCTATTCATAATGNTTTTTTTTTTTTTGAGGTCTGTGACACAAGTGTCAATTGGTTTGCCTGATGACTTCTCTCTTGCAAAGAAAATAACTTTCCCAAAAAGGCCGTTCTTGCCAAGATGAAAGTGTTCTTTCTGTTTTTTGAATGTCAGTGGCTGGCATTATCCTGGCCCTAATGAAATGTAACATACAACTCCAGTGCCTTTGACATACAATGACAGAGGGATTAATTCATATCTCTGTTCACTGTGTGGTATTAGAAATCTTGGGAAACCAGACTGACAATTTAGGTGTCAAATAATCAGGTTTCCTATTTACACATATACAAGACGTAGTTACTGATGTACACTGGTGCACTGCAACAGGAAAATTCAAACTTTATTTCTCTGCCAAATTCCTTTTACAGGTGGCTTGATTTCCTCCCTTACCATAGAGTTCTCTTCTGACATCTTATCATAAGTGTGGCTGGAAGCAAAACGGTATTTAATCTCACATATTTGAACTGGATCCATGATACAAAGCATATTTTTGTTACAAGAGTGCTTAGTTGTCACTGACACTAGCGATCACTCTTACCATTCAATCTTTACTTCATCTCATAAATCTAGACAAAAGTTTGTTGGATACAAATACCCACACCAGAAACCCTTTGTATCAATTGCCTTTACTTGGTTCACCAGTACGATTTAGGATTAATAATGCATTAAATTCCTTTCACATCTTGGGAAGTAGTTCTACCTCCTCAAGGCAAGACATTTTGTAGAAGCTCATGCTTTAGTTTCTCACGGTGTTTGCTCTGACCTTATTAATACTCCTGAAGTAGTTACAGTTCAGCACAGCCAGACTGTAGCCCATGTCAGATCCTCAGTTTAGCAGCATTTTAAAGCAAGTCAGGACATTTTTCCCTAATATGCACCACTGCTCTTTCCATCAAAAACCTTGAGCTTCAAGAAGATTGCTAACCTAGAGCTAGTTTGTGGTGAGCTGGATGGTGGCTGTATCCAATACTGCCATCTTCAGCATGAAAATAGTTCTGCTTAAGTATTTGTGATTTTTTTCCTAGAGCAGCTTGACTCTTGCAAAGATGATGTGAAGTCTTACTGGTACTGAGAGCTGATGAAAAACTCCTTTTTCCCAATTGGTGAAAACCCTGGAGCAAGAAAACCAACACTCTATTTCCTGTCTCATACATATTTCATCAACAGGTGGTTGAAATATGTCACACTTCTTGTGTGAAATCATGCTTTATGAGAAAAGACTACATAAATGTCACAAAACAAATTATTTCCCTTAAGTAATACCATTTATTTTGTCAACACTGTCCATGCACAACTGAGCAACTGATTTTCAGAAAAAGCACACGTGAAATCAGAATCCAAACAGGATCATGAACATTAAAGTACAAAGCAATTTATGCAAAACTGTAAGGCTTCCCCCCCCCCAATGGAAACAAACAAACAAACAAACAAAACAACAACAACAACAAAAACCCAAACCAAACCAAAAAAACCCCACACAACTCACTTGAGTCTGGCCAGGAAACAGTAAGTTAGCTAAACAGGAACTTTCCTGTCCAGGCAATTACTTTGAATAGATAGCATTCTTGGAGGTCAAAACTGAGACTGCACACCATGACAAACAACTGTAAGAGTTCCTTAGTTTTACTGCAAGTGACAAGTGGAGCAATGCACACTCAGGTAATTCTAAAATGCTCTCCAACCCATTCCCATTTCTCTACTGCCTAGGCAGCTAGAAGTGGATTCATTAAAGACTATTTCCTAATCATAAGAATCATCTACCTGAAGTGAGGTGGAAGTGATGTAAGAAAAGACCACAGAACACATTTAGCAAGGTATTTAGACAAAATGTTTGTAGACTTGCTAAAAGCTGAAAAAAACTTAAAAATGCTCAATAAGCACTTTTTTCAAATCAACTATTTGTAACCAGAGCAGGCAGAAAAAACAGTATTTGTGAATCACTTGCAAACAAGTATGAAATGGGGAAAAGCAGCATTTTGCCAAGGCAAGAAAAACGTTTAGTTCCTTTAGAAATATTCATAAATCAGACTTTGTCAGGGGAAAACCAATATTCTTAATTTCTATGGTAATGTAAATGTGGGAGGTACCTGAAATTAAAGGAAATTTGAATTTTACCTCTCAGGAGATAACTGACTAGTGTGTGGAAAAAAAAAATAAACCACACTATTTTTTTTCTGGGTTATACTGTTTACAAAGACAATGTGTCAGATATTCTGTTATTCTGATCTGGGGTTTTTTTTATTATTATTTTTAAAGATGACTCTGTTTTGTACACGTCTTCTTTGATAAATCACATTATCTCATGCTTGTAAGCCTTGCTCTTCCTTCCCCAACTGACTGCTTTATTGACTTATTTTATTTTTATTGCATGATGCATGAAAACAGGCTACAGCCTGTTACTGGAAGCACAACCAGCTCCTTGGGATTCACTCAGATTTTATC
Organism: Aramus guarauna; assembly: GCA_013400195.1. Classification (NCBI taxonomy): domain Eukaryota; kingdom Metazoa; phylum Chordata; class Aves; order Gruiformes; family Aramidae; genus Aramus; species Aramus guarauna. The sequence goes on along the minus strand of VXBL01006514.1, from coordinate 554,616 downwards.
ACCTTCAGAATAAAAAAATCCTTCCAGCTGCACTTGCAAACATGGGTTTTGGGTGCTGTTGTGTTGACTAAAGGTATATAATTTGCTCTAAAAATAGAGCATGTATGTAAGAGTGAATAAAAGCAGGGGTCCCTAAACAGCAACATTTTCTCTCTGTAGAAGCAAGAGGCCTGGCTTTTCACCAGACTGAAATAGGACAATAGGAGTGCAGATCTTAGTTTCCATTGATGAACTCAACTACCAGGGAAGCTACCAGTAAACTTGATTACTGGAACTTCTTTTTGTTCAATTTAGATGTCCACTTCTATTCCCAGTTAATATTTTTACTGCCTTTACCAATGTTCTTTTCCTTCACCTTTGGACCCTGGTGTAGGGTCCAGTCTCTCCTTTGAAGAGTTTTCATCATTAACAGAGAGATAACCTTAGCCACTCAAGGATTTTAGCTTCTTTTGAAGTATGCTATTGTCAGCTCCCTTAATACCTCTGGCTGAATGACTGATCAGTTTGTCATGTCTCATCTAATGATGGTGCACACTCTGAACACACGGTAACACTGTACTGTGCTCTTAAGCAATTGCAAAAATACAACTAGCAGGCATGCACAACATTTCAGGTTGTGATATTCAGTGAAGCTTAAGGTTCATGTATCCATAACTGATTACTTTCTGGTGTATATTGGATGTCTGAATTGTCCTGAGGAACGCTGGGGGCTGCCAGGCTGGAAGGTGAGGTGGCTGGATGACATATTCAGGGTGCAATTTAGCATGCACCCTCTGAGATGAAGGCAAATGACTCCAATTATTACATGAGGAACATTGTTGCCATTGGGAACAAATATTAGTTCAAGCCATAGTTAATGGCTAGAAACCTGAAACTTTACAATCAATACACTGTGTGAGATCAGGATCTCTTTAAAACACAAATATATTTTAAACAGAATTGAGCACCATAGCTGGTGGATTTTCTGCTACTAACCAGTCTTCAAAATGCTACAAACCCTAAGGTAGGTTGTCAGACTGCACTCCATAAATACTGAAAAGGTTTATTGCACATGTTTTGGAGTTCAATAAAGTAACTGTAACTCTGCTTAGAGGCCACATTCCTGCAGAACCTGCAGAAAGCAGAGGTACATTGCACTATGCAAGTCTACTTAAAGCCCATGGCAAAATCCTGATTTCATCCTTTGAGTTTATAAGAAAGTCATAATCTGAGTGTCTGTCTCAAAACAATACATCTCTTTGAAGACAAAGACACTTTGAAACAGTTTGAGACACGTATCCATCCAAAGAATTTCCCTGGGCACAGAAATGCTTTGCTCCTGGAAAACTGGTAGAGGTGACAAACCTGTGTCTTATGCCACTTAGCCCCAGACTAGATGAGATGGTCAGCAGAATGCTTCTGTACTTTGATTTTCTGCATGAAAAAGGTGCTTTTCTGGAATTTAGGCTTTCAGCAGAAGACAAATGCTGGCTGCTTGGCCCTCAAGCTATTTGGAGCTAGCATTAGTTCACAACAGTCACCATTCTGTCTCCTGTCCAGTTAGAGCAAAGGGTCAAGGAGCTTTGGCTTCAGAGGTCAATTCAGATGGACCAGGCTAAGGGGCATGAGGGGCAGGATTAAACAGTAGACATAAGAAGCAGCTTTTTGAACATCATGGATAAAGCAGCTGCGGCAGCCCAAAGAGACAGAGTAGATGAATAGGGAAAGATCTTGTGAGTGAAGGCAAAACAACACCTCATAATCAGGAAAAAAAAAAAAAAAATAGAGTTTGAGACAAGGGGAAAGGAATTAATGAAAAAGACTAAAAAAAATTATCTTGGAAACCATGTATTGGAGACACTGATTGTACTGGTATTTATGTCACAGAAACAAGCAGGTGAGGAGATGATAGTAAACTGTGATAAAAGATGGAGATGATCTGGCAAGACAGTAGAAATTCTCCATCATCACAAAAATCTAATCTATATACCTTCTTCTTTCTGAGATCTTCCACACAAGAAGTATAATAAATTTGTTTCAATTCTGATGAAAATGCTCTTTGCTGTCAACAAAGGCAGTTTTACACTTCCCCCTTCCAAATGTGGAGAACATGTATTGACTCTCCAGTACAGAATAGAACATGCCATTAAAAAGACACAGCATTCTTTCCAAGATGAAAGTCTCTTCCATTTAGTTATTTGTTTATTGGAGAATGGCGAGGGAGAACACATTTCAAGAATTAAAGAAAACTGTAGTTTTCTTTGAAATCTGCTTTCATTCCTCCAACATTTAGACTGTGTACAAGTGAGTCGCAAATAGAAAAGTGCTCTGAAAATTCCCAGAACCCAAAGGTGACTTCAAGAAATTGACATTCAGAGGGGACAAAACAACTGAGTTGTCCCCTTTGATCACTCTAGCCAGCTGCCCTAGGCAAGTCTGGAGCTGCCACGGAAGCTGCCTGGAGACCTCAGCCAATACGCCAGATGTCACCCAGAGAGAGAAGAGAGAAGACAGATGGGGGGGGGAGAGAAACTTTCAAGCTGAATATTTGAGGCTGACATTCTACAGAGGAACATCAGAGGGTATAAAACTCATCCTCTTTGCCGATAGGAACAGAAAGTGAAGGAAGGAGAAAGAGACAAAGCATTCAGAGAGACAGCTGAGATCCTCAAGAGAAAGACAATTTCTGTGAATAGCTCCTTAATGTTTGGATTATGTCTAGGTCAGGAGAGCAACCATAAAATGTCACCCTATTACCATCTGCAGTCATCGCAGAAGTTATAAGGGAGTATTTGGAGCCATTCACAATAGGCCTGCTCCCTTCCTGTGCAAGATTTACTGTTTTTTAACTCTCATTTTATTTTCTCTTTCCTGCATCCATTTATTTAATTTCAATATCACTGCACTTATTCTCCACCAGCCACTTCCCACACTAATTAATTCCTCATATCCCACTTGTAGATATAGCCACAGTGGTTTTGGTTAGGAAACAAAACCAGATAATTACAAAAAAGTCAACATTGCCTATGAAATACAAAAGAAAAAATGCCTCTAATATGCATGCCTGTGAGACAGATAGACACAGAACTGTCACTTTCCCACCCTCTTTCCATATCTCCTTCTTCAGAAAAAGTTGTCATAGCATGTGTCATGATCCTAGAGCAAAAGAAAACTCAAATGTCATGGATGAAAATGACATTTTAAAGAACTAACGCTTGCACTGGAACAATTTCTACCATCCCTAATCTGTTTGATTCAAAGTTTAGGATAATCTATATCTAGAAACTGGTGTCAAAGATTGCTAAGTGTAATTACAGATGACAGCTGTATTCAGAACACTATAATTTCCTACAGTTGGTGGCTGAGATAATGTGAAACATGCGATGTCTCCCCTCCCTACCAAGACCAACCAGAAGATCGAAGAACTCCTTTTGTAGGTGGGGTAGAAAGAGGGTAAAAGTGCAAGTCAGGACAAGGACCCTTCACAGTGAGAGCAGTCTTCATGCAGGAAGTTATGCAATTCAGCACTACAAAAATCTCCTGCCAATTTAGATGCTATCACAGCTGTCAAACTGGCCCTTGGCAGCCCTAGAACTGGAAGGTATTAAGACTGTATGTTTGTTTCTCTCGTCTCTACACGAGAATATCCCCTTGATTTTCCCTCTATTCAATCTTTGAAATACAGCAATCCTGGACTCCTAAAAACTATTTGGTAGTTTTACACTCAAGAAACCAAGAATTGTGAAAGATGTTTAGTGTTTTAAAAATTCTTCTATCTAAACAAGGAACTCAGCAAGATTCAGCTTCTGTTAAGTCCCACTTAGAAAAGCAGAAAAATATTAGAACTTTGCCAGTCCTAAATGGCATCTTTGTTATCTAATTATAAAAAATTTCATGTTTCCACCAGCGTGGACTGGCCAAGCCAAAGTTTCTGTTTTCTAACTTTAGGATCTCAGATTTGCACAGGATAAGATATTGCACAGGAGAAGATGCATGTGTCTATCTGGATAAAGCCTTTACCAGTGAAGGAGTTCCAGAAAACTTTTCTTAAAGATATAAACTTGTATCCCACTTTACTGCTGTGCATCTTGAATTGTTTTGCTTTTTCTTATCCTTGCATGTTATTTTAACAGGATAGCAACAACAGCAGCAGCCACAGCAATGTCTCTTTCAGGAGCAGGCTCTTGCTGGCATATTATGTCATCTCAGTGAGTGGGCTATTAGGCTGGCTCATTGTGAAGTGCTGGTACTGCGTATGAGTATGTGTTACTTGCTAATTTCCCCAACAATTTCTCCAACAATGAACAAGAACTCAGATTTCCCTCTCTGATCCCCAAAGGCACTGTGTGGATGATGCAGTGTTTAAAAGGACCCTGATGGTGCTAATTGCTAAGCCCACTAGATTTTCTTATTGAACTTGCTACAAAGGATTTTATACTGATGCTTTGTAATTAAAGACAGCACAGGAGAAATCATCTTTTGTTTCCAACCCCTGTCTGACTCTGTTCCATCCCCCAAATTTCATTTTGGTTTAATGGCTTTAGAACTGTGTTTTCATGCTAGCATAAAACAGTGTGTTGCTTGGGTTACATTTTTTAAAAAGTGATGTGACCTATAAAACCAGTCCAATTTCTTCTTACAAAGGATTACTACAATAGCCCGATGTGACTGGCAATTCATATTGCTAGCCTTATTGCTAAATGGCTAGAGCAAAAGCCAGTCTGTTCCTGGAGTTCCTGTTCCTGTTTACTGGAGTCTTCAAGAAGGGATTTATAGAGGGCAGATAAAAGAAGGAGGAGCAGCAAAGCAGAAAGTGAGAGTAAATTCCTCACTTCTGCAATATTATGGGTTTTCTTAAATAAAAATTCAATTTTAATTGTGCTGACAGCCACCTTATCTTCTCCTGTGACTCTGCCCCTAACTTCCTCCTACTGCTCTCAGCTCTTTGCTTTTCTATAGCTTTTCATTTAGTGGTGCTTTATCAGCCAGCTGTAATTGTCGAATCTAAAATACATGCGAGCTTTAACAGAAACTCAAAGGAGGCAGAGCTTGCTGTGGGTAACATGTGCCCAAACAGGCCAGCTTATCTGAGCACTGCTTTCAGGTCACAGACGCAGACTTTCAACAGGCCTGACTTTGAGGCCCACATGGAGTTCCCAAGGTATCATCTCCTACCCATAGCAAAGGCAACAGAAATACTACAAGTATTGATGACTGAGTGGAAAGTGAGAGAAAGTTAGAAATGTAGTCATAACTGTTCTGTCCTGGAGTCATTGAATCTTGTTAAAATAGGCTTTCCAGGATTCACTACGTTGATTTGAATTGAGAAGTGCCCTCTTTCTCTTCTTTATTATGCTATCCATCCTACAGGCACTGATGTGTAGTCGCATCTTGTAATAGATACTTCCAGCCAGATTTCCCTGTTGTGAACATGGCTTTGTTTTTCCCCTGAAGAACCACAGTAGCTATAACAGGCTGTGTCATTTGTAGCATAATTTACCAGAATGATCTTCAAGGAGGAAAATTTATTTCCATACAGAGTAAAGCTGTCCTAGGCATGGCCATAGAACAGGTAACATGTAATTGATGATTGTGGTGAGGGCACTGTGACTGGTCAAGTTCACCTATCTTGACATGAGCCACATTTGTGTTTGTTCATTACTTTTAATTACACTCATATTAAGAGGGTGTATATGAACAGTAGAAGGAATTTGGCTATAGTTCCCTGTAAGGAAGTTTACTGCAGTCTCTTGACTTTGGAGGAATTGTGATGGAATATACTTTGAGCTATAATCTTCATTAGAGACAGCCACATGTAGAACAAATGTGTCTGTACTCCATAGCTTTTGTGAAGCCCTTTTTGTGTGAAATGGATGGAATGACAATATAGATTTAGCTTTCAGATATTCCTTAATCCAAACTGTTTTTTACAGTCACTTCTCATTTCTTAATTTTCTGTTCTACTTAACTGCCTTCTATTGTCATTTCCTTCCACTTTGTCAAAAAACAGGTGTTCTTAGCAAATTTAAGAGTGGCATAGCACTATGTCTTTTCTCCCACTCTTTCTCAGTAATCACTCCCTACATGGTGATTTTCCAGTGCCAGGTGGAAAATCAGCTGAGCATTTTGGATGAGTGTGGTGTATGTGAGAGACTCTTCTAATGATACACTCCACCAAGCCAGCTCCATTCCATCACAGTTGATGTATGAGCTCATATGAGAAAACTAACAGTCAGTTTAAACTTTTCTCCTGAATTTGCAGTTTTCTTTCTAAACAGTAATGTTAAACTAAGAGAGATGGAGAACTTCTCTTTATCTTACACTGCCTCCTTTCAGCTGCCAGGACTATGTCCCAGACCATCTAATAACTATTTGATTTCTTGCTGAAAGAAATGTGATAGTAAATTAATCTTTCCCATTTATACACAATCTTCCATCTTGATAGGAAGCCAAAGTACACTGATGAAAAATAGAGGGACTTCATTTTGGACTTGTGGGAGGCTGGCACTTCAGAAAATTAAACATGCACCTCTCCCTATTGTTCTCTGAGAAAATCTCCCTGTAGCAGACAATGAAAAAGAGAGCTGGAGAGAGTGAGTGGTTGAAACATATGACTGCATCTGCTAATGCAATGCAGCCATTTAATATGGCAGGCGGAAAACAGCAGCTGTTTAATTTCTTGCAACTACTCTGAAAAACTGATTAGGACAGGAAGTGAACTAAGACTAGCGTATCTGGCCAAATGCAAGAAGGTTTATGTGAAAAGAATATAATTACCCAACGGTTTGCCCAGATGAGGGTCTAACACTGCTACTTGTGTACAAAATTCCTTGTTGTCATTAAAACTTTTGTATGGCAAAAATGCTGCTGTTGTTTTTCATTGACAATCCTGTAAAATGTAAGTGATAGTTTATATGCTGATGCTTGAGGCTCTGCTTTCAGTGAAAAATGGATCATTGCTAAAAATGGGAAATAGCAATGACTAAGGCAATTGGAGGAATTTACTGAAAAGTTATCTACATCACACAGATGTTACCAGCTTGACATGTTGATATTCCAGCCATGATATGCATGCAAAGATAACTAGGACACTGTTTAATTTACAACTAAAGGAAAGTATTTCTTAAGTCATATATGCTACAGCTAACTACTAGCATTTCTAATGGTGAGCATAATATTAGGTGGCACAGTTTATTTTGAACTGTTTTACTACCCTGTAAAAGAAATGGCATGAGAAAAAGTTTGCATATTTTCTTGGGGAATTTTGTACAACTGTGATTGCCTATTTGATCATTCAGTGCCATTTTTTGATACGGAGCTGTGAGCCACAGTAACTAGACAAATATGGGACTCCAAAGTCTGAATTGAAATTATAGTTGCAAAAATTAAACTGTCTTCATCATTTATATAATTTCCCACTTAGTTTCTTATCTCCTCTCTTTGCTAATGGATAATATTATCTGGAAAAAAAAAAAAAAAAAAAAAAAAAAAAAAAAAAAAAAAAAAAAAAAAAAAAAAAGAAAGAAAGAAAGAAAGAAAGAAAGAAAGAAAGAAAGAAAGAAAGAAAGTAAGTCTGACGTGTGAAAGAGTCTTAAGACTCTTCAGAGTCTTAAATTTACCAAGCTTTCACATCCTGTCTACCTGCCTCTTTGCAGGGTCTGCTTCATTTATTGACCATGTGTTCACACACATACACTATATATATATTTATATATAATGCCATCTTTCAAAAGCTGTTGCTGACACTAAGAAACACATAAATGAAAGATATTTTTGTGCTACAGTTGGTAACTAAGATTTAGCAAGAGATTAAGCACTCAAAATAGAAAGAATACAGAAAATACACTATTAGACTTAAATTACCTTAAAGTTTTGAACACAGATCATTCCTTCCTAATATGAATAGGATTCATATTTGCAGTTAGAATTAACAGAATAAAAATTTTCATATTTATCAACCATGAGACTTGATGTCAGATCAAGGACATGAAAAGATTATTTTCACCTGCTCCTTCTTTTGGTCTAGAGGCAGCTGCCAGCTCAGAAAAAGGGGCCTGGAACCATGTCTCAAGAGACTGTTCATGCTGTTGTGCTGTGTGTTGTTTCCTAAATATTCTGAAACAAATGTTCTGCTGGTCATTCTCTGAGACAGGATCCTGGTCTAGCCCAGTGTGGCAGTCTATACTCCTCGGAAGGATTTGACATTAGTTAGTGCAGAGATTCAAATAGCAGGGACTATTAGGTTGTTTGACAATACCTACATCATTACCATGGAGGGTATGAGAGCAAAACAAAAGAAATTGCTTTTGTATAAAGGACACTATAACATTCAGTTTACAGCACTGTCTGTTAGTAAAAGACACCCTGAAATTACATGTGGAAAATTACTAAATAATCCTATTTTTTATTCTACTAATACAGTGTTTTTCTCCGAAGTGTTTCCTCCTTGAAATAACCGCATGAGATACATCTGCCTTTCAAAAAAAAAAATGCATTTCTGAACATTTTTTCTGCTTTGGTTTGCTTCTAAAGCCCCAAGGGATGAGGCTTCTGCTTCTTCCCTTCAAAGTCTAGAATACTTCCCTTTTAGGAAAATTCTGCAACTATTCAGTTTAGATTTTTCTTTTCTCAATCTATCATCTGCACTCAGGCACCCAGACATTTCTAACTCTTTTTTGCTTTGGTTTTTTTTATACTCTTGAAATACTTGCAGACTGCTGTCTCACAACATATCACAATTTAGTTGGGAGTTCATATATACTGAGCAGCCATCTCCTTTCCCATCTCATATTGGGAATGCAATTTCAACAAATTATAAAAATTTCTCTCTCCACAGAGAGAGGGAATGATTACAGTTTAAAGACTAATTTAAAAAATGAAAAAAAAAAATCAGTTCTCTACTCATTTTGAATGTCTTAGAATGATAATTAGACAAGAGTTAAGGTGCTTAACAGGCACACATTACAGAAGAACACTTCAAGACTCAGAAGGGAACATCAGAAGCAAAAAAGGAAAAACATCTGGGAGCTTTTTCCAGACAAGAGAAGTTTACCAGCAATATAAGATGCTTAGCCTGGTATTCATGTTTTAAGCCTAGGTCTATAAAAAATACCTGTCATGCATGGCATATCATGTAATTCACATCAATATAACATCAATATCTTTTTTTGTATCTTTTCATTTGCAATCCATATCTCTCAAATATTTACAGTTAAAAGAATTAGGGGGTTAAATAATAAATAACAGCAGAGGAACTGTGAGCTTAAAGGCAAGCCATGGAGAACAAAATGGCCAGACCCTCAGCTGTCACCAGCTGTCAGCCTTCAACTGAGAACTTATCCTTATTTCTTGTCAATGGTGATTAGAAAAAATGAAAGTTGCTGGAAAATTGTTGAAAAATAAGAATAAAAGGTGGTCATGTACCTTAGTAATGAGCAAGGCAGAACTGAAAAGATTCTTGTATGTTGGATGACAAATGTCATATGGAAGATCCCAAATGAAATCAAATACAACTGAAAAGAGAAAAAGGCAGAAATATCATATTAATATTTTATTTTTCTTTTTACAAGCTCCTTCTGAATGAAGATATTATTAGGTAAGCCAATTCAGCAGGAAATAAAATTGAAATGTCAAATTATCATCAGTTTATTCACAGCTGTTAGGCACACACCTCCTCAGTACCTTTATACATATACATCACATGCAAACACTCTCACACCTGATGGCTTAGCTAGTGTAGGAGACACAAGAAGCACAGAGTGGCTTATATTACATCTAAACTGTCTTTGCTGACCTCGCCAGAAAGTGAGCTCTTTGACTGAGGCTGCTTGGTACAACCTGGCTTGTTCTCACAGTGCAAGTAGATTGCCCGTGTCCATACAGCATTTCACTCTGTCCTGGAGACTCTGGGCCCTATAAGGCATCCTGATGGCCCTGAGGCAGAACGATTGCCATCTCTGTGTTCGTGTGTGTTTCCATTGCCAAGTGCCAGAAATAAAGAGAAGGCTTAGTTGCAGCCATCAGAGTGGTATTTTTAAAACGTGCTGAGACTGTGTGGTGTGTGCAAGTGTTCTGGGATGACAGTGGAAGACCGTCCTACATAGAGGTAGGTAAAGTCAATATAGTTCACATTTGTACCATCTATCTGGACTCAACACTGGAGGAAACAGTCCTGTGAGTTGTACATACTCTTCTTGAGCAGCAGCCAAGCTGGCTCCCTCCAGAAGGAACCTGGGAGCAGTCCGGTACACATGCAGAAGAGACAACACAGGCACCAAGACTCTGGACTGAGAAAGGAGGAGAAATACACTGACAATACAAACACATTCTTTCTACTTTACATTGGGCTCATCACTGTACCATCCAAGTTAAACATTAATTCTGAAGCAAGCTAAAGATCAACAGCCCGTATACCCAGCTTGCAGCTTCATTCATTCAGTTTATAGACTGTAGCCTCATGGTTCACAAGCAGACAGACAAGTAGACATACATGTACTAAAATAAGCCTGATTTGTTTTCCATTTTTCTGCTACTCAGGAAATGTTTGTGGGGTTTCTTTAAAAAAAAAAAAAACAAACAAAAAAACAAAAAAAAACAAAACAATGAACTAACAAGCAAACAAAAAATTCCACTTTGTGTGATAGTCCTGCAGAAGTATCTTTAAAACAAATGCCTTAAAATCACTATGGCCAGCTTGTAACTCCACGGTGATATGTGCATGTGTCTCAGGATACAGAACTTTCCTACTAACCTGGTGTCTGAATGAATTTGTCACGAGACACTGAAAAAGAATCATTAATGTTCAGTGGAGCAAAAAGACAATACTTTGCGGTCACAAAACAAAAATCTTCCACTAATGAACTGGAATCCTGAACACCTCCAGAGTACCCAAAACAGTTCCTGGGATAAATAAGTATCAGCTGAAAAGCCAGGATATATGGCCACTTAGCCAAGCTGAAATCTGAGACACTTCAGCTGAGCCGTCTGAGGATACTTTGCTATCTTTTTCCACTACCTTGAGGCTTCTTTCAATAAGCAATCGATTTCAGTTTTTAAGTTTGACAGCACATAGTTCCTTTTGCTAGCAATGAAATGCACATAATGATTTTTAAAGTATTCTCATAAAGAGTTTGGGAGCTCCCAGGCCTAAGTGTCTCTCTATCAAATGACAGACCTAAGTGTCTCTCTATCAAATGAAAACAGAATCCCAAAGTTATATTTTTATAGTGTCAGGTAGGGTCTTTATTAGTACCAGAAAAAGTCATTTTTACAAACCAGTTTGGAAGCACTTATCTCTGTAGTTTACTGCTGGTAAAACAGCAAACAAGCTGTTAATTTATATGCCTTGTAACTGTACAACGTAATACAGAATATATTTATGTATTACATAAATATTTTTCCCTTAAAGTGAATATCCTTTTTCTTTCTTTAATCTGTTATTCTCATTATACAAAATAATTCATTAGAAGGAGGGTACCAAACTTTATCCGTCTTTGAAGAGATGATGATTACAGTTAAATAAGGTTGATAGCAATGTAATACTTCTGAAGTGAGAAATTCAGAGAGGGCAGTCCTGAAGCCAAGTACGGCTCTGCCTAAACGCTTTATGCTAAACAAGGCCATGCAGTGTCTTATTTTATATTTCAACTACAATTAAACCTTGTGCATTTCTGTAAAGAATCCTCTGACTAAAATAACCATAGCAGGTATTAGGAGACTTTGATTTCCTTTCTTTTACTAATGCTCCATTAACCTCCAACATCTGTTCTCTCTGTGCACAGTCAGCAGCTCCACTAATCTCTCCCTTCTCTTCTCTTTTCTTCTAGTAGGAGCAGTCATCTTTAATAAAGTTGTTCTCCTCTCTCCAACTCTCTCTACACCACCATTGTGGTCTATTAGCGCACACCATGCCACTGGGAATCAGTAGTGCTGCCTGGGCATAGATTTTGCTTTATTTCAGCACTTCTCCACCCTGAAGCAGTGCACTCACGGGTCCATTAGAAACTTTTTATGCGAACTGATGCCTCCAGTACTGCGCGTGAAAAGCTTTAGTGATCTTGAGGTGTGGCCTAAGGCCATGGTCATGGATATTTGGCTGTATTTGTCACTAAGCGGTAGCAGAAGCCAGAGACTTACAAGCTCTTAAAGTACTTTGTCTCATAACTTGCATTTTTTTTTCCTGATGGTTCCTAGACTGCTGACAAAGCTATATAAAAGTATTACTTCATCTGCTAACTAAATAATTTTTCTTTGAAGCTGAAGGCAATGGTTAACAGTTCACAGCACCACAGTGCACCATAAGAAGAACTGAAGGACATAATGCAGTATGTACATTGGGAAATTGCGCAGACATATAACATACTGCGTGAAAAAAAAGAGCCCTGACTGGGCTATTCTACATGCTATATTGTTGCGATGTCTAGATCTGCATAGATGTGCAGATGTGTTGATGGCTTTAATTGCCTGTACTACTGCATTGATGACTGTACTACTAATACTATAGTTTCTTAATTTCTATTCATGAAACTAAACAGCACCCATGGAAGCCACACTCTTGAATGTTGCACCTTCCTCAATAGCCAATTCCTCAGGGAAAGAAGCACAAACCATTCTGAAGAACTTCCTACTTTATGGTAAAATTTAACATCATGTTCTTGCCATCCTGCCCTCATGAACTTCCATAAACAACATTAGTATTACCTCATGTCTATGAGAAGTTAGGACTGTCTTTTAACTTCTCATCTAATATCACTGTGGGGAACACAGATCGGAAAAGACTTTTCTGCAACTCTGTTCATTCCAGTGCCTTTTTTCCCTCAATGTCTTATACAAACACCTTCAGTTACTTTTTTGGATGGTTGTCTATTAACTATAAACTAGATTTCTGCAGCTGTTGGCCATAGATATATCCAATTCCCTGTACTCTCTGGATGATTCAGAGACATGAGATATCAGCGTAGCATTTTCTGAAGAGGTAATAAAAGAGAAATTAATCTGCCAGGTGAAAATAACTCTTTGTTGTCAGCATGTCTCTGAACTGATAGATTAAATGCCTGCTGAATTCTGAATGGAAAACATGTTTACACAGTGCTGTGAATAATGGCCATAGCAATGGTATGTGCAGTAGTCCCGTACCCCTAATATTTCTGAAGGACTTTAATAACCTTAGGCAGCCATGAGTTCAAATCTGAGATCCAAACTTCGCTGTCCTTTGAGATCCATATGCAAACCAGAACTATATTCTTACAAAGTCTGGTCTTTATAAGAGGTTGGAAAAAGTATGTGTGATCTTGTAGGTAAAGCACAGAACTCTGAGTTTGGATTTTATTTCTGTTTCCATTATAAAATTCCTGGATTATATAAGGCACACGATTTCTATGTTCCAGTTTCCTAACAGTTAAAATCAGAAGATAACAGCTCTATCTAATAGATGTCTTGTGAGAAACTACTAATACACATGCTGTATGCCATTGTTATATGGGGCAGGAGCAACTGTCATTGGATTCAGCCTCACTGCAGGTGCACATTGAGGACCAGGCTTTGGCCAGCCTGTCAGCACCCAGTTGTTGGGCAAGGAAGGTCAGAGCAACTTGCTGTGATGCTGGAGACATCACTTCAGGGAGGGCTGTTGCCTAGAAACACTCACTAGTCTGTGAGATCCACACACGCATCCTGCTTAGGGCAGACCTTAGAACAGCCTTAATTGCTTCATGGATAGTTCACCTAAAGCTAGCTGCTTAACACTAAAACAAGGACCAGTGCAATATAACCTCTGATTTTAATAAAACTTTAGCATTAAAGCAACAGATTCACAAACTGAAGATCCATTGACTGAGAGTCTTTTTCAAGCAAAAGGCAGGAAGGTGAACAGCAGCAGCAGTAGATATGAAGACTGGCAATGAGCCAGCAGCATTTAGCAGCTGATGAACCACTCCAAGTGTAATCACTGGCATGGATGGAGGATGAATAAGACTTTTTATGTGTCTTCAGTACTTGATACAGTACTCCTATTTTTTAATTCAGCTGTCTCTGAACTTCTTCCTTGTGAAGCTGTAGAAATGTTTCTCTGGGAAGGAGTTGATGTTACTGAAAACAGGCTTGATTGGGGGGATGATCTTTTGCCAAATGGGGAACTGGTACTACTCCGACTTGCTAAGATCCTTACTAGGGCTGCACTGCACATACCAGTGGACAGCATCAATGTAAATTTGGACCATGCTTTCCACAATAAGTGCTGTAGTGGTTTTGTTTATCTCTACAGCCAGAAGAAAAAAGCTCCCAGCCATGCATTGCACACTGGAAAACAGTAAGACTATGAGGAGTTTCTAAATTAATTTTGTGACAGTTTCCAAATTAGTAAAAAATTATTCCAAATTCTGGTCTACATAATCAGGATACTCTAATAAATTTATATTCTTCATAGTCCTTCACTATTTACTTAACGTTCAATCACCAGCTTTTTAGGTCTAAATGAAGTGCATAGTGAAGCACACTTGATATAAAGAGCCGATTATTGGTAACCGCTGGTTACTGAAACCAAATAAAGCTCACTCTGCACAAATTGAATCACTTCTCTTTTTCCTCTCCTCCCCTATCTCCCCACAATTATAACTAGCTGTTCTGTGATCAAATGTGTATGTCTTGTCACACCAGTGCCTGAAGCGTAGATCTATAAGCAGCATCAGCTTACATGTGGCTGGTAGCTCAACATGTGGATAAAACAGCCAATAGCCACAACCAAAGCACAGGTTGGACAAGACAGGGTTTGCTCCTTAGTCCTAAACTGCGACTTAGATGATGGGAGTCTGTATTGGGTTTGCGTGGCAAGGTTTTGGTAGCAGGGGGGCTACAGGGGTGGCTTCTGTGAGAAGCTGCTAGAAGCTTCCCCTGTGTCTGACAGAGCCAATGCCAGCCGGCTCCAAGACA